>CM065458.1:41887858-42315858 GCA_032872475.1 Leptopilina myrica (nomen nudum) | reverse complement strand
TTATTATTTACTTCAAGGTAGGAACACCAGTGCAATTATCGAAATGTACAATAGTATAAAGTAAGTATTGCAAAATACCCGCAATCTGAAACAACGATGCTATGCTAATATCTTTGAAAAATCAATCAAACTCTAAAAATGTGTTTAAATAATGTACTCTACAATATTTTAAACAATGATTAACATATTCTTAATCCAGATATTGTAGGATATACAGTAAGCTGGTAACAAATGTTGCCTTTCAAGCGATGTCATGAGCTGATGAAAGAAATCATATATGTGACGCTCCAAAGGATGTATCAGATGTAGCCCTTTTACATTTTTCATCTCCCTCCTTGATGTTTTCAGTGTTTGTATTTTCAAATGAGATTTAAAATCTATTGCAGTTAAAAAGTTATAAAAATTTATTGAAAATTAAAAGTAAGATAGTTTATTGCAATTAGAGTTTAGTTTTTATTTTCCATCAACATAACATCAATTTGAAAATTTTAAAACCGATGTTGGTTTCGGAATTAGAGACCTCAAAAACCTCAAAGTATTAATTTTCATGAGTTTATCTTTAAACATTCAAAATATGTTCGCACAGACTGAATCCACCTCTTTGAATTTTCAAAATATGACATCGAATTTGTAATCAGAGACCTAATCAGAGAGCCAAAACTCGTCTACTCTATTGAAGCCACCATTTTTAGTTTTTAAAATCTGACATCAGACTCGTCATCAGCGACACCGAAAAACCCCGAGTAACGAAATTGTCATAAATTTAATCGATTTTTAAAAAAACTTGACGCCATATTGGATCCGCCATTTTGAAATTTTGATATTTGACATTCTTTTCGAATTGAGCAACTCCAGAATTTCTTGATGTGTGATTTTTGTAACTTTAGCACTTAACTTATTTTCATTTGCATGTTTGCTGCAAATATTGAAAAGTATACTAAAATGGCAAAGAAGTTTCGTTCACTAAATGTAGTGTAGAATTTTCATTTTTAATCCAATCAAGGTCCACAAGGGCTCAAAAGTTTCTTAATGGAATAAGCTATCAATAAAAAATTTTAAACAAATATTTTCTACTGTTTGTTGTGGAAAAAATTAACAAAAGTTAGTCAAGAGTCTAAAAATCATCGAAATTTCCATGAAATTTGATCTTGAATCGACTGTAGCTCTCTCAATTTTTATTCAATTTTATTCTGTAATATATGGATTGAAAGATAATTTAATTACCTTTCCAACGACATCCTATTCATCATTTTTAAACGAGTTGATTTTCCTACAGGTAAATTTAATCGCCGTCGCTGCTCAAAAATACAAAATTTGAAGCTACAAAAAACTACACGAGGGAAAAAAATTAAAACTATGATTTTCTTACTCAGAAAACACCTACTAATAAAAAAACGTTTTGTTCGATTGGCAATTTCACTGTAAACCAGTGTTATTGACTTATCCTCATCCCAAATTAGATTCTTTATTGAAACTAATTTAAAACGAAGAACGTTAGGTATATTTCAAAAAGGTTTCTCGTTATGACGTAACAGAAGCCCTTTTAAAATTTTGGTGCATCGGCCCGGAAAAATTATAAAGTCGATCAGCCATAATTTAGTCAAAATTTTCAATAAAATTCGAAAATTTTAATAAACGTAAATTCTATGTTAATGAAATAATGAAATAAAATATATAAATCAATGAGTATACCAATTGTTAAAAAAGGGGATTTTTTTAAAAATAAATAGTAACGAATATTATCAATATATAATAATAAAAATAATTATCAGTGACATTTAACAAATAAAAAAATATATTTTTACTGAAGATAGTACATTTTATAATAAATTATACCCAGATATTCTAAACAAAATCCTAATCCCGAAGACACCTTAGAAACTATATCAATGTTTGATGAAAAAAATATCCCTTTATCTATATATATATTGAAAGTTGTTTAGAATCAAAATCTATGCTTCCTAATAATGCACAAGTACAAACAAATTTAGTCAAATTAATTAGAAGTAGAATTTCGGGTGAAGCACGAAGAATTATTATAGGAAATAATTTTATTAACATAGAACAATTAACAGAAAGATTAAAACAAATTTACTCGCCAGCACAATCTGTATACCAGTTACAAGGAGAATTAGGAGCAATATATATGGGGCATTTCATGTCAAGTGATCAAGGTGGAGAAAAATTTTTCACTAATCGTAGCAAAACTTGGGGCTTTTGTAGTACTCATAGATAGTAATTTTTCGTAAAAATATTTTTTTACCAAGTCCAATATTTTCCGACGGGGAAGGGGTTAAATTTTTGTGTTTTTCAGTATAATGTTTATATCAATAATTTTTTACTCTTAAACAATTAAACATACAAATTTGACAAAGTACATTTTGGAAAGGTTTTTTCATGCTCTTTCGATTGGAAATAAGCATTTTGAAAAAAAAATTTTTGACCCAAAAAAATCAAAATTAAAAATAAATTTCAATTTTTGGGGGAGAAAGACCCAATTTTTTTTATTTATTTTTTTTTAAACGAAAGCTGAGGTTTTTTCCTAAAAGGACATATAAATGGTAAAGTGGGACTAGAATGTTTAAACATTGAAAAAAAGAATTTTCTCCTAAACGGAGCTAAAAACCGGGTTTTGAGCGCTCCGGCGAGTAGAAAACTCTTTTTTTTAATGTTTAAACATTCTAGTCCCACTTTAGCATTTATATGTCCTTTTAGGAAAAAACCTCAGCTTTCGTTTAAAAAAAAATAAATAAAAAAAATTGGGTCTTTCTCCCCCAAAAATTGAAATTTATTTTTAATTTTGATTTTTTTGGGTCAAAAATTGTTTTTTTTTCAAAATGCTTATTTCCAATTGAAAGAGCATGAAAAAAGCTTTCCAAAATTTACTTTTTCAAATTTGTATGTTTAATTGTTTAAGAGTAAAAAATTATTGAAATAAACATTACACCAAAAGACCCCTTGATCACTTGACGCGGAATCCCTCATATGTGGGAACACGAAAATGTAATTACTTACGGTTCCAGAATCGCAAAAGCAGCAGAAAGAATATTAGACGCGCATAGGCTTAGCAATGGAAATGCAATAGATGAAGCATTTAAAACAAATTTAGATAAAACAACTGTTGATTGTTTCTCACAAGGACTTAGACCAGACATTGAATTAAGAATAGGAACAGCTGATACTTTTACAGAGATAATTAATAAAGCAGTAGAAATAGAAAGAAAATTGTTATCACACCGTGAACTTAGAAAAACTGAGCAAAATACCGAAAATAATTCTTATCTTAAAAATGTCAAAGAATTTGCTAAAACAACAAAAATCAACATAACAAAAACCCTCAACAAAATCAGTTTCAAAATCAATTTAGAAATACATCACAAAATCAGTTTAGAAACATGCAACAAAATCAATTTCACCCTTCATACCAAATTCAACAACAAAATTCTTTTCAAAATCAACAACGAAATTTTTCTCAAGAATCACGAACTAATAATACAACAAACTTCGCAAACAGAAATCATAGTATAACGTGTAACTATTGTAAATAATTAGAACACATTTCCACTAATTGTAGAAAAAAGATGTAGGATGATAACAATAAGCAACAAACAAATTTTCAAACACAAAATCAGGAAAACTAAAAAATCCCTCTTCAGTAGGATGCTCTGAGGAAGAATTAAGAAGAAATTAGGAGCAGGACTAAATTTATTAAAAATTCGTGCACTAAATCCAGATATAAAAATTGATTCGGAATTTCATCAACCTTCAACTTTTTATCAAACGATGTTCTACTTGAACATGACGAAATATTAGGAACAGAATTTTTTTTATCAAAAATAAAGTAAAAATTAATTATGAAGAATGACATCTAGAAATCAATAAACAAAAATTTAATTTTGATTTAAAAAATCATTTTACAATTCCAGCCAGATCAATTTACAATATTCATGTAAAAATTTTGAATAAAAATATAAAAGAAGGTTACATTCCAAGATTAGAAATAAAAGATGGTATTTATATAGGTGATGCAGTAGTTACAAACGTAGAAGGCTTAGATTATTTTAAAGCAATCAATACACTAAATGAATCAATAGATATCCCAATTTTCGAAGTAAATTTAGAAGATTTTGATGAAATAAAACAAGAAAACAAATCTGATATTAAAAATGAACACTCATCAATTAAACAAATTATTGATGTATTTTAAAAAAATATTAAATCAGAAAATGTTTTCAACATTACAGGCAACGACAAAGTTGAAGAAATTAAAAAATTACTTCGCCTTGAACATTTAAATAAAGAAGAATTAGAACAAATCATGAATTTAGTAAAGAACTATTCAGATCGATTTCATATACCTGGAGAATATTTAGAAGGAACAGATCTTATAAAACATAGAATAATAACTACAGATGACACACCGATTATCACTAAACAATACAGATTTCCCCCTGTTCACAAAGAAGAAATGGCTCGTCAAGTAAATGAATTATTAAAACAAAAAATTATTAAACATTCTGATTCACCATACAATACACCAATATGGAGTGTACCAAAGAAAGATGACTCATTAGGAAATAAAAAATGTCGATTAGTTTTTGACTTCAGAAAACTCAATGATACCCCTCAATTTTACCCCCTCCCTAATATTACGGACCTACTAGATCAACTCGGAAATGCTCAATATTTTTCAGTTTATGACTTGGCGTCCGGTTTTCATCAAATCAAAATGGATCCTAGAGATTCGTATAAAACAGCAACCGGATAAATGTGAATTTTTGAGGTTAGAAGTAGGATACTTAGGTCATATAATTGATAAAAATGGTGTACGACCCGATTAGTGATGCATGTCGAGCAAATAGAGGTCATTTGTTTTTTCGTCTCCTTTCATAAAAGAAGTGAGATCAAACTATAAAATTCAATTGTTTTAATTGTTATTTTAACGATTTTCTCGACTTTGACGAGAAGTTCTCGATCGAGACTCGCTCGACATGCAACACTAGACCCGATCCAAAGAAAGTAGAAGCTGTAAAGAAATTCCCAATCCCAAAAAATGTTAAAAATATAAAACAATTCTTAGAAATTGCAGGTTATTATCGCAAATTTATAGACGGATTTCAGGTTTTGCAATAGGAGGAATTTTATTACAAGGAATAATTGGCAAAGACCAACCAGTAGCTTATATATCACGGACACTAAACGAATGTGAAAGAAAATATGATACTTATGAAAAAGAAGCATTGGCAATTATATACAGTGTGCAACATTTTCGACCATACCTTTATTGAAGGAAACTCACCTTAGTTACGGATCACAAACCACTAGTTTGGTTTCAAAGTTCTAAAGATCCTTGTTCAAGAGTTACAAGATGGAAGTTGAAATTAGCAGAATATGATTTTAATGTGGTCTACAAAGCAGGCAAAACAAATGTTAATGCTGATGCCTTATCCAGAAACCTAGTCGAAAATATTATTGAAGAAAAAGTACAAGAAATAAAAGAAGAAAAAATTGATGAATCTCAGGAAATTCAAAGAAAAATAATAAAATGTGTGCAAGAAAAAATGGAAGAATATTGTCTGGCAAATTAAAATAAATATTATATGAATTCGGCGATAATAATAAATCTCCATGATATTGAAAAAATGTTTAAGGACAATGAATCCAATAAAAATTCGGAGAAACTAAGAAGTCTTCGATCTATTAAAAAATTATTTAAGGAATATGAATCCTACATAAATTTGGAGATAAGGAAAAGTCTTCAGTCTATTAAAAAAATATTGAAGGACAATGAATCCTGCATGAGTTCGGAGATAATAAGAAATCTTCAAAATATTAAAAGAAATTATTGTACAAGTAATGAAACTTGCAACGTTATAACAAGAAATCAACGAAAAATGCAAGAGACTGATAGTCAAGAAAATATAATACAAGAAAAGAAAAATCAAGAAATACAAGAAAAAGAAATAAAAGCACACACAAAAAAGAAACGTGACAGACCCAAGAAACAAAGCAAACGTTTGAATACCTCCTTTTCAAAAAAGAGAAGGGGAAGACCAAAAAAGGTATCTAATACAAATAATAAAAGAAAAGAAAAATTTTATAATGAAGTTTATACTGATGAAATTGTGTCAGATCCTGAATACAGTAATCAAGAAATAAAAAATAAGGTAAAATGAAGAAATTGATCAAGGCTACGAAAATTATAATTCCGAAGAATCATCTGATGAAGAAGATAATCTAATGGAAAATGAAAATTGTGAAAATTTAAATATGAAACAAGAAAAGTATATTATCCACTGCAGAGACCAATTACCAATGTGTAGAGATAACCTAACTTATTTTCTTTCATTTGACGGAGACCCTCGAGATCATGGCTCCAGTTCTTTAGCAAAACGTGAAAAATTACCAAACTTTGGTAAACTTCAATTAGGTATAGCAGAGAAAATAAAGAGAGGTATACATTACCATATCGCTCTCCCAATAGAAAAAGAAATGAAAGAAAATTTAGCTGACACAATAAAAAGAATTAAATCTACAATAGTTTCAATGAAAAATGTATGTGAAGAATTGAAACTGAAAAGTATTTGTATTGCAAAAACAGCCCAAATAAATAATGTAACTTGGGACGAAATCCTATCAATAATAAAATCAATTTTTGAAAATTCATTTGTGAAAGTTGTTATATGTAACTAGCTGTCGGACCCGTCTTCGACGGGTTTTAGTTTCTGCTAATATATTTGACAGACTGTATACCCACCAGGAATTAAATTTTACTGGGAAAAACTAATAATTAGTAACCATTGACTATTTCGTTAGGAAAATATTACAATTTGAATCGGTGACAGATTTTTTTCTATCAAATTTGTTATTCAGGAATAGTATTTGTCAACTTTCAGTACTTTATGTGTTTGTAGTAATGCAATTAATGTATTAAAATTTAATCCAAAATATACACCAGCATTTTGAGTCAAAATAGAGTTTAATTATAAATAATTGTGTCGCAATTAGACCCTATACGTTACGATTGCTGAAATCTAAATAAAATCTATATGTTTATGCTAAAAGTAGGGCTTAAATTTTGACTCGGGTCTGTTGTTATAAATATTACATAAAAAAAAATTAAAGTATAAAGCAGTTTTTAAAAACAAATTAATATAATAAAACTTTTTTAATTTGGTAAAATTTATCGATTTTTCTGGTCAAATTAAATTTCCGCGGCTATTTATCGGTTTCCCCTCGTAATTGGTAGATACTTTGTTAAATGTCTTATAGTAGAAACTAAAACCCGTCAATGACTAGTACTGGTATATAAAATATTTTTTTATAACATATTTTCTTAAAAAAGAGTATTTTCATAAAATAAATCAATTTTTGTAGCCATCTGCAGATTTATTTATGGCAAAAACTAAAAATCAAATATATTGTTGCTTAAGATTTGTCTTTACATTGCTCAAAACATCTTTAGAAGCAGTTAAGTACAGAAACGAAAAAAGATTAATAACAAATTTCGTATATATTTTACTAAAAATAGGGCGAAAATTAAAACAGGTAAAACCATTGCTGTTATTATATTGGAAATTCAGATACTGTTTAACAATTTATATTTATTATCATTTCAAAGAAGGCCTTAAAATTTATTTAAATAAAGTAATAATATTAATTCAAGTATAACTATGTCAACATAAATTATAGACATAAATAATTTCAGAAGAAAGTTACTAATGATTCATTTATTTACCTTTTTGTTCAGAAAAAGGTCCAAAAATGTATTTAAATTGAGTCAAAATAATTTAATAGTTAATTACAGACTGTTGAATTTTATTTTAATTACTATCAGAATTTGATATCTTAATTTTTCTTGAGATTTCCCCCCCAAAAAATGGGAGTCGGTTTCACACCTTGGGGGGTCGGTTTCGGACCACCCATTTTGAGAAAGTTAAAAACGTAAATTTTCGGTTTTCTTTAGATCATTCATTAATGACAATTAGAAACCTCGGCAATCATCAGAAAACATTGAAAAATAGTTCCTTTACAAAAAAAATTTTTGAGGAAAACAAAGAAACACATTTTTGGCACATTTTTAGTCTTTGCACTTTAGGGGGTCGGTATGGGATCACCACCCTCCCCTATACAAAATATTCTACGAAAGAAGAATATATGAAGTTAATAGAAGAAGCCCATTCAAGCTCAGTTGGAGGACATAAAGGTGTAACTAAAACCTATGGTCGAATACGTCAAAAATATTATTGGGAAAACATGAAAAATAATATTCAAAAATATATCCAAGGTTGTCTTCCATGTCAACTTAAAAAATTAGTTAGAGTAAAAACAAAAGATGAAATGATTATAACAGACACACCAGGTACAGCATTTGAAAAAATTGCAATGGACATTGTCGATCCATTACCAAAAACTAAAAATGGAAGTGATTTATTTGTATTTTTGGATCACCCAAAGGAATGTTAACAGATCAAGGAACTGACTTTTTAAGCAATTTAATGAAAAGATTAGCAAATAGATTTGGAATACGACAATTTAAAACGACAGCATTTCTCCCTCAATCAAACTGATCAATTAAAAGATCACATCACGTTTTAGGAGAATATTTAAAGCAATTTATCAACAAAAATGAAGAATGGGATGACAGGTTAGACTAGCCATGTTTTCCTACAATACAAGTATTCATGAAGGCACCAAGTGCACTCCGTACGAGTTAATTTTTTGGCAAATTAGCACGATTACCATCAAGTGATCCACCACTTGAACACGAAAAATTAGAAACTTATGATCAATATTTAACAGACTTAATAACAAGATTTCATGAAATGAGAAACATAGCTAGAGAAAATTTAATTTTAGCAAAAGAGAAGTCAAAAATGTATTACAACAGAAATTGTAATCCACAAAATCTTAAACTCGGAGATGAGGTATTTTTACTACACGGGGGAAAAATTCATAGATTTGCTAATCAATATACAGACCCACACAAAATATTAAAAATGTTAAATAAAGGGAACGTTAAAATACAAGTTAAAAACAAACAAAAAATAATACATATAAACAGATTAAAACTATCTCGAATTAAACAAGAATAATAAAATATTCTTAATAATGCATAGTTTTATGTTTCAGGAAGGACCTAAATAAAAAAGAAACTAAATTGTTTTCAATCATTTACACTTTTATAAATATTAAACAAATTTTTAATCACTGTACCAATAACCTAATTTTAAAAAGTATTTCTTTTAAAGGTTCGCAAGTGTAAACTAAATTTTTATATTTTGTCAATTTTTGATTCTACATACTTGTTTTGCACTATAAGAGATTAAAAACTTAATTTTTTAACACATTAAAATAAATCGTTATTCAATATAATTTTTTGAAGAAGAATCTAAAGTGACATTATTCAAATTTATAATAATAAAACAACTCGAATAAAGAATTGTCCTTTCGTCTCAACACCTAATAATTATTGTCCAAATATAGTTTGAGAACGAATGAAAAATGCATAAATGAAACATCTAAAAACAATAAAATATAAAAAATAAAGACACATTTAAAAACAACTGTTGTCTCAAATGTAGAATGTGTCAAAAATATATAACAAAAAATTTTATCTGTAAAATTAAAAGTACAAAACTTTGGTTTATAAATCTATACAAAAAATGTATTCAATATTTAAATCTACAACGAATTTTATTTATATACAAGTTTCGAATTTTAGCGCAAAAATTGTTATGTAAGTTAAAAACAGCACAAGAATAAAGCCTATTAGTCCAGTCGCCCTGTGAAAAAAGTAGTCATTTTTTGCCAAAATTGATACCTGAAGTCTGATTGTGGATTCATATAGTGTGGGGTGGTTGTATGAATATGTATATGTTTCCCACTCGAGATTTCTCATGCTGCGCGTTATAAACAATTTTGAAGGTGCCGAAAAACAGTTTTTTGATGACCGTTCTTTCCCATCAAATTATAGGGGAAAAAGTTGTTAATAAAAGTTATGGAGCTCGAAAATACCTTTAAAATGATGGGTCATATGTTAAAATTGGTCCATTTGTTTACTTGCAAATGAATTTAAACCACTAAAAATGGCACTTTCTTATTTGTTTAATAACATGAACAAAAGTTAACAAATTCTTTCTATATTCTACAAAAATATACCTCTCAAGACCCTTAAGACATGTGCCACATTTGAATCCGATTCGATAAATTGTTTATCAGAAATTCCATTTGTTAACTAAAAACATGGTTTTTTAAAATGGAATTTCTACATTTTTGGCCGGATGAAAATCAATTTTTTTTGTTGGGTTCTCTTCATGAAATGCCAATCTATCAATCACAATTTGTAACAAATTGAATTTTTACAAAAAAACTAATTTTTGGGGGGGAGAAATTTTTAGCTTATAAACAAATGAACACTACATCAACAATTTTTACTTTAACAATTTGGCATAAACGCCATTTGATTACTTATTCTTTTCTGCAAATTTTGCAAAAAAAAATTTTGATCTAGGTTAAAAGGGGGGGGAGATAATTTTTTTTTTCAAAAAATTCCTGAGCCTTTAATTATTAATATTTTTTATTTTTTTTATTATATTTGTTTAGTTGATTAGTCATACTAATTATAAAAAAATCAATCTAAACATCTATGCACTTCTTGTTCGTAAAAATATTTTTCAAAAGTATGCAACGTTCGAATGCAACGTTTGAGCAGCCTAGATGCTCTAGGATGCATAGTGGGGACATCATCAGTCGCTCGCGCTAAAGTTAAATTCAAACTTTCAAATTCGTAAAAGTTGTCATAACATTCAAACAAATTGATGAATTTTGATCATTTTTTTTTAAACTGGGCTAAAATTTTCTCAGGAATTCAAATTTTTTATTTGTTTTTTGAAAAATTTATAAATAATGTCAAAATATTAATAATTAAAAAAAAAATTTTTTTGGTTCCTTTTTTTAATTCATTTTTTTCAAATTTTTTATTTTTAACTTCTCGAATAAAAAAAGCAACACAAATTCAAGAAGTTAAAAATAAAAAATTTGAAAAAAATGAATTAAAAAAAGGAACCAAAAAAAATTTTGTTTTAATTATTAATATTTTGACATTATTTATAAATTTTTCAAAAAACAAATAAAAAATTTGAATTCCTGAGAAAATTTTAGCCCAGTTTAAAAAAAATGATCAAAATTCATCAATTTGTTTGAATGTTATGACAACTTTTACGAATTTGAAAGTTTGAATTTAACTTTAGCGCGAGCGACTGATGATGTCCCCACTATGCATCCTAGAGCATCTAGGCTGCTCAAACGTTGCATTCGAACGTTGCATACTTTTGAAAAATATTTTTACGAACAAGAAGTGCATAGATGTTTAGATTGATTTTTTTATAATTAGTATGACTAATCAACTAAACAAATATAATAAAAAAAATAAAAAATATTAATAATTAAAGGCTCAGGAATTTTTTGAAAAAAAAAATTATCTCCCCCCCCTTTTGACCTAGATCAAAATTTTTTTTTGCAAAATTTGCAGAAAAGAATAAGTAATCAAATGGCGTTTATGCCAAATTGTTAAAGTAAAAATTGTTGATGTAGTGTTCATTTGTTTATAAGCCAAAAATTTCTCCCCCCCAAAAATTAGTTTTTTTGTAAAAATTCAATTTGTTACAAATTGTGATTGATAGATTGGCATTTCATGAAGAGAACCCAACAAAAAAAATTGATTTTCATCCGGCCAAAAATGTAGAAATTCCATTTTAAAAAACCATGTTTTTAGTTAACAAATGGAATTTCTGATAAACAATTTATCGAATCGGATTCAAATGTGGCACATGTCTTAAGGGTCTTGAGAGGTATATTTTTGTAGAATATAGAAAGAATTTGTTAACTTTTGTTCATGTTATTAAACAAATAAGAAAGTGCCATTTTTAGTGGTTTAAATTCATTTGCAAGTAAACAAATGGACCAATTTTAACATATGACCCATCATTTTAAAGGTATTTTCGAGCTCCATAACTTTTATTAACAACTTTTTCCCCTATAATTTGATGGGAAAGAACGGTCATCAAAAAACTGTTTTTCGGCACCTTCAAAATTGTTTATAACGCGCAGCATGAGAAATCTCGAGTGGGAAACATATACATATTCATACAACCACCCCACACTATATGAATCCACAATCAGACTTCAGGTATCAATTTTGGCAAAAAATGACTACTTTTTTCACAGGGCGACTGGACTATATCAAACAACTTGTAAAAGTATTTCTTTGAATGTAATTTCAAATCAAACAAAAAAAATTAATTTCTTTTTTTTAAATACATATTTTATTAACATCAATACAAAATTCTATGCAAAATGAATCATTTGTACAAATAATTTTTTCTAATTATAAATAAATTGTATTTAACAAAGCAAAAAAAACTAAACATGACATTCTTATAAATTTTTGTGAAGTAAAACTTAAATAGCATGAATGAATTCTACATTGTATATGACTATATAAAAATATGTAAAGTATGAGTAAAAAATAATGTAATGTATGGATAGAGTGAAAGCAACATTTCCTATATAATTCATTAGTTTGAGCATGTTTCATTTCACTCCCATGCTCAATCTAAGGGGGAGGTGTTACGTCCGTAACTTCTTATTAATATACTTAATTTCACTATATATTTTCAAGTATATGTTTATTTTCATATATTATATTTAATCGATAATGCATATATCTTCTATTAAAATAATGTATTTCATCATGATATGATATGCAGTACTTTTAATTATTATTTTATGTGTTTTAAATTTGCATTATATTCAGTATATTTTTTAACGAATATTATAATTCCTATTTTATGTGTGTTTTAAATTTGCATTATATTCAGTATATTTTCTAACGAATATTGTAATTATATTATATGTTCATTATTACAAATCCAGGAAAAATAGGGGAGGGTGGTCCCATACCGACCCTCTTATTTTTTTAAAGATGGTACCACTAAAAAATTCGTCAGTACCATCAATCGAACACTTTCACAACACCAACAACTAGACCACAGGTTTTATCAATGCGTTTATTTCATTTTGGAGATTCAAGCAATATTAGATTTTAGCATTGATTAAATTAATTTTTGACCTATACGGATTTGGAGCAAACAGTGTTTTTTGAATACAGGAAAATTTTAACGAAATTAATTTTGATTGTGTATGGCCTTAACTTCAACGCACAACATTCAAATTAAATTGATTCTGTTAATATAAGTGATTGGCAAAACATTTTGTGAAAATAGTGAGGGTGGTCCGAAAACGACCCTCAAGGGGTGGTCTCAACCCGACCCCCATATTTTTACATTGTGATTGTTTATTCTCTTCTTTTTTATTGTTCATATGAAGTAAGGATAGGTTTTGCATATTTACTTTTTAGAAATTTATAAAATATTTTATTAGCAATCACAGCACATATTACTTAACTTTTATTCTCTTTTGGTTAAATATTTTATTCATTGTCAGTTGTAAAATGTTCTGGACAAGGCGATATGAATTAAGAAACGTTGTACTTTTCGATATCTTTGGAAGCAGTTAAGTACAGAACCGAAAAATGATTAATAACAAATTTCGTATATATTTTACTAAAAATAGGGCGAAAATTAAAACAGGCAAAACCATTGCTGCTATTATATTGGAAATTTACATACTGTTTTTAATTTATATTTATTATCATTTCAAAGAAGGCCTTAAAATATATTTTTAAAAAGTAATAATTTTAATTCAAGTTTAACTATGTCAACATAACTTATAGACATAAATAATTTCAAAGTAAAGTTACTAATGATTCATTTATTTACTTTTTTGTTCAGAAAAAGGTCCAAAAATGTATTTTAATTGAGTCCAAATAATTTAATAGTTCATTACAGACTATTGAATTTTGGTCGGTTTCGGACCACCAATTTTGAGAAAGTTAAAAACGTAAATTTTCGGTTTTTCTTTTAGATCATTCATTAATGACAATTAGAAACCTCGGCAATCATCAGAAAACATTGAAAAATAGTTCTTTTACTAAAAAATTTTGGAGGAAAACAAAGAAACACATTTTTGGCACATTTTTAGTCTTTGCACTTTAGGGGGTCGGTATGGGACCACCACCTCGTAAATTAGGCAGTTGAATAGGTATTATATTCTTTCAGCTTTTGTCACAACTCGAACGATATTTCTAAACACCAAATTTGACTTCAAGATGCACTGAATTTAGAATTTCACGTATAGATCAGGACAACTACTATCCCAGTAAAAAAAAAATGTATTCAGAATAGAAAAAAAGTATTGGTGGTGACGTTCGGTGAATGCGTTTTCGCGACAAAACCGTATTGGTGGGTCACGGTGAATACATTTTGCTCACCGTGAATACTTTTTGTTTTAAACTCTTGATTTAAAGATTCCTAAGCAAAGTTGAGAATATATATGAAGAGCGTGAGTAACGTGATGTATAAAAATGGCTATTGCGAGAAGAAAATAAGAAATTTTGAGTAAAAACGAAAAATTAAATGTGAAAGAAAAAATGTCAAATGTTAATCGATTACCATATGCTTTACTATGCCTACAATGCATGACAGATTAAAGGGAGCATGACGTTACCGGCAGAAAGTTACTAGGAAAGGCGGAAAATTTTGAAATTGAAAAGAAATCCAAGTGAGTTCTTTTCAATTTCAACATTATTTATTGTACTGAATGTGACTGGTTCGGAAAAATTTGAAATTGAAAAGAAATCCAAGTGAATTCTTTTCAATTTCAAAATTTTCCACCTTTCCTAATAACTTTCTGCCGGTAACGTCAGGCTCCCTTTAATCTGTCATGCATTGTAGGCATAGTAAAGCATATGGTAATCGATCAACATTTGACATTTATTATTTTAACATTTAATTTTTCGTTTTTACTCATAATTTCTTATTTCCTTCTCGCAATAGCCATTTTTATACATCACGTTACTCACGCTCTTCATATATATTCTCAACTTTGCTTTGGAGTATTTAAATCAAGAGTTTAAAACAAAAAGTATTCACGGTGAGCAAAATGTATTCACCGTAACCCACCAATACGGTTTTGTCGCGAAAACGCATTCACCGAACGTCACCACCAATACTTTTTTTCTATTCTGAATACTTTTTTTTACTGGGATACTGGAAATTGAGAGCACTTTTAACGAAGAGAACCACTTGTTATGATTAAAATTTTTATACTGTAGTACAGGTGACTACTATTGGCGATTACATTTTTTAAACTGCCTTCTGTTTGATAGTCTGGCCTTTTTTATACCAAATTCTGCCCATGTATTTAAGAAAAAAAGTTGGCTAAGCCATGGATTTGGAGAAATCTATTGTTGCAGGAACACTTGTGGTGACTTACTATTAGATCACACGTGTTCACCATATGTACAACATATTATTACAATTCGTTTTTTATAAATGTTGTTACAGTTTTATAATTTTTTTGTTATTACATTCACTATTCAAATGTTATTGTTATTATTTCATTATTATTAATTATAATGTTAATAATTATTATTAGTTAAAAATTAATAAAATGTTAATAATAATAATCAGTTGTTAATTTATTATTATTAATTATTATTATTGCTATTGTTATTATCGCTATTATTATTGCTTTTAAACATTATTTAAAATACGTTACGATGACGTAACAGGGGGGACAGGCTCATTTTTGCAATTTTTTCAAAAAAAAAAATTTATTTCCCTTCCATTTCGCAAATATGTAGGCCAATCGGGTTTCCTATATTTTTCCTGTAATCTGCACTTAAAACTGAAGATTCCTACCGAATTTTAGCACACTAGATTGAGATTTGTAGAAATTAAGGGGGGACAGCCCAGTTTGCGTAGCTGGGACGGACACACGTGTGATTTCATAAGGGTTCCGTCATTAAAACTACGGTGTACGGAACCCTAAAAACTAATACACTGGAACGTCGATCGAGTCCAGTGCTATGTGCTGTGCTGGACTCGATCGACGTCGCCCTTGACGCAATGTCACGTAAACATTCAGGGCCGTCTTAAGATGTTTACACATGAGTGCATCACTTAAAAGTGATTTTCTTAAAGTTTTAAAAAGTAAACAAATTGTTTACAATTTTTTTGTTAAAAAGAAAATAATAAATAATTTTTACGAGACAAAATGGTAATTTGTAAATAAAACTTATTATCAAAGAGTAAAATTTTGTATTTTAAGTAAAAGGAAAGAAAATCTATCAAAATTGCAATTTGTAAAAAAACTCATTATGAAAGAGTAAATTTTTTTATTTTAAGTAAAAGGAAAGGAAATCTAACAAAATGCTAATTTGTAATAAAAGTAATTATCAAAGAGTAAAATTTTTTATTTTATTTAAACTTTAAACAATTAATTAACAAAGAATTTTTTTATTTTTTAAATAATTAAATGCAAATTAAAAACGCTTTTAAAAATGCTTAATACTGTTGGAAGTCACTTTTAATTAACTAGTGGTTATAAAATAATTTATTACAGTAAATAAACAGAAACGAATGGACAAAATGCATTTTGATATATCCTTTAAACTCAGGAGAGGCTTTCTTCTTTTTCTATCACATTTTCAATTTCTTGAAGCACCTCGTAATAAGGCGATAAATTAGTTGCATGTAAAGCATATTTTTTTAATCTCGTAATACATTTCAATGCTTCTGATGCCGAGAATTGATCGGTTTGCGCAAATTCCGTATTATTTTCGTTTTCGTCATTGCTGCTCACATCGACGTCTTCCACTTGTCGATTAGTAATCGAATTTACAATTTCATCGTCCGTCAAAGGTCCCCAACCGATATCCGCATCGTCTTCATCATACCATTCAGAAACAAGTTTTTCTGTTTCTTGTATAGGATGTTCTGTTTCTGCCAAATTTTGACAGAATTGACTAAAAATTTCGTCAAAAACAGTTTCTGGCTCATTAGCAGCATTATTTACAGATTCTTCGTTGCTAGTACTTGGAAGAGTAGTCAATGAAGCTTCCTCATTTACAATATATGACTCGCCCAAGAGTGGCTTCCACATTTTACTAAGAGTTGACACTTGCAAGCTCTCCCAAGCCCTTTTGAGATTGATGAAACAGTCACAAAGGTTTATTTGTTTCAGATAACTGACAGTACCGCCATGATAAAACAAGGCACTTCTTAATAAGTTTTTTTTATAACACTTCTTAGTTAGCGAAATTGCTCCCTGGTCCATTGGTTGGACAATTGCGGTGACATTCGGCGGTAAATACAAAATTTGGAAATTGGAGTTGATTGCATCGAGTTCTTCTTTTTTTGGGTGAGATGGAGCGTTGTCTAGTATTAAAACTACTTTTCCAGATTTTCCCGTACTTTTCTGGTGTTCCAAAACAGACGGAATGAATACTTCCGTGTACCTAAGAAGTTAAAAATATATAAATATTCTAAATTCGAATAAAGTTTAATTGTAAAAAAATTAACATAAAAATTTAATACTCACCAGTGCATAAATACTTTGGAATCCATCCACGCGCTGCTCTGATGAGTGTACGTAATTCCAAAAATTGGTATTGATTTTAATCTCTGCGTTCTCAAGTTCGGCGTAATAATTTTGCTTAAACATCTTGGCGTCGCAGATTTTCCAATAATTAGAAGTGGTATTCGATGCTGACCACTGGCATTAGCACAAAACAGAGCAGTTACTCTCTCTTTGTTTTGTTTACGGCCTGAAACTTCGTTTTTCTGTTGGGAAAGCGTGTAAGAAATCAGAGTTTTCCAATAGATTCCGGATTCATCCGCATTGTACACATTATCCAAACTTAAGTTTTCTATCTCAATTTTATTTTTTAAAACTTCTGCAAAATTTGTTGCACTCTGAGGATCGCATGACAATTTTTCTCCTTTCAAAACATATTTCTGAATGCCATAGCGCTTTTTAAAATTTTTTAACCATCCTGAACTTGCCTACAAAAGAAATTATTTTAATTAAATCATGAGTTTCAGTTCTCATTTATTATTAATGAAGACTAAATTACTAATTATTACTAAGTATACTTAAATAATTAAATCAATTATATATTTGATATAGAAAGATCTAATCTCAAAAAACTGTCAGGATATATTAAAATGTAAATATAAAATTATAAATATAAAAAAAATATAATATGTAGAAGTAAAAATAAAAGTAATGAGTTCATAATGTTTAGTAAAATTAATATGCGTATGTATCATTAAATATTAGGAATATTTTTTCAAATCGTTTCATTGCAAACATAACCTAACATTATTGCAGCAGCATGTGTGTAAATATATATGCATATATGTACTATTTTTACCTAGATAGAAAAAGTTTCTGCTTATTGCAATATAGTAAGGTAAAATGTTTTCTTTTTTTCTATTTACTTACCTTAAACGATGTCGAAAGTTCTAATTTTTCGTTAAAAATGAGGGCTTTTTCCTGGATTAATGGCCCAGAAATTGGGTCTCCATTATCTCTTGCTTGCTGAAACCATTTAATCATCGCTCTATCTAAAATTGGCTCTTCACAAGTTTTAGTTGTCTTTCTATTTTTTGTTTTATTCAAATTTACTTTATTTGAAATAATATCTTTTCTATACTGCAGTTTATAACACAATGAATCACTAATGCCATATTCTCGTATTATGTTTTCATGCGATTCACCTGCTTTTAATTTTTTTATTACCTCGGCTTGTTCTAAATATGTTAAAAACTTTTTTTTCTTTCTTATTTTCAACGCGGATGTTTCTTTCGACATTTTTTATTATAATTTTTTCTCACAAGTACGGGGCACCGAATACACACTCAACTTTAAAGTCACTAGCACGACACTGGCGCCAACCATAACACTCCTCTCTACCCGCTTCACCTCCTCCCCACCAAGCATTATACTCGATCGACGTGGACTCGATCGACGTTCCAGTGTATACTTAATTGGAAATTAATATTTAAGGGTTTTTAGGGTCGTCGATTACGAATCACAACAACAAAAATTTGAATACTTCGATTTTCTGACATTTGGCCAGCTATAATCGTCTCTCAGACCACTGTGCGCCGTTGGTAAATAGTTCATTAAAAATAAAACACAAAATCCTAATAAACTTATGGTTAAAAATTTCGTTTAAGCGAGATATTTAAAAAATTAGACTCTATCCCATACATTTTGTATACAAGTTTGTGCACTAGTAAACGGCCATCTTTAATTTTCCCCCACCCAACTTGAATAGCCTTATAGTCCTATCTTCTACCTTACATATTTTTGTCACGTTTTTTGTACCAAGTTGAATTATTGTTCTCCTATTTCATAGTAGAAAAAATTGAAAATTAAACAAAAATTTAAAAAAATCGGTGTTTTTTAATAGAAAACATTAATAACTGTTTTATTTATAAATTTTTGGTTTTTTTAACCCCAGTCGATCGAACTCATAGGAAAATATACGAAATGGTGATTGGTGAATTTTTTCTATTGATATTTAAGAACTGAAATAAGTCCTTGATCTTTATGCCTTGTTTTTTGAGTATTGCATCAATTTTGTCAGATTTATTAGATAAATGTGATAGGTCCTGTAGTCATTTTATTATGCTTTGTTTTTCTTTTTTGTTTTTGACAATCTTTAAATTTTTGGTTACAGTTTTCGTTTTCGATGTTAGCAGTTAATGTATCTAAATACATTTATGGATGTTGCTTAGTAGAAGATGTTATGGAGCTCGACATTTTTTTGCAAATGACACAAAAACGGCACGAACTATCTCCACGGTCACACTTAAGTACACGAGTACAACACAGAAACTATACTATACTATATGGGGCATTTCATGTCAAGTGATCAAGGTGGAGAAAAGTTTTTCTCCAATCGTAGCAAAACTTGGGGCTTTTGTAGTACTCATAGATAGTAATTTTTCGTGAAAATATATTTTTACCTAGTCCAATATTTTCCGAGGGGGAGAGGGTTCAATTTTTGGGTTTTTCAGTACAATGCTTATTTCAATAATTTATTACTCTTAAACAATTAAACATACAAATTTGACAAAGTACATTCTGGAAAGGTTTTTTCATGCTCTTTCGATTGGAAATAAGCATTTAAAAAAAAAATTTTGACAAAAAAAATCAAAATTAAAAATAAATTTCAATTTTTGGGGGGGAGAGACCCGATTTTTTTAAACGAAAGCTGAGGTTTTTTCTTAAAAGGACATATAAATGAAAAAGTGGGACTAGAATGTTTAAACATTGAAAAAGGGTTTCTACTCAACGGAGCGCTCTAAACCCGGTTTTTAGCACCGTTTAGGAGAAAATTCTATTTTTCAATGTTTAAACATTCTAGTCCCACTTTACCATTTATATGTCTTTTTAGGAAAAAACCTCAGCTTTCGTTTAAAAAAAAAAAAATTGGGTCTTTCTCCCCCAAAAATTGAAATTTATTTTTAATTTTGATTTTTTTGGGTCAAAAAAAATTTTTTTTAAATGCTTATTTCCAATCGAAAGAGCATGAAAAAACCTTTCCAAAATGTACTTTGTCAAATTTGTATGTTTAATTGTTTAAGAGTAAAAAATTATTGAAATAAGCATTGTACTGAAAAACACAAAAATTTAACCCACTCCCCCTCGAAGAATATTGGACTAGGTATAAAAATATTTTCACAAAAAATTACTATCTATGAGTACTACAAAAGCCCCAAGTTTTGCTACGATTGGAGAAAAATTTTTCTCCACCTTGATCACTTGACATGAAATGCCCCATATATGGGTGATTAAATTTAAAATGTCATTTTGCTGTCCTGCCAAGAAAACCCGAGTCCGCACTTATATATCGAATATATTTTGGTTCATTAATTTTATATATAATTTATTTTGTTCAAATTTTAATTTTTAGCCACCAAAAGCACTCAGAAAAAATTTGGCAGCAAAATTGCAGGCAAAATGTCACTGGTATCCCGTGTCCGCGAACATAAAACCATATCTTGTCTACTAATAAAAACGGTTATTTTTCATGTTTTTGATTACCGAAAAAATTATTTCGTAAAGTAGAACTTCTATATTTAAAGAAAAACTACTAGTCGAATATAAATAAATAATATAGTGCTTGAAAAAAAATCAAAAGCGTGTGTCCTTAAATTTCATATTTTTAAATGAAAATGACAAAATTTGAATCTCGCGCTAAATAATTAATTTTACAAGAGTAGGAAACTGCTTTATCGACTGTTAATAGAAAGCGCTATGTGTCTAGAAGCCTAGAGAAAAAAAACTACAACGTTCTAACCTATCTACAAAATATACGATGCATGACGGATTAGCAGACTGAATTTACCGAGCACAAATGTCACTGGTGTCCCTGCGCCAAAATGGTACATAATATTAGTATTTTTTTCAAAAACCTCATTATAGTCTCACTTATTACTGAAACTTTCGAAATCGCATTCACCCGAAGTTTGAAATATAATCATTCTTTTTTAAAATGAAAATTGAAGCAGAATGTCACTGGTGTCCCCAAAAATACACAGGCACAAAAAAAGTTTTTTGTTCTAAACACTACAATAGTACTACTACTAGTAAAGTAGTATTTCAATTTTGAAATAAAAATAAATAATTTTAGAGTCGTTTTTTAAAATTAACTCAAAAAAGAGCTAATCCGATAATTTTTCATTCGGATTTGGATTCAGCGGGGAAAAATACATAGAAATATACTATTGTAGTATTTCGACAAAAAAATATTTTTTGGTGGTCCCAAATATTATAAATCAACCTATATTTTCTATATGTTACGTTAAATTATTCCAGTTTTAAAACTATATTTTTACTCATATGTTCATGTCTTTTTTATTATTTAAAAATAATTTTCAATGACATCTTTCAGAGTGTCACTGGTGTCCCCTAATTTTCTTACGTCTTCTTGTGATTTACAGCTACATTATTTACGGTGAAAATTAATATAAATTATTTTATAATTCGTATTTGACCATTAGCTTTTAATATTCAAGTGTTTTCACAATTTAAACTAAAATAATTTAATTTGAGGCAAAATTGAAAGAAATCGGAACAATTTTTTGAATTTTTCTTTGGCGTCTAAACCGTGTTGATAAAAATAATTTGTTTAATAAAAACTTTACTGATAAATTTTAAATTTTATTTTACTTTAGGTATTGAAAAAAAATGATTTATCAGAAAATCTGATTGTATTTTTAGTTTGTTCTACTGAAAACATACTGAAAAAGTGCCTCGTTAAAATATATGTCTTTTCTCCAAAAATCTGTCTGTTTATGAAAATATTTGTTATTATGTGCTTGATTACTATTAATTTCATGGATTATACATGCTAGTCAACCAAAAAAAATAATTTAACCAGAAATTTCAACATCGCCAAGTCAACGTTTGTAGTTGTTGAAAATGACATTTTAAATTTAATCACCCATATATATATATATATATATATATATATATATATATGTGTGTGTGTGTGTGTGTGTGTGTGTGTGTGTGTGTGTGACGCAATCTGAAGAAAGGGACCTTAGAAGCAAATCACTTTAAGGTTATATTAGTGTTACTTTCTTATTAATTAGAAATTTATTTTCAATTACTGAAAATTAAAATCAGTATTTATTTAATATTTTAGTTGTAATAAAGACCTAATTGTCAGTGATTTATGTTGTCAGTTGATTCTCTGTTTGTATTTTTATTTCGAAAATTGCGAACATAACCTATAAGTTTTAGCTTATTATTGATATTATTGATAATTATAAACAATTATTAATAAATAAAAATAGTAATAATAAGAATAATAAAATAATAATTAAATTTAAACAATATCAAGAGCGAATAATCAGTTATAATAACAAAATAGTAATAATTATTGTAACAATAATAACAAATAATAATAATTAATTATAACAATAATATCAAAATAATAATAAATAACTGTAACATTAATAACAAATAATAATGATTAATCGTAACAAGATAGTAATTAAATGTAATAACAATTATTAACAAGTTAATAATAATTTGTAATAACAAAATAACAACAAATAATAGTTAATAATAACAAGATAATAATAAATTGAAACAAAATAATAATTAACAACAAGTTATAATAAAGTAAGCAATAATAACAAATTGTAATAACAAATTAATAACAAATTGTTAATAACAGATTATAATAACTATAAATAATTAACAAACAACATAAAAATATAATATTAAATTGTAAAAACATATGACTAAGAAGTTGTGAGCACGTGTGACCTAAAGAGTGAGTCAGCGCAAGTGTTTCTCTAACAATAGGTTTCTCAAACACATGGCAAATGGCATCGAAATTCAAAATACATGGCAAATGGCATCAAAGTTCCGAATACATGGTAAAAGGCATCGAAATCTCAAACACATGGCAAATGGCATTTTCGTTTGGATATAAAAAGAGCTAGACTATCAAACGATCTTCAGTCTTAAAAATGTAATCGTCAGTAGTAGTAGTAGTAGTCACCTGTACTACAGTCTTAACTTTTTCATCATAACAAGTGGTTCTTTTCGTGATAGTGCTCTCAACCCCAGTATAGTAGTTGTCCTGATCTTTACGTGAATTTCTAAATTCAGTGAATCTTGAAGTTAAATTTGGTGTTTTGAAATATCGTTCGAGTTGTGACAAAGCTGAAAGAAACATAATACCTATTCAACTGCCTAGTTTACGAGTGTCGTAGATCATCTACCTGCACCATTTAGTAACCCATTAACGCACAATTGCCATTGCATCTCATCGGCGCCAGCCAGGACCAAATACTTGCTGTTCTAAGGTAAAGAGAGAAACCACTTAAGACTCATTTTTAGAAAGCTAGTGCTCACTTTATCTTTCCATAATTTTGATCTCTTTTAAATATACTGTGTTCAAATAAATTTATTCTTGTCATTTATCCAACCTCGTCCCAACTTTAATTTTTTAAAATTAAAGTTAAATCGAGAAACACTAGGGAATATAATAATAAGGTAAGACATAACATACCTCATTATTTTTGGTGCATCAGCCGTCGTGAACGGATAAATGCAAGGATATTTTAAATTGAAGGAATATGATATTATTTTTGCTGCATTGACCGTCGTGAACGGATAAATGCAAGGACAATTAATTTGAAAATATATCATTATGTTTGGTGTATAGGCCGTCGTAAACCGATAAATGCAAAGAAATTAGAATAAAAAAAATAGTTCATTATTTTTGGTGCAAAAGTAGTTAATTTGAAATAATATAATCCTTAATTTTGATGAATTAACGCCGTGAATTAATAAATACAAGAGTACAATTATTTTTGGTGCATATAAATTGTCATATTTAAACTCATTATTTTTGGTATATAAAACAATAAATTAATTAATAAAAAGTAGATTTTCTTTTTTTTTTACTAAATTGTCTGTCATAAATCAATAAAATAGGTTTTATTTGCACATTTATTTTATCAAATTAATAAAAACAGGAATAATTTTATTTGATTAAATACCCATTTTTCATACATAAAAAATACAAGAATAATAACAATAAAATATATTTAAATAAATAATTTATTTTATTACACAAAATTTCTAAATTTTTAATAACAATTAAATAATTTTTTGTAAACAAAGTAAACATTAATAACATTTTTATTTTTATAGTTTTGTATAAAAAAATAACAAAAATTAAAAAAATAATAATAACAATAATTTTTATAAAAAATAATATCAAAATTTTTAAATTAAAAATAATACAGAGGAAATAATAAATTAAATTAATGACAATTAAATAATTTTTTTAACAAATAAAAATGTATAACATTTTTCAAATTTTCACATTTTTTTAAACTAAAATTTAACATAATTAAATACTTTTGATAATAATTAAATATACGAAAACAAGAATAAAATAAAATTAATAATAACAAGTTAATAAACATTAATAATAATAAAAATTAATAACAATTTTCAAATTCTCACATTTTGATAAACAAATTATATAGACTTAAATAAATTATATACCATTCTAAACATTAAACGAAAATTAAAATTTATAAATAATAAAAATTAATAAACAATAATATTAATAATAATACAAATTTATAACAATTCTTCAAAATTTAATTTTTTATTTTTAAAAATTAAACAAAACTAAATAATTTATGTACTAACTTAGAAAATCAAACAAAAAAAATTAATAATAAATTAATAAACAATAACAATATTAAAATTAAAAATTTCTTTTTCGAATTTTCATTTTTTGACTTAAAAATTAAACAGAATCAATAATTTACAAATCTAAAAATTAAAATAAATATAATAAAATTAATTAATAATAATAATAACAACAATTTTTTAAACATTTTTTTTCTTTAAATTTTTTCATTTCTAAAAAAAATTATGTTTAAACAGAATTAAATATTTCCAATTAAATATAAATAATAATAATAAAATTAATTAAAAATTTATTTATTATTAATTAATAAATTATTATTTATTTATATTTATTTATTATAATAAATTATTTATTTATTAATTAACAATTTATTGATGTGATGTTTATGTTGTTGATTTTAACTAGGTAAAAATTGTTTTTTTTAAATTGTTGTTTACATTTCAAATTAATTTTTTTAACTTATGTTGTATTATTATTATATAAAATTTTTTTTAATAAAGTGACCTGATGATGGTGGCGAACCTGACCACCGAAACGTCGTCTATTTTATAAAAAAGTAAGAGTTTTTCTTTTACCTTTTTATATACATCTTCCAAAAATAAAAAAAAAATAATGTAATAAGCAATAATAATAACAAAATTTTTCATTTCTGACAAAATTTTTTATTTTTTTAAACAGAATTAAATAATTCAAATTAAAAATAAATAAATAATAATAATAACAGTTTTAAACATTTTTATAAATTTTTATAAATTTTTATAAAAAAAAATAACAAATAAAAATTATAACCGTGTAAATTAAAAAAAAAATTTTTACCAATAATAATAAACTCCTTTTCAATACATTTTTAATAAAAAAAATTAATAAATAATAAATAATTAAAATATTTTTGTTTATTATAAAATTGATTTGCAAATAAAATAAAATTAAATAATTCAATTTAACAAGAATTAAATAATTGTTGTAAATTGTCAGTATTTTTGTATAATTAATGATTTTAATTAAAAATTAATAAATAATAACAATAAATCATTAACATATAAATTTTTTAAAAATTCCAGCATAAAAGTATACATATAAATATAAAATTCTTACTATTCACAAATTTTATCACAATTCATCTCATAATATTTACTATATTATCTATAACAAGTGTTTTGAATATATCTGCATGTGTTCCAAATTTACATATTTTATATCTGTCCATATCTTTATTGAAATAATTACTATTTACCAAGAACAATATATACAAGTGCTACACGATGCAAGGTAGAATCAAATCAAATAGCAATATTTAATAAACAACATTTTTACACATATATTATTAAAAAGTTATTAAACAAAATATATACTAAAAATTTCTTTTTATTCGATCTGCCAAATGATCAACAAGTCTCATTACGCGATGCTCTAGAAATAGTTCCTATTTTCAATGGAAAAAACTTACCATTATCCATTTTTATCGAAAGTTGTTTAGAAGCAAAGTCTATGCTTCCCGAAGTAGCACAAGTTCAGACAAATTTAGTAAAATTATTTTGTTTAAATCTACCAACAAGTAGGAAAATTGATTTTAAAAGTAGGAGGAGTTTGTTTATTTTTTTATTGGCCTAAAATATGCTTCAACTTTTCAATATCTTACAATGCATTTGTTTAAACTGTAACCTTAAATAAGAAAAAATCTGTCCATTTTTTTCAGTTTTGTCATTAACATTTTTTGTTCAGGAGGTCAAAAACTACTAAACTACAAAGTTACAAGAAATTTCACCGGACTCCAAATTCCCATGTATGCGGTGCGGGGTTCTTTACGCACCTATAAAAATCTGTATGTCAATTACAAGGAGAACTAGCAGCAATGTATATGTGGGAAGACGAAAATGTAATTTCTTACGGTTCAAGAATTGCAGAAGCAGCAGAAAGAATATTAGATGCATATATTATTAGTAATGGGAATAGAGTAGATAAAGCATTTAGAAAAAGTTTAGATGAAGCAACTATCGATTGTTTTTCGCGAGGACTTACACAAGAAATAGAATTACGACTTGGAACAGCTGATACATTTCAAGGGATAATTAATAAAGCAATAGGAATAGAAAGAAGATTATCATTACAACGTGAACTACGAAGAAGTGAGAATAATATTAAATATAATGCCCATCTTAAAAATAATAAAAATTTTGCAGAAACAACAAAAATTAATATGGTTCATAACAATGTAAGCACTTGTTTATCTTGTGGAAAAATCGGTAATGTTGTATTAAACTGTTCTCAAATTATTAAATTGTTAAGACTTAGAGGAGAAAACCGCTTTCATTTAGCCACTCAACAACATTTTGCAAATCAAAATCAAAATCAATTTAATAACAAAAATCAAATGTTTAATCAATTTCAATGTCAAAATTATTACAGAAATCCGCAACAAAATCAATTTAGGAACGCACCACAAAAGCAATTTCACACTCCGTTTCAAAATCAAAGTCAAAATAAACATAAATTTTTTTGCAAAGTCATCAACAAAATTTTTTACAAAATAAACAACATTATTCTCGCGAACCACGAACTAACATTGCAACAAACTTCGGAACTAAAAATCAGAATATAACTTGTAATTACTGCAAAAAATTAGGACATATTTCCACTAATTGTAGAAAAACGATACGGGATGATAACAATAATGACAAGTTTTTAAAAATCACAAACCTTTTTAATCAACCTTTACAGAAGGATATACCCCTTTTTCCGACTGATAATAAAGAAAACACTTTAAATAAATTAATAAATAAAGTTTGTGAGGAAAATCCTATTGAGGACATTATTGAAAATAAAGTGCAAAGAATAAAAACAGAAGCAATTCAAGAAACTCAGGAAAATATTACTCAAGAATATATTAATAAGTGTGTGCAAGAAAAAATCAAAGAAAAATTTAAAGAATACTTAAATTGTGTATCAAGTGAAAATAATTACTCAAATTTGGAGGTAAAAAATCTCCGCCATATTGAAAAAATGTTATATAAATGGTGCAAACCAGAAAATTATGATACACGTAATGAAGCTTGTAATGTTGTTACAAGAAATCAACGAAGAATACAAGAAAACAATAATCAAGAAGAAGAAATACAAGGAAACAAAAATCAAGAAACACTAGAAATTCATGAAGAAAAGAAGAATCAAGAAATTCAATAAGAAGAAGTACATAAAAAACGAAACCAGGTAGACCAAAGAAACAAAGCACACGTTTTAATACTTCCATAAAAAAGAAGAGAGAAAGATCGAAAAAGGTATGCAATACAAAAAATAAGAAATTTTTTAATGAAACTTATACTAATAAAATTGAATCTTATCCTGAGTATATTAAACAGAAAATAAAATTGAAAAAACACGAAGAAATTGATCAAGGCTACGAAACCTCTAATTATGAAAAATCATCTAAAGAAGAAGATAACCTAGTAAAAAAAGAAGACTGCGAAAATTTTAATCAACAGAGTATACATATTGCAAGAATTAAAAATGTAACTTTGAGGGGAATCCTTTCAACAATAAAATCATCTTTAGAAAGTTCGTTTGTGAATGTTGCTCCATACAAAGGATGTGCAAAATGTCCTACTAAAAATTATATGCAATTAATTGAAGAGGTTCAATCAGTAGACAAAACATATCGACCGCCTCCAGAACCACCTCCCAGTAAAGAATAAATTATCGAAGACAAACTCAATTTTAAAAAAATAATACAAAATAAACGGGGTGGTAGCGATTCTACTCAAATAAACCCTACAAAATAAAATTCTACACAATTAACTCTACACCAGGAAATTGTACACACTACATTTAATAAATTTGATTAATTCTACGCAAATAAATTCTACAGAAAAAAATCCTACACATTAGAATGAAATAGTACAAAATATATCATTAAAATCTTTTAATTCTACACAATTAAATACTACATCAGAAAATTTAACATAGTTTATTTTAATTAAAATAAAATTCTAATAATAATTTTTTTATTTTAATATATAATATTCTTATAACTCTTGAAAAACTTATCAGAACGTTTTTAAATTTAACACACTTATAGTTGGTGTTAAAATGAAGGCTAAGTTCGTTAACCAGACATTTTTGCCAAAAACTACAAAAACTACGGTAGTTTCAAAATTTAGAAAACACATTTTTTTCAAAATTTAGAATTTTTAATTTTATATTATTTTAGATTAGGTTAATACAAACAACTTTCCTCTAGAACATTACTTGATAAAAACTCAATTTTCGAAGTTACAGTTCCTTAAATGGTCAAAAAAACTAAAAAATCCCAAAATAACGCTGAAAATCTATTTTTTTAAGGAATAAAAGTTAATGAATTGATTTTAACGTATTTGCACTCTAATATACTTAAAAAAATAACTTATACACAAAAAAGTCGTAATTTGCAGAAAAATCACTCTCTATATATATTTTTTGTGCGCTTTTTTGACAAAAAATCAATATTCCGACCCCATTATCTCCGACATTTTTGCATATGCAGTTTTGTCACCAGAAACTTTTTTTCGCCACTTTGTATCAGGTACAACTTTGCTGTTGACAACTTTTCACTAAACTTAAAACTTTTCGACTTATTTGCAAAAAACTAATTTTTTATTACATTCTCATCACATGAGAAAGTATTAGTTTTGGTCGAAAATTGACTTTCGCTAATTTCATGAAATCTCGACGTTTTGGGGTCCCCTGAGTCCGAAAAACATTGTCTAAAAAAAGTGTCTGTCCGTATGTCTGTCTTCGTGTCTGTCTGTAGACACAATGGTGTCCCTACGATAACTCTTGAAAAACTTATTGCATCAACTTGCAACTTTGCATGGACAAAGTTAGTGTTAAAATAAAGATCGAGTTCGTTAGCCAGCCATTTTAATCGAAAACTACGCAAACTACAGTAGTTTCAAAATTTTAAAAATTCAATTTTTTCAAATTTCATTATTTTTAACTTTATATTGTTTTAGATTAGAAAAATACAAACAACTTTCCTCTACTACATTTTTTCATAGAAAGTCAAATTTCGAAGTTATAGGCTCTTAAATAGTAAAAAATACTCAAAAATACTAAAATAACGCTAAAAATCAAAATTTCTCAAAGAGAAAAAAATTATTACATTAATTTCCACATATTCTCACCCCATTGTACTAAAAAAATGCTCACATTAACCAAAAACTAGTAATTTCCGGAAAAACCACCGTATATATATATATATATTACATTCTCATCACATAAGAAGGTATTAGTTTTGGTCGAATTTCGACTTTTGCTAATTTTATGAAATCTTCACGTTTTGAGGTGCCCTGAGTCCAAAAAACATGGTCCGGCGAGTGCGTCTGTCTGTCCGTCTGTAGACGGTTTTTCTTGTTACAACGATAACTCTTGAAAAACTTATCAAAACGTTTTTAAATTTAACACACTTATAGTTGGTGTTAAAATGAAGGCTAAGTTCGTTAACCAGACATTTTTGCCAAAAACTACAAAAACTACGGTAGTTTCAAAATTTTGAAAACACATTTTATTCAAAATTTAGAATTTTTAATTTTATATTATTTTAGATTAGGTTAATACAAACTACTTTCCTCTAGAACATTACTTGATAAAACCTCAATTTTCGAAGTTACAGTTCCTTAAATGGTCAAAAAAACTAAAAAAATCCCAAAATAACGCTGAAAATCTATTTTTTTAAAGAATAAAAGTTAATGAATTGATTTTAACCTATTTGCACTCTAATATACTTAAAAAAAATAACTTATACACAAAAAAGTCGTAATTTCCAGAAAAATCACTCTCTATATGGGTGATTCTCCAAAAAACCTCATTTTGTATGTAGTCAAGATTTTCTAAATAATTATAATCATTTGGAAAAATACCAAGTCATATTTCCCTATTTTATCACTTTTTCTAAATGTTCTGTAAGAAAAAGTTGTAAAATTTTATTGTTTAATACATTTTAAAAATATTTTACCACCTCAAAATCGATTTTCTAACCTGTCATCTAAGTGCTTTTCATTTTTTCAATACGTAAAACAATTATTTAAAACATGAAATTAGGTACTTTATCAATTTTTTCTAAAAGTTATGATATTTAAGAATAATTTTCTAAGATATGAATAAAATATGTCGCTTAGATTTTTTAAATATAAAAAATGAGATTTGTCATGTAGTACCGCGTCATTCCTCTCACTCGTTGAATATTATCCAATATTTTTGCTGTGGGTAGAGATATTGATTAATTATTGTGATCAATATCTTAATTAACATCTCTAATATTAATTTTGTTAAGTTACTTCTTAAAAAATGTAATTATTTTGCGTTAAAAAAATTAAAATTGAGACATAAGTAGAGATTCACAACCTAAAGCGTCATTCCTCTCACCCCTAATAAAAACAATATTAATATATATAAATTGATCGCAAATTTTTTTCACATAAAGTTGTCCTTTATAAACATGATAGGGCATTCTCAGCTGGAGGAAAATTATTTGTCAATTAAATATAATTAAAAAATGTTGAAATTGTCATTCCTCTCACCCGTCATTCCTCTCACTTTTTTGAATAAAAATTAAAAATTGATATGATTGTCGATTGTTTACAAACTGCCAGTGAAAAGTGATCCTAAAATGTATGAAAAATAATTTTTGACAATTGTTAAAAGAGATTTTTGATAACTGTAAGTATTTCAAAATCTATCAAATTTATAGATAATATTAATAAATTATAATTATTAAATAATTTTTTGTAAACAGAAAAATATATATAATAAAAAACACCGGCGCCAAATTTTAACCTCTTAATTTTTTTGTAAATTTTAATTTAAAATATATACTTTAAAAGCTAAAAGCTGGCATGATTATGCTATAGAGGTGGTAGATTATTGTAAACTCAATATAATTGACTGCATTAATCCATAAATAATAATTTTTTTTCTTTTCTGTTTGTATCTCACAAAAAGGAGTATTTCGGTAGAATCACCCATATATATTTTTTGTGCGCTTTTTTGACAAAAAATCAATATTCCGACCCCATTATCTCCGACATTTTTGCATATGCAGTTTTGTCACCAGAGACTTTTTTTCGCCACTTTGTATCAGGTACAACTTTGCTGTTGACAACTTTTCACTAAACTTAAAACTTGTGAGGAATTATATGCGAGTGAGAGTGTGTAGTGAGTTAAGATGAGTGAGGTGTGTGTAACGTAGTATGGAAGTGGAATAATGAGTGGGGATACGTTCCCAAAATTGTGTCTCGTTGCTTTTCAGCGATTTAGTGGTCAAGGACCATCGTCACGTTTTGCGTGAAAGCGTGGCGAGCTACTTGGTGCTCTGCTCCATAAGTATATCCTAACGCCCAATCGGGGTATGTATTTTTTGTAATCTATGTTAAAGTGAAAAAAGGACAGATTTTATTAGTAAAATAATTATACTAAAAGCAATATAAATTTGCTATTATAGCGGTTTGTGCGACCTTGAATAGCATCTTGGATTGGAGTAAATTCACACTATTGTAACGACTTACGAGCGTCGAGATATATCCTTTATATTGCCGTTCAAACTTCTTAAAGAATAAATTTTGGACAACAAACAGAATACCAAATACTGTTTTTTTTATCTTCTCAGCATTGACCTGCGGATGAAATCTACGTTCCTACAAATTGGACCTGGCCGATCCCGATTTTTGGTTGAAGCGAGAGATAAAAGATTTGGCGGCACAAGAAAATTGACTAGCGTTTGTATTTGCGCTTTACTATTATTAATCGACGCTGTGGTAAGTCCACAATATATTTATAATTTTGTTGGTTCCTGAATCACTAATTTTATAATCACGCATTTGCAAAGATATTAATTTTACCCATCATCAAACTTTAATGTATCAATCTTTAAAGGAATTATAATAATTGTTTTTGAATGTTCGTATGTGTACTTTGAATGAGTGTGTTATTAATGGTAAATTATTCGACTGTTTAAGATTATATTGAGATTTACCGTAAACTAAAATCAATTATCGAAAAATAAATTCCATATTGCTCAAATTTAAATACAATTGTCTTACTTCCTTAAAATTAAAAAAAAACAATAATAATAATTATAATGAATATGTAAAAACTAAAGTTATTTGGTTTCAATTTCAATTTATTTCTCGAAAGTAAATATTCGTTGCATTTGGCGCCCAACTAGAGGCAATTAATTCTTTGCAAAAATAAAACTGTATAATATTTTTAAATTATAATTCGATATTTTATTTTTATGTAATGGCGACTACGAGGTCAGCGGCTAAAGATAAAAACAATGACAACGACGAAGGCTTTCAAATGTGTTTACAACTACAAGCCGAATTGAGGGAAATGAAGGATGAGTTGACGCGAGTCCAAACACAACGGACTGAATCTGATAAGGAAAACCAGACCTTGCGAAATGAAATTCGAAGAATGAAGGTCGAGTTTGAACAACAATGGAATAATAAATTTGCTGAAATGGGCAAAGGTGGATTAAAAACAGACGTAGGTGCTCAAACCGATAATTTTGAAATTTATGTAAGTAATAATATTGAAAATAATATAGTCGACAGAACGGAGGATAATGGTGTCACTGAATTTGAGGGACAGTCAAGTTATTCTGATAAACAAAATGATAGTCGATATAAAAGGCGGAAAGAATATAGTAAAAAACCGCGTGAAGGGACTTGTGGGAATAACGAACGGCACGGTGACCAAAATGATTTTATGAGGGGTATCGTGTCATATTTTGATTCGTTGCAAGTAACTATTCCTTTATCAAAGTTTGACGGTTTAAATAAAAATCCGATTGAGTTCATCCGTGACATAGAAAAATATTTTACTAAAATAAAATAAATAAATTCCTCGAAGAATTTTATTCGATTGAAGCTCGTATGATGGCAAAATCCGAATGGGAAAGTCGGCGTTATAAATCAAATGAAAATTCTTTACAAGGGTATTACGTGGAGCAGTTAAGTCGCGCTAAATTTTGTTTATCGTCATTAAAAGAATTCGAAGTGAATTACCTAATAATTAAACAATTGCCGCAAAGGGTTAAGGAGGTACTTTCTACCATTGATTACAATGACACGTCAAGAATAATGCAAGCGTTAAATCGGCTGGATGCAACTCGTCGTGACATTGAAGGGGGACTTTCCTCGAATAATAAAAATAATACGGAATCGACATTTAATAATTTGAATCATAATAAATTCTATAAACAAAATAATCAAAATGAGGGGAATACCATTGCGAAGAACAATAATGAACCGACGGGTCAACAGCAAAGTAGGCCGCGAAATTTTGAAAGCGATCGACAGAAAAATTGGAGACAACTGGGCCAATCATCGAATAGCAACGGACGCGCTCAATACGTAAATACAAATGATAAAAATAAGGATCGTAGTGGGGGAAATAATATTAAACCGAGTTCAAGTATTAATGCCATGTGGAATTCTAATATATCGGAATTTATTGACGATCTGTGTTGGGACGTAGTACCGGGGGTGAATGAGAGAAGTAGTGAAATCGAGACAAAAATAGTTAGCCCGAGAATTCGTGCAACAATCAAAAATCATGAAGTCGCTGTTTTGGTAGATAGTGGGAGCGAGGTAACAGCGATATCCGAAAATTTTTATAACTCGTTAAAAAAGCATACTAAAATCATAGAATTGCCAGTGAGCAATATAACAGTTAGTGTTGCGGTGGGAAAAAAATCGACGACAATTCGAAGACAAGTGCAATTAACACCTAAAATCGAGAATAACAATTTCGTAGCTCCATTTTTAATAGTACCGGGATTGGCAACGAATGTATTAGTTGGAATTGATTGGTTGTCAAAATTTAAATGTATGATAGATATCGAAAATCAAAAAATTCGAATAGCCGGAAACTTTTTGCCGGAATCATTGGTTACATTTAAAATGTCCGAGAAAAGAGAAATAAATTGTCGTATTGTAACTGCAACAAATGAATATAGTAATGATCGAGAAAATTCGAATAGCGAACAGGAAATCGACGGATATGATATTAAAGTGAGATCGAGTAATGATATCGAGTCAGAGCAAGCTTCGTGCAATTTGGAAGAGTTTGCTCAGGAAATTGACGAATATTTGTTTAAATTAAAGTCATTTGATAAAGCTAGTAAACAAAGGATTAAAGATTTGTTAATTAAATATCGTCGCGTATTTTCAAAGCGTCCAGGTTACACGAATGTATATGAACATCGGATTACTCTCGAGAAACAAAAAACTATTGTGAGAAAATCATACCCTGTCGCTTTAAGTCGTCGAGATGCGGTACGTGAGGCGATTCACTATATGCTGGGTTTGGGAATTCTAGAAATTTCATATAGCGATTGTTGTAATCCCCTACCTATAGTATTAAAAAAAACGGGGATGTACGCCTTTGTTTGGACGCACGATTTATAAACGTATGTATCAAGTCAGATAATGAAAGTCCGCCGATTATGGAGGAGCTGCTCCAGAAATTTGAGGGGGCAAAATTCTTTTCGACAACGGATCTGGTAATGGGATATTGGCAGATACCTTTGGAAGAAGAATCGCGAAAGTACACTGCTTTTTTGTTTGAAGGTCACCTGTATCAATTCACGCGTGTGCCCTTTGGTCTAAAAACGGCAGGAAGCGGATTTATACGCGCGTTGAATATCGCATTAGGACAGGAATTGTCTGAATTTATTTCAGTTTATATCGACGATATTTTAGTAGCGTCGCGAAGTTTCGATGAGCATTTAGATCATTTGTCGAGATTATTTAAAAAATTAATAGACAGTGAATTTACGTTGAGTCTTGAAAAATCGGCTTTTTTTGCGAGGAAGTATCTTTTTTGGGATTTAAACTCTCGGCAGAAGGAATAAGGCCAGATGAGGATAAATTATCGGTAATTAATGATTTCCCGTGTCCCAAGGACAAAAAACAACTGCAGGCATTTCTCGGGGTATGAGGTTACTACCGAAGGTTCAGCATAAGGCTTATGGGTATTATTCTTGCAGGAATATAATTTCGATATATTTCATTGTAAGGGGTCGGACAACCTTGTGGCTGATTTTTTTAGCAGAAATTTTTCGAGTGAAACAGAAATAGAGCGCGATAATGAGTTTTTATTGTGCACTATGATTCGAAGGGATCTTCAAATAAGGGCGTTAAATGAAGCAACGGGGTATGAACGACCTCCCTTTATTAAAATCGAAAGAGAGTTGATAACGGAATTGCAAAACTTTCATGACCTGCAGCAGGGGGATTTATGTATACGGCAGTTGAGAAATAAGATCTCAACAAAATTTGAGTTATTCGAAGAATCTAGAATTTTGTACAAAAGAAATGCGGGTGATAACGTGGTGAAAATTATGTTGCCTAAATGTCTGGTTAATAGAATAATTAAGTCGGTTCATGAGAAATTCGCACACGCCGGATGTTATAAAACATATAAATACATTGATAAGTATTTTTTATGGAAGCACATGAGGCGTGATGTTAAAATATTTGTTCGTGGATGCGATCTTTGTCAGCGCACAAAACCTATTAATTATAAAATGGAAGGGGACATGCGATTTGTATCTTCAACTGAGCCAAATGATTTGGTTGCAGTTGATTTTTATGGCCCGCTTCCAGCCTCTGTTGGAGGGGTTACTTACATCTTCGTGGTGCAGGATATTTTTTCTAAACTGGTTACTCTTTTTCCAATAAAAAAAGCAAATACTAAAACTTGTTTATCTAAGTTAATTGAAGCCTACTTTTCCGCAAGTAGGGAAGCCTCGATGTATATTAAGCGATCATGGAACGCAATTCACGTCACCAGTTTGGAAATCGGGTTTAGAAGCACACGGGGTAAAAAGCATTTTTTCGTCCATCAGACATCCACAGTCGAATCCGGTGGAGCGTACTATGAGAGAGCTGGGGCGTTGTTTCCGGATGTATTGTGCCGATAAGCACACAAGTTGGATGCGGTATATTAATCTCGTTCAGGATTGTCTCAATCTTGTTTCTCATTTTAGTACGGGGGCGATACCATATGAGCTTCATTTCGGAAAACGACCTCGGGATAAATTGACGGAAATTTTTCCCATGTTAAAAGAAATTGAGCCCGATAGAGAAATTCAAATACAGCTTGCTAGAGAAAATTTGCAACGCGCTTTCGATCGTCGAGTAAAGAATAAAAAAGGGTCAAATATTACGATAAGGGAGGGTGATTTAGTCCTTCTAAGGGTGCCTCACTTGTCTGATGCTGCCGAGCGTTTGACCCACAAGTTCTTTCATTTATATGAAGGTCCTTTTAAAATTGTAAAAATTCTGAACCACAATGCTGTTGTTCTGGTTGCCGTTAAAGATGAAACAAAAGTGAAAGGTACATATAATAGAATCCACCTTCGCTTATATCATAAACAATGAACTAATCGTTTATATAATGTAAAAAAAAAAAACTTAAGTAACTATGAGTAAGGGTTTGGTCTCGTGTCGACTCATCTTTCAATTTCTGTAAATAAGAGAGCCAAAGGCTCAAGGTTTATGTTGTATTATAATTGTAATAATGAATTTGTCCACTCGCAATATTTAGTATATAATTTTGATGTTCGCAAAAAATTGATCCCATCAAAAAGGGGAATAATTGTGAGGAATTATATGCGAGTGAGAGTGTGTAGTGAGTTAAGATGAGTGAGGTGTGTGTAACGTAGTATGGAAGTGGAATAATGAGTAGGGATACGTTCCCAAAATTGTGTCTCGTTGCTTTTCAGCGTTTTAGTAGTCAAGGACCATCGTCACATTTTGCGTAAAAGCGTGGCGAGCTACTTAGTGCTCTGCTCCATGAGTATATCCTAACGCCCAATCGGGGTATGTATTTTTTGTAATCTATGTTAAAGTGAAAAAAGGACAGATTTTATTAGTAAAATAATTATACTAAAAGCAATATAAATTTGCTATTATAGCGGTTTGTGCGACCTTGAATAGCATCTTGGATTGGAGTAAATTCACACTATTGTAACGACTTACGAGCGTCGAGATATATCCTTTATATTGCCGTTCAAACTTCTTAAAGAATAAATTTTGGACAACAAACAGAATACCAAATACTGTTTTTCTGATCTTCTCAGCATTGACCTGCGGACGAAATCTACGTTCCGACAAATTGGACCTGGGCGATCCCGATTTTTGGTTGAAGCGAGAGATAAAAGATTTGGCGGCACAAGAAAATTGACTAGCGTTTGTATTTGCGCTTGACTATTATTAATCGACGCTGTGGTAAGTCCACAATATATTTATAATTTTGTTGGTTCCTGAATCACTAATTTTATAATCACGCATTTGCAAAGATATTAATTTTACCCATCATCAAACTTTAATGTATCAATCTTTAAAGGAATTATAATAATTGTTTTTGAATGTTCGTATGTGTACTTTAAATGAGTGTGTTATTAATGGTAAATTATTCGACTGTTTAAGATTATATTGAGATTTACCGTAAACTAAAATCAATTATCGAAAAATAAATTCCATATTGCGCAAATTTAAATACAATTGTCTTACTTCCTTAAAATTAAAAAAAACAATAATAATAATTAAAATGAATATGTAAAAACTAAAGTTATTTGGTTTCAATTTCAATTTATTTCTCGAAAAATAAATATTCGTTACAAACTTTTCGACTTATTTGCAAAAAACTAATTTTTTATTACATTCTCATCACATGAGAAAGTATTAGTTTTGGTCGAAAATTGACTTTCGCTAATTTCATGAAATCTCGACGTTTTGGGGTCCCCTGAGTCCGAAAAACATGGTCTAAAAAAGTGTCTGTCCGTATGTCTGTCTTCGTGTCTGTCTGTAGACACAATGGTGTCCCTACGATAACTCTTGAAAAACTTATTGCATCAACTTGCAACTTTGCATGGACAAAGTTAGTGTTAAAATAAAGATCGAGTTCGTTAGCCAGCCATTTTAATCGAAAACTACGCAAACTACAGTAGTTTCAAAATTTTAAAAATTCAATTTTTTCAAATTTCATTATTTTTAACTTTATATTGTTTTAGATTAGAAAAATACAAACAACTTTTCTCTACAACATTTTTTCATAGAAAATCAAATTTCGAAGTTATAGGCTCTTAAATAGTAAAAAAATACTCAAAAATACTAAAATAACGCTAAAAATCAAAATTTCTCAAAGAGAAAAAAATTATTACATTAATTTCCACATATTCTCACCCCATTGTACTCAAAAAATGCTTACATTAACCAAAAACTAGTAATTTCCGGAAAAACCACTGTATATATATTTTTTTTAAATCTGAAAACTTTTATTTAAATAATTAAATTATTTATGTTCATTTGCCACCAATTTGCAATAATTTCTCAAAAAAAAATATTTTTAATTTGGAATGGTACAGAACAAATTTGTTATTTAATAATAACACGCACCATTTTTGCAGTGGGAAAATTATTGTTGTGGTAAACAATTTATTTTAAAAAATAGTTTATAAATTTGCGTACCGGTCAGATTAACCCTCCTGCGCATAAAGCCGAGTATACTCGTCCAAACTGAACCGTTACCGTATGCATGAGGACGAGTATACTCGTCCAAACATTTTTGTTAAAAACTTTTGTTATAATAAATATTAAGACATCGGACAAGTTGCAAATTGCTTTCAATGAACAAACGAAGCTAATTGAATTATTTAGCACACTATATATTATTTACTTAACAATAAATATTGCATATAAAATGTTTTAAAAAAAGTGAAAAATTTCTGTTTTATAAATTATTGTTTGTTTATCGGATTTTCCAAAAATTGTCTATCAAAGGGTTTCTGGGTGCGCTGATTACGAATTTAACGTTAAAATTTAAAAATTCAAAATGGCGAATCTAACATGTCGGACAATTATATTTTTTAAAAGTGGACTTTTAAAAAAATTTATAGAATTTTACCAAAACTCATTATCAAAGGGTTTAGAGGTCGCTGCTTACAAACATGGAGTCAAAATGACAAAATTCAAAATAGCGGATCCAATATGGCGAATGACAATTTTGAAAAAGTTTTCTGATCATCCCGTCTATCGTTATCTAGGGGTTTTTGAGGTCGCTCATTACGAATCCGAGGTCAGAATTTCATAATTCAAAATAGCAAACCCAATATGGCGGCCGACAATTATGGAAAAGTTTTCTAATCGTCCCATCTATCGCTATCTAAGGGTTTTAAGGTCGCTGATTACAAATATGGAGGCTAAATTTAAAAAATCTAAATGGCCAATTCTTTATGTCAAAAAACAGTTTTAATAAAATTTTCTTATTGAAAAATTTATTCCTATTGTAGTGTTTGATTAACAATATAAAACAATAATTAAAAATTGTGTATGAATTTTGATATAATTTGTGACTTTACATTTCTAATCAGTGACCTCAAAAACCACTAGATATCGATAGATCGGTCGATTTGATAACTTCTTCAAAATTGTCGTCCGCCATATTGGGTTCGCCATTTTGGAATTTTGAAATTTTAGACTTTATATTTGTAATCAGCGACCACAAGAACCCCTAGATAGCGATAGACGGAACGATTAGAATTTTTTTTAATTGTTAAAAATGTCCGCTATATTTGGGTCCGCCATTTTGAATTTTGGAATTCTGACCCCGGATTCGTAATCAGTGACCCCGAAAACCCCTAGATACCGATCGCCGTGCAAATCCTACGTTCTGAAAAATGTATGCATTTGCAAGCGACTTTGTGGGTGGAAGCGTATGCGCAGGAGGGTTAAATCGGATATTTTAACTTATAAAAATTTAAATGCTACGCATTTGATGACTAATATTTTTACAGCTTTACCAAATAATTCAAAAGAAACTGTTCAAATTTTTTCGCTGAATTCGAAAATCGAAAATTCAAGTTAGTTTAATTTAAATGTCAAATATTGGTCCAAATAACTACAAAATTCGTTCAGATCCCAGTGTTGTTCGGTTTAGAACGCTAAAATGGCTAATTCTAAAATTCAACATTTCGGTCGTCTTATTCGAATGTCGAGTTTTAGACATTCGAGTTACTCCATTTCGAATTTCTAAAACCCGACTTTTAAAGTATATGTCGAATATTCGACATTCGAACAAGTCCAGTTGGAATATTAAATAGACTTTTTTCTGTAGAATTTATTTGCGTAGAATTATTCAAATTTATTAAATGTAGTGTGTACAATTTCCTGGTGTAGAGTTAATTGTGTAGAATTTTATTTTGTAGGGTTTATTTGCGTAGAATCGCTACCACCCCCAAATAAACAATACCCCAAAATGATCTAAAATAAATAAAAATGTATATCTTTTGCAGACAAACAAAAATATTATTGAAAACAAACTAAAATTTCCACATTTATTAATAGTATATTTTAACTTACAAATAAAATGCAATATTAAGAATAGTCATTTATTAAAAAATAATTTAAATATATCATACAAATTATATAAAACTAACTAACATTGCATGAATCCCCAGTATAAAATATCTGAAACACAAAAACAAATTATAATTTTTTTTTATTTTTACCTTTTTTTATAATATTATAAACAATGCAAACATAAAAACACTTACTCTTTTTAAAAAAGGAAACTTTTCTTCGCTTTCAGACGGTAAAAATATCTTGTACCTCTTTTTGTTTAAAAGAAAAGGTTCAGTAATCACTCCTCCATTTTCTTTAATACTATCTTTTATTTTTGTAACCCAATTTGCCCTGGTTCTCGGGCTAATATCTAACCAAGAACAAGGAAGACTTATTTTTAAATCATTTAGCCTAAAGGAAGAATTATTGATAGTTATAAACAATTATTAATTAATGAAAATAGTAATAATATGAATAATAAAATAATAATTAAATTTAAACAATAATAAGAGCGAATAATCAGTTATAATAACAAAATAGTAATAATTATTGTAACAATAATAACAAATAATAATAATTAATTATAACAATAATATCAAAATAATAATAAATAATTGTAACAGTAATAATAAATTGTAACAAAATAGTAATAGAAATAACAACAATAATAGTTAATAATAACAAGATAATAACAATTTGTAGCAATAAATAATAATAATAATTAATTATAACAATAATATCAAAATAATAATAAATAATTGTAACATTAATAACAATAATAATAAATTGTAACAAGATAGTAATAGAAATAACAACAATAATAGTTAATAATAACAAGATAATAACAATTTGTAGCAATAAATAATAATAATAATTAATTATAACAATAATATCAAAATAATAATAAATAATTGTAACATTAATAACAATAATAATAAATTGTAACAAGATAGTAATAGAAATAAAAACAATAATAGTTAATAATAACAAGATAATAACAATTTGTAGCAATAAATAATAATAATTAATTATAACAATAATATCAAAATAATAATAAATAATTGTAACATTAATAACAAATAATAATGATTAATCGAAATCTCAAACACATGGCAAATGGCATTTTCGTTTCGATATAAAAAGAGCTAGACTATCAAACGATCTGCAGTCTTAAAAATGTAATAAGGCTATTCAAGTTGGGTGGGGGAAAATTCAAGATGGCCGTTTACTGGTGCACAAACTTGTATACAAAATGTATGGGATAGAGTCTAATTTTTTAAATATCTCGCTTAAACGAAATTTTTAACCATAAGTTTATTAGGATTTTGTGTTTTATTTTTAATGAACTATTTTTTGCAATAATAAAAATCGATTTTTTAAATTTTTCGATTTTATAATTGCAAAAAATAGTTCATTAAAAATAAAACATAAAATCCTAATAAACTTATGGTTAAAAATTTCGTTTAAGCGAGATATTTAAAAAATTAGACTCTATCCCATACACTTTGTATACAAGTTTGTGCACCAGTAAACGGCCATCTTGAATTTTCCCCCACCCAACATGAATAGCCTTATCGTCAGTAGTAGTAGTAGTAGTCACCTGTGTCTTAACTTTTTCATCATAACAAGTGGTTCTCTTCGTGATAGTGCTCTCAACCCCAGTATAGTAGTTGTCCTGATCTTTACGTGAATTTCTAAATTCAGTGAATCTTGAAGTCAAATTTGGTGTTTTGAAATATTGTTTGAGTTGTGAGAAAGCTGAAAGAAACATAATACCTATTCAACTGCCTAGTTTACGAGTGTCGTAGATCATTTACCTGCACCATTTAGTAACCCATTAACGCACAATTGCCATTGCATCTCATCGGCGCCAGCCAGGACCAAATACTTGCTGTTCTAAGGTAAAGAGAGAAACCACTTAAGACTCATTTTTAGAAAGCTAGTGCTCACTTTATCTTTCCATAATTTTGATCTCTTTTAAATATACTGTGTTCAAATAAATTTATTCTTGTCATTTATCCAACCTCGTCCAACTTTAATTTTTTTAAATTAAAGTTAAATCGAGAAACACTAGGGAATATAATAATAAGGTAAGACATAACAATATATATATATATATATATATATATACACTACCGTCCGAAATTGTGCGAACGCTAACATCTCGAGCTATTAAAAAACACACCCGCACAGAAACAGTGATAACTCGGTTAAAAATGAAGCTAGATGCTTTTTTTAAATTGCATTGGAAAGCTTATTAAATTTCCAATGAAATGCTACTGTGTTAAGTTGTATTGCATAAATAGGAAGCGAGATATCATGTTATAACGACAAAAAAATAATTATATTTTTTTCGGAATTTCTTACTCTGACTTGGACTCCTGGCACAGTTTAGCAAAGTTTATGAAAAAAATTGTTACTTTTACAGACAATTCCTTGTAACCAAAGCTTTAAATAGAGACCAAGAATAGCAAAAAATATTTACGGGTTCCCGAGATATTACAAAAATAGTAGGACCGTGCAAAGCAGAATTTTCAATCATCGATTTCTCTAATTCGCCGTTGAGTCAATTACTTGTCTGTGAAAAAAGTGTCGAAAATTAATTTTACCAAGTACATTCTTACTGAGATCCATTTTTTAATTTAATTTATTATATATCGATATTTAAAAAGTGGATCCCAGTAAGAATGTACTTGGTAAAATTAATTTTCGACACTTTTTTCATAGACAAGTAATTGACTCAACGGCGAATTAGAGAAATCGATGATTGAAAATTCTGCTTTGCACGGTCCGACTCTTTTTTTAATATCTCGCGAACCCGTAAATATTTTTTGCTGTTCTTGGTCTCTATTTAAAGCTTAGGTTAGAAGGAATTGTCTGTAAAAGTAACAATTTTTTTCATAAACTTTGCTAAACTGTGCCGGGAGTCAAAGTCAGAGTAAGAAATTCCGAAAAAAATATAATTATTTTTTTGTCTTTATAACATGATATCTCGCTTCCTATTTATGCAATACAACTTAACATAGTAGCATTTCATTGGAAATTTAATAAGCTTTCCAATGCAATTTAAAAAAAGCATCTAGCTTCATTTTTAACCGAGTTATCACTGTTTCTGTGCGGGTGTGTTTTTTAATAGCTCGAGATGTTAGCGTTCGCACAATTTCGGACGGTAGTGTATATATGGGTGATTCTCCGCGTAGTGCACAATTCAATGTCCCTCGTATTTTTTAAGAAATTAGTTGCACATATTGCAATGAATTGAATGAGAAAATCTAATTTCTGTGTTTACAAACAAAAGCCAATAGTCGTTTACATTTAAAAATTTATAATTTTGCTTTAAAAGCTGTTTTAAGGTACCAAAACGTCATGGTCTGGCCTGTCCCCAGTACGATGTATATAAAAAAATTGTTATTTTTAATAAAATACAGTAATTAATCTAAAAACTATTCATAGTTTCGTATTGTTTATGTTCATAGAATTGTGAAAAACAAAGAACTTGCGAAAAAAATTTATTTAAAACAATTTTTTTTATGTTAATTTTTGTCCCTCGTTTTTGCGTCATGGTCTGGCCTTTTTATAAAATTGTATTATTTACATAAAAATCAAATCGAAACTTTACTCAATATTAGAAAAACGCAACAACAAACTCTCCTAAGTAAATTACTAAGAGAGAAACTAATTCGAGAATTAATTGTTTAATTTTTTACACATTAAAAGCACCAAACTTGCATAGGGAATCACAGAATCGTCATGGTCTGGCTTCACATAATTCTCAATAAAATTAATAATTATTAATATTTTACGTCAATTAAAGTGTAGTAGTATTAGATCAGTGAATATAAATGACGTAAATATCGTCATGGTCTGGCTTCACATAATTCTCAATAAAATTAATAATTATTAATATTTTACGTCAATTAAAGTGTAGTAGTATTAGATCAGTGAATATAAATGACGTAAATATGAAACAGAATGAAAATCGCAAATAAATTGTTTAAAAAATAACTTTTTCTTGAGCGTCATGGTCTGGCCTTATGTCATGGTACGGCTTTTCTGTATTAAACAGCGTGTAACAACAGAGTGAACTGAATAACACCAACAGAGTGAAGTAAAGCAAATTGTTTTAATCGTTGAAGTTTAGGAATGTAATAAATAATTATATAAATTTCCATAAATTACCGCATAATTTTTCATAAATTACAGCATAAATTACCATAAATTTCCCAAAAAATTTTTTAGAAATTTTAATTCCATTTTATAATCTACTCATATTTACAGCATAAATTTCCATAAATTACCGGATAAATTTCCATAAATTTCCCAAAAAAAAATTTTTTAATTTTAATTCCATTTTATAATCTACTCTTAATTACAGCATAAATTTCCATAAATCTCTATATAAATTTCCATAAATTACCGGATAAATTTCCATAAATTCCCGAAAAATTTTTTTTTAAACTTTGACAAAAAAAGAATCTTAAACAACCTTCCTAATTTTTCGTGTAGAATTGATTAGCATACATAGTTTTTCAAAAAATGTTACTGTTTTCATAATTTGTTTAAACAATAATTGTTAAACAATTGTAATTTGCAAAATAACATATACAGATAATTATTATTCCATTTGCCTGTAAATATAACAGGTGCTTTCATTTTACTATGGCTGAATAGTATAGCCGCAAAATATATACGGTGATATATAAAAATTATTTGTTTAAAAAATAGAATAATTATAAATATTTTGTCCGGCCCATCACTGATACTTCATTCATAAACACTATATTTGAAGATTCTATATCGACTTTTACTCAATTTGAAAAAAAAAATTAGTAATAGTAATAACTAAATCGTGCGCTACGTGGAGAATCACCCATATATTAGAGCTGTGCAAAATGCTCGAAGCTCGATCGACTATTTTTGAGCTTTTCATTTTTCGAGTCGAGCCGCATACTAGGAAATTTTCGAGTACTCGATTGCATTCAAGCTTTTAAATTACTAAAAAACATTAATAAGTTGAAAATTTCGAATTTAAAGGATTTACTAATAGTAGAAATGTGTTCGGTGTTAAAATAACTATCTTACTGACTAACGTAAGAGATTTAGGATGAATTCAATATTATTGGACTAGGTAAAAAAATATTTTCACAAAAAATTACTATCTATGAGTACTACAAAAGCCCCAAGTTTTGCTACGATTGGAGAAAAATTTTTCTCCACCTTGATCACTTGACATGAAATGCCCCATATATATATATTTATATGAGCGATTCCATGTCAAGTGATCAAGGTGGAGAAAAATTTTTCTCCAATCGTAGCAAAACTTGGGGCTTTTGTAGTACTCATAGATAGTAATTTTTCGTGAAAATATTTTTTTACCCAGTCCATTATTTTCCGAGGGGGAGGGGGTTAAATTTTTGTGTTTTTCAGTGCAATGCTTATTTCAATAATTTTTTACTCTTAAACAAATAAACATACAAATTTGACAAAGTACATTTTGGAAAGGTTTTTTCATGCTCTTTCGATTGGAAATAAGCATTTTGAAAAAAAAAATTTTTTTGACCCAAAAAAATCAAAATTAAAAATAAATTTCAATTTTTGGGGGAGAAAGGTACGATTTTTTTTTTTTTTTTTTTTTTTAAACGAAAGCTGAGGTTTTTTCCTAAAAGGACATATAAATGATAAAGTGGGACTAGAATGTTTAAATATTGAAAAAAAGAATTTTCTCCAAAACGGAGCTAAAAACCGGGTTTTGAGCGCTCCGGCGAGTAGAAAACTCTTTTTTTCAATGTTTAAACATTCTAGTCCCACTTTACCATTTATATGTCCTTTTAGGAAAAAACCTCAGCTTTCGTTTAAAAAAAAAAAAAAAAAAATCGTACCTTTCTCCCCCAAAAATTGAAATTTATTTTTAATTTTGATTTTTTTGGGTCAAAAAAATTTTTTTTTTCAAAATGCTTATTTCCAATCGAAAGAGCATGAAAAAACCTTTCCAAAATGTACTTTGTCAAATTTGTATGTTTATTTGTTTAAGAGTAAAAAATTATTGAAATAAACATTACACCAAAAGACCCCTTGATCACTTGACGTGGAATCGCTCATATATATATATATATATAATTAATATTTTTATATAATATCAAGGAAAAAAATGTGTATACGTTTTTGTTAAAAACGAGTTTTTCATTGTTCTAAATCATTGCAAACATTAATTTGTTTCCCTTAAACAATGTTCATTGTTTGGACTTAGAATTTTTGCTAATTAATTAATGGCCGATCCTATTTCCAAAAAAAAGTGTCGATATATATTTTTTTAAAACACGTATTTCATTATTCCAAATCATTATAAGGGTGATTCTCCGCTTAGCGCACGAGTTGGTTTATGGAATTAAAAAAAAATTATCGTTATGATTATTATCAATATATATTTTTAAGATATAAGCTCCAGAATGAAAAATCCATAGCAGGCCGGAAAAATTGTTTATAATTTTTGTTGTAAACAAATATAGTAATTAACAAATTCAATGTTTGGACAGGTTCTGTAAAAAAAGTTTCTGTAATCTAAACAATATTATAGCCTAAATTTCCACGTCTTTTGTTTTCACTTACTTTATAGGGCGATGTCCAAGTTAGTCCCGTGAGGGGAAGCAGCTTATCCCCACCATGCGGCACACCAAGTCGAAACTGAGTCCCGAGCGACCCTCGCAGCGGGGGCGCTCGGACCCTCAACCCTCATTAAGGAAAACTCTTAATGACTTTTTATATAAAAATATAAATTTTTTAAATATTAACATTTTTAATTTTTTGTTAACATATTCAAATTCCTTATTTTCTCACAATTTCATACATATGTTATAATACAAAAAAATGTTAAATTTAACAAATTCATTATTTTTATCAATTTGATGCTATTTTTTAATATAGAATGGGAGTCAAATTTACTTCCTAGTTGGTACTAGAAGGTACACAACCCATAACCAACCCCCCCTACAACATTTAAAAAAAATCTTTTTTATAGAATTTTTTCCAGGCTTAGGACTGGCAGTAATTTGTTAAATTTCAACATTTTTTGTATTATAACATATGTATGAAATTGTGAGAAAATAAGGAATTTGAATATGTTAATAAAAAATTAAAAATGTTAATATTTAAAAAATTTATATTTTTATATAAAAAGTCATTAATAGTTTTCCTTAATGAGGGTCGAGGGTCCGAGAGCCCCCACTGCGAGGGTCGATCGGGACTCAGTTTCGACTTGGTGTGCCGCATAGTGGGGATAAGCTGCTTCCCCTCACGGGACTATCTTGGACACTGCCCACTTTATACTACTCAACTTGTTTTGAGGTAAAATATAAATAATTATTCATTTTATTGCAAAAATGTGATGATTAGACCATGACGATTCTGTGATTCCTTATGCAACTTTTATGCTTATAACAAATATAAAACAGAATTTTTTTTTATTGATTTATTTTCTAGTAATTTACTTAAGAGAGTTTATTAATGCCTTTTATTAATGTTTAGTAATTTTTCGATTTGATTATTTAAGTAAATTATGCAATTTTAAAAAGTGATTTGACCATGACGCGTAAACGGGGGACAAGAAATATCTACAAAATATTAAAAAACAAATTTCTTTTTCCACAAGTGTTTTGTTTTTCTCAATTCTACAAACTTAGACAATAAGAAAATGTCAATGTTTATTATATTTATTATTATATTTTACTAAAAAAATCATTTTATATATAAAATGATAGTGGGGACTGAGTAGACCATGACGTTTTGGGACCTTAAAACAGATTTGTATAATAGGAACATGATTTGTTAGTTAGTTTTTTATAATTTGTATAGTATATTTAAATTACTTTTTAATAAATAATCATTCTTAGTATTGTATTTTATTGTAAGATGAAATCTACTAGTATTAATTGTGGAGATTTTAGTGTGGGATTCATTATATTTTTTGTTAGTTTTGTTGTCACCGTAAGAAACAACTAATATTTTTATTTTTGGTGAGTTGGTTACTCAACTGAGAGCCAACTCTACTTTATTTATTTAACAAGTAAAAGTAAAAAACCTTTGAGATAATCAATCCTTTAAATTCTTTACTGAGCCTTATTGGAAGACAAATGTGCTATCACTTTGAATAGCGACTAATTAATCTGACCACACTAACATCGTTTTTTCTTTTGCAGTGTTGTAATTATATTTTGTGATTTACCTTCGTGTTTAACCAAAATCCTACATCACAAAATGTGTTGGTCTTTTTAAAAAATAACTGTCATTCCCGGTTGTGGGCACCTTTATGTCAAGGAGGCTCTACCATCTGACAGTGATGTGGACTACTGCCTCATCTATCTAATCTTTCTGCCAAGGAAATTGACAGCCACAAACTCCATTAAATGCGATGAATGTAGTCGTTCAGTGCATTAGAAGTGCGTTATAATATGCGGGCCAGCTACTTCACATGTTAGCATTATGCTTTTGTTAGTGATGAGCATAGTGTGAAAACGTGTAATCATTTTTGTTCTTTATGCAGGCGAAGTCTCTTAAAATAAAGAAACTTTCATTTCCTCTTTATTTGAGTTGGTTTCCTTTAATATTTTTCCATTTTAGCGGATTTTTCAAGAGTGCCCACAACCGGGTACACACATTTTTTTTGTCCTACCTGCACGGAAAGAATGTCATTTCGGGCACTTAAGGCGGACGCTAAGTAGCACATTCTGCCCGACAGTATGGGAAGCGGGCGGAAAATACTTTACCGCCCGCTTGTGTGACGTCAGCGGGCGGTAAAGTATTTTCCGCCCGCTCTGAAAGTATTTTACGCCCGCATGTTAATTCTTTGCTTCTTTCTGTAGATAAATTAATAAAAATAAAGCTTTTTGCTAAAAATAAAAAATAATATAACCAGAAACCGTCTTCAAAGTTTAGTTTCGTTTCAGTTTCTGAGTCGACAGGAAACTAAATTGACAAACTGAATTTAGTTTCAAGTCGACAGAAAACCAGACTAACTAAATTATCACGTCCTGGCACTTTTTCAGGTGACTTGTCATCCTGACACCTAGACAGCCTGCACTAGGTAAATCACTAGGTGTCACTAGGTTTATCATTATAGACTTCAAAGAGTCAACATTTATATAGAATTTAATTTTTAACTAAAATGAGCGTTTAATCGTGCGTGCCTTTAATGCGATACTTTCCCTGCAGTTTGGACTTATTTTGCGCCCTTGATACAAAAATAACTATTGTCAAAAAATTTCCATTTCACTAAATTTCTAATAAAACTTTTTTATTTAAAGGAATCAATTTAATTCCTTCACTGACAGTCACCTTAGACCTCTAGCTTGAAATTTGTACACATATATTTCAATAATATGCACATGGACAAATGTTATGAGGCAAAAACAAAAGGGTGCCCACAACCGGCGCACTTCCCTTATAATTATTATTTTCGCACACTATATCTATAACTGTCTCTTTTACAAATATACATATATAACCTATTTCTGTTTTCATAAACCTTTCATCGCTGAGTAGTAATGGAGATTTTAGACAATTCTTATTAGACATTTTTATTAAATCCGCGTTACAATTTTCTGTTTGATACGTTAAATAATTCGGTTGATTTCTCTTACAAATTTTATAGTCTTGTATAGTACTACATTTTTCTAAATCTGTCTTGTCAATCGATACGTATTCAGTTTTCATTTGTAAAATATATTCGTGGTTTGGTAAAAACACCATAGCTTGACCATTAATTATTCGTTCTGGAATTAGTAAATTTCTTACTATTGTCATTTCTTCTTCATATAAAATCGGAATTTTAATGTTGTATACTAAGTGATGATTTTTAATAATTATAGTAATATCACTAATCTCTATAATATGTTGATAGTTTCTCTCATCGCTTTTGATGTGATATTTAGTTATAAATTCCGTTCTAAGTTTCGGTATATTATAAACAGTTTCTGCTACAACCAGCACGAGGTTCATTATCAAAATCTTCATTAGAATTAACATTGTTGTCGTCATCCAAATCGTCTTCTTCACTTTCTAAAACAACATATTTCTTAATATCTTCTCTTTGTACCTTTCTATTATTCTCTATCGTATATGTTTTCCCAATTTTATGCAAAACAACATGTGGTCCTAACCACAAGGAGTTTTCTCATATGATTTCTTATCAATATTTGTTCCCCAACTGCAATTGTCTTCTTATCAGTCAGAATTTGTTTTCTTTGAGATTCATTGATTTTTCTTCTTGCAACATGTAATGTGTTTTCATGTTCTAATTGTTTTAATTCGTTTTTCTTTACGAGGTTCGTTATTTTGTTAGCTGTTTCCAATGCTTGTCTTGCTTCTCTGCCATTCTGTAGTTTAAACTGAGAAAATCCTGTAATTCTGTATGTTAACATTGCTTTGGGTAACTCTTTATCCCATTCATCTTTTTGCACATAAATACTTTAATATTCGTTAATCTTCTTGTATGATATTTTATTCTTTCCATTACTTTGTGGGTGATAAACTGAAGTTTTTACATGTTATATTTTTAATTCGTCCATTAAATCTGAGAATTTGTTATTAATAAATTTTTTTTCATTACCAGTAAGTATTTCAAAGGGTTTTCCGTTTGTTTTTAAATATCCTTTCCACGTAGCCTCTATTACTAAAGTTGCTGATTTGTCCTTCAATGATACCAAATGCACATATCTAGTCAAAAAAACTTGAATCACCAAAATGTATTTATTTCCGCTCGTAGTTTCATTTAATGATCCCACTAGATCTATTGATATTTTATCATTTGGTCCTTTTGGTATATCTGATTCTTCATAGTATTCCTGCTTTCTTTCATTTTGTTTAAATCGTTGACATAGATCACATGTTTTGATAAAGTCATCAACATCTTTTGTAATGTTGGGTCAGTTTGTCATATTTCATATCTTTTGTACTGTAATATTCTTAGAATAGTGTCCTTCTAATATTCCTTCATGTGCTTCTGCTATAATTTTTCTTCTATTTGTTTCAATGTGTTTCTTTATTAAATATATTTCCTTATCACCGCCTTCTCATATTTTAAAAAGAATTCTTGATATTTTACTTTTATCTATATCTTCGTAAATAATTCTTATTCTTTCTTCTATAGTTTATTTTTTTAAAAATTCTGTTAATTGCTCATTTGTCACCTGAGGACTAATTTTTATTCTGTTATCTCCTTTTGTTTCTTTGTTCGTTATCCAAATTTCTTTTATCCTTGTCGGTCCAAATTCTTGTCTTATGATTAACTGTCCGCTTTGTTCTATTTTATTTCTTTTCAATCGTATTTTATTTGCGTCATCATTTTCTATTTGAGGCATATCTCTTATCCATTGTACTTCTGTTTCCTCGTTAAAATCTCTTACTACTTTGTATATAGCTCTTTCTTTGGGTATTTTTTTCCTTCCATAAACTAATATTTTCCCAATATAATTTGTATCTCTTAAAGGTTTAAGTATACTTCTCAAATTACTTATCGGTTCCAAAAGAGAATAATTTTTATATACTTGTCGTTTTTCTTTAGTACCTGTAATCAATTTTATAGTCTTTATTACTTTAAATTCATCTTTAATTATTTATTGATCATTTTATTCCGTCTGTGAATCTATTTTCATATTTTCGTTTTTATTTTTGTCAGTAACTATTGAATTGTCGTCTTCTGTTTGCGTATCTATTTCCATGTTCTCATTTTACTCGTTTACACCTGTATTACGCGCGTTCTTTTGTTCTAACGTTTCATATGTACCATCTGTTGTCATCTGAAACCTTGGAATTCGCGATAAGGCGTCAGCGTTTGTGTTAGCACCTCCTTTCTTATAAATAATTTCATAATCATATTCTTCCAATTTTAGTCTCCATCTTATTAATCTGCTTGTCGGATCATTTACATTAAATAACCAAACTGAGGGTTTGTGATCTGTTACAATTTTAAATCTTCGCCCAAAAAGATGGTGTCTAAAATGTTTAACTGCCCATACAATTGCTAATAATTCTTTCTCAGTCGTCGTGTAATTTATTTTAGCTTTATTTAATGTTCTTGAAGCAAATGCTATTGGTTTATCTTCTTCGCATTGTCCTTGTGATAAAATTACTCTTAATCCTTTATTTGATGCATCAGTTGTTAAATCAAAAACTTGATTCCAATCTGGAAATTGTTGAATCGGTGCTGATATTAATTTATCTCTTAATTCGGAAAATTAATGTAATTTCCTCTCATTAATGTAATGCAAATTCCTCTCATTCACTCAAATGTAATTTCCTTTCGTAGTAGTTTAGTTAGTGGATTTGCTATTTTAGAGAAGTTTTCAATAAATTTCCTGTAATAACCAATAAGCCCTAAAAATTGTTTAATTTGTTTTTGAGTTTTTGGTCTTGGATAATTCTTCACATTTTAAATTCTATCTGAATTTGGCATTATACTTTCTTTTGTAATAACATGACCTAAATATTCCAATTCTGGTCGCAAATATTTGCAATTATCAGGCTGTAATTTGAGTTCAACTTGTCGTAGTCTTATAAACGAATTATTCAAAAAATTTTATTATGTTCTTTCAACGTTCTTCCGAAAATAAAATTATCGTCAATATTAGCAAAACATCCATTATCTATTAGTCCTTTTAATCCATTATTTATGATTCTTTGAAATGTTGGAGGGGAATTTTTTAAACCAAAAGGCATTCTATTATATTCATAATAAAATATTCTAAATAAAAACAATTGCAGGATTGTAAATTAAAAAAACTTCGCAGGAGGAAATAAATTTTTTAGATGAACATAAAGAGGAATTGATTTTTACGTTTAACAAAAATTATGAAAACACCAGAAGGAAGCAAATTTTTTTGGCGATCCTAATAAAGAGGAAGCAAGATGTCTATGAAATAAACATCTAGACTCAAATCTTGTTATACTCTAGAACACAGTAAACTGAAATTCAGGTGCTGTAGATATAAAACGTATTTATCAGTAACAGACTTGTCATTCGAAAGATACTGCAAAGGCGATAGAAACGAAACCAGAATATATATAAAATATTTTACATATACGTCTGCAATAAACATCGAACTTCTTTTACAAAAAATATGACGATATTCCAATATGCTAAAAAAAGTAAGTCTGTGGAACAAAAAACTATATAAACTAATAAAATAATGAATAATAACGGGGTCCGACCAGACCAAATGTATTAAAAAATTTCATTGATTTTCTAAATATTTAAAAATTTATTAAAATCAGTAGTTTACAACCAAACCAATCAAAATTTTTACCGTTTTTAAAAATTTTAATTATTTTTTGCATTAACTAAAAATTACAACATATATAAAAAAATCTGCCCGCCCCCCGGGCGGACACATTCTCATCCGCGTTTCGCGCGCAGTAGTTTGCGATTATTGTACATTATGTGCGTTCTTGTTCATATTCCTTCTTGTATGTAAAAAATCTCCATTATCTACATGTTTTAAAAAAGATCAGCTAAAATATACTGACTCCACGCCAATAAATAGTTCGCTGTGGATCAAACTCAATCAACTGAGACTACGTATCGGACACGACACTTTTTTTTGAGCCCCTAAATAATTTAGTGGTTTTAAAGTTACTACGACTTTAAAGTTTACATTCTCATCAATATGTGTTGATTTGCAGATTATCTTGACATTAATATTCTACTTTCATCGAAAGAAAAAAATTATATATATTTAATAAATCACCATATCCTATATCAAGAGAAAACTAAATAATAATAAATACACATTCCTGCATTTCTAGTATGAACCGTTCAAACGACATAAGCATTTCATAATCTTAGTACAACAACAGAAAGAACAACTCAGGCAATAGCAATAATTAATTTCCTGCACTTTTTTGAAAAGTTTTTAAATTGGTATAATTTATGTCTTATTAAGAAATTGGCCTCCAGTGACGTCCACTTTAATTTCAAACAAAAAACAATTACATCGGCTATAAAATTTTAGGCTATACTTATTTCTGAACAGAAAATTATTGTCAAACAATCCAAATAAATATTATTCTATAAACAAATTATTTAACAAATGTCCAAATATTTGCAATGCAAATAACTTTAGTACAAATAAAAAGGACCCAATCTCTGTAAAAAAATGTATAATTTAACAATCCTGAAAAATCAAAAAAAAATTGGCTGCATAAAAATTACAGGAATACATTTGAAATTAAAAATTTTTTTTTGAAAGTTGTAAAAAAAAAATTTTGAAAATTTAAAAATTTTGTATTTTTGTTGTTTTTTGACGAAATGGGCTGCCCAACGAACTCGAGTTTCATTTTTATGGACTAAAAAAATCCCCCCAATTGCAAGTCGATTCATAAAAATTTACTTGAGTTATCGTCGAGACAAAAATTTCTACAGACAGACAGACAGACTGACTGACAGACAGAGAGACACTTCTCTAAAAACCATTTTTTTAATCAGGGGGTCATGAAACGTAAAGATTTATGAAAATTAGAAATTTCTCAAAATCGCACAAATCCAAGACTTTCTCATTTTTGATGAGAATGTAAAAATTAATAGTTAAAACATACATACATACAGACAGACACTTTTTCTAGACCATGTTTTTAGGACTCAGGGGACCCCAAAACGTCAAAATTTCATGAAATTAGCGAAAGTCAATTTTCGACCAAAACTAATACTTTCTCATGTGAATTTCTCACCGAATTTGTAGAAATATCAGAAAACAATCAGAAACCGAGTAGGGAAGAGCAGTAACTTCTAGTAATTTCCAGAAATTTTAGGAAACTTTGAGAAAGTTTAGGAAATTTCGGGAAATTTAAAAAATTTTACTAAAGTAAAGTGAAATTAATAGAGAAAATAAATTAAATGTTAATATTTTTTACAAATAAATTTATATCTGGTTTCACAAAAACTTAGTAAAATAATTGTTTATTTCGAATTTTTTTTCTGATGAAAACAAGAGTTTAATTTTTTTTACTACTAGTCTTTCGTGTGGTTTAATAAAAATTAATTTTTGAAAAATGTCGACGAAGAAAAAAAACCCTATGACAATACAAACAAAGGACTCGATGAAATATCATCCGATAAATAAAATGACAGTATTCAAACGATTGTACAAGTACATCAGACCGAAACAGAAGAGTCAAGGGTAACTGGGGATCAGAACACAAAGGAGTTAAGTTTAGCAGAACAGTAAGGAGAACGCGTACGCGCTTTTGAGGGAATGAAACGTCAATTAGAAATAAACGGTAGTAGTAGTTTCGGTAGTTTTGACACAGTTCAATCGAGATTAGAAAGACTAATTGCACGTATGCAAGGCGAATCGGAAGTACCGTGGTTACGCCAACGACGTTGCGTATCCGAGACCCGGTACACCAGGCTCAGTCAGGAATTTTGATTTACCTGAAGGTCCGGTTATTAATCAGACAGAAAATAATTTCTTAAAACACTCAAATGGAATTAGTAGTTTTTCGACCAGAAAATTTCCATACTCGATGGTAGTCAAAGAAAATGGTACATGGCCGACTACCCAGACACGGTACTAAGTACTAGTTTCGGATAACGGTACAGAGTATGTAAATCAAGCGTTTGAAGGATTAACAGAAGCGTACGGAATCAAACACGCGTTCACTCCGGTATACCACCCGCAATCTGATCCGGTAGAACGGGTGAACCGAGTCATTAAGACTATGATTTCAGCGTACGTTTCCAAAAACCACGCGAAATGGGACGTATACCTAAAAGACCTTAGATTCGCTTATAATACAGCAATGCATAACAGTACTGGCGTAAGCCCATCATTTTTGAACACGGGAAGGGAACCAAGACCGTACAATAGTTTAAGGTACAGAACGGAAGAACCGACAGAATTCGAAACAACAAACGAAGACGAATGGTTAGATCGAATAGAGAAACTTAAAGAACTACAAGACTTAGTGACACTACAAATGGACAGCGCGTTTAATAGTCAAAAGGCGTTGAAACGTAATATTCCAAGTAGGAGATAAAGTCATGTGTAAGAAACAAGTAATTTTAGGACCTTCTGTATACGAAATTGCGACAAATGAAGGTATATCACTAGGTAGGTTCCTTATAAAACTCTTGGTCCCCTACAGAGAACCTAGGGATGGGGGAGTAAGATATAGCTCTTAAAAGGAATCTCTTGAAAATAGAACTTGAATTTGTAAATAAGTAACACAGAATAGTCATCTTAGTTTAGATTTAGATAGTAAAATGAGTAACAACAAAAAAGATATTAATTTTCGTTGTTCTACACATTTTAAAGGATTAGATTTAGTTTTTTTATAATTCTTGAAAACTTTTGTTTCTTTTAATTGGGTTGTCTAATCTGTAATTTTACCAGACAGATGCAACCTCAGAAATTACAAAAAGAGAGAGAGAGAGAGAGAGATAATAAGACTCACAAGAAATGATGTTGTCTTTTTCTATTTCAAGAATTAAAGATTTTTGTTTGTTGATGACAGTATTGACTTATTGACCCACTTTAGTCTTCTAGAAACCTACTAAAAATACACTAAGAAGAAGAATCCGAGCATAATGGTAGCTAACGGTTCAAAGAAAGAAAAACAAATGGTAGACAGGAAGGAAACTGCACGTAATAAGGTAATAGATTTAATACAATCTTAATTTCTAAAGCATTACGTACCCTGTCAGATCGACAAGGACTATCAACTGGCAATCACCTGTCATAGATGTTGGGCCTGTTATCATGCTGCTGAGGCGAACCCATGGTGCGAATGACCTATATACGGGACCGAAGCAGAATGCCAATTTACCTAATTTCGACAGTTCGTGCCTGGCTGCCGATTATATCTTACGGTGACACCGCGGTTGACAATTCCAATTATTAAAATAGTGAAAGATGGATTTCCGTGCTCGTCTGGACCGGATCAAAGGTTAGTGTCTAGAATCCATCTTCCTCGTTGTCTTGGGAATATCACCGGTGCACGGTGCGACCGAAAAATATTATCGAGAAGGAAGACCGCATGGCAAGCCGATAGGACGCCGCCATTTTCTGTTGACCAACGCAATCACCAGCGTGTGAAAGTTCTCAGTTTTCTTCACAAAAGTTAAAGTTAAAAATAAAAGAAGAGTGATTTTAAGGAAAATAATATGCTTGTGTAGTTTCATAATTTTCTTTATTCAACTGTTTTATTTGTGTGTTAAATTCATTGTGTCTGTCTCTCTCCTCTGTGTGCGGTACTCACGCCCTATTATTTCAATATAAAAGTAACTTCGCATAAATAAAATATTGAGCTCGGTTAGAAATAATCCTTTGATACTTCAAATTTAGTGCAGCATTTATTAAATGTTTTCAAATGGACGCACAAATGTAACAGAGAATCTAGCATCGACAACTGCAATTTGTTTCTCTTTTTATCTTTTATATTATTCATAAACCTGAATAAGCGCTCCACAACGGCGTTGCTGACTGGCAATGTGACAGCACGCAGAGCGAATGAAGCGAGTTCTTTAAATGGATACTCTTCAATAGAATTAGAAGTATTAAGAACACAGGCCCAAAAATGTTCTATGTCAATAGTATTGACATCTTGATTCGTGGGCGAATTCAAGCACAAGTAGAGAAGCGTCAAAACGCTTAAAGCCAACCATTGTTGTTCAAGTATATCTCGATCTGCAGATTGGTCTGAAAGTTTTTTTCATTGTTAATGAAAAATTTTAGAAAGGTTTTTTATGCTCTTTCGATTCGAAATAAGCATTTAAAAAAAAATTTGACCAAAAAAATCTCTAAAGATAAATAATAATATTTTTAAAGAAGTTAAATTTTAAATTATAAAATAATTTACTTGTGTGGTCAAAGAATAACTTTTTTATAAAAATAAGAAATATTTTATATAACATTATAATCAACATACAAATTTTACAAAGTACATTTTAGAAAGGTTTTTTATGCTCTTTCGATTCGAAATAAGCATTTAAAAAAAAATTTGACCAAAAAAAATCAAAATTAAGAATAAATTTTAATTTTGGGGAACAGAGATACGATTTGTTTTTAACGAAAGCTTAGGTTTTTTCCTAAAAGGACATATAAATGATATAGTGGGACTAGAATGTTTAAACATTGATAAAATGAATTTTCTCCTAAACGGAGCTAAAAACCGGGTTTAGAGCGCTCCGGCGAGTAGAAAACTCTTTTTTTCAATGTTTAAACATTCTAGTCCCACTTTTTTATTTATATGTCCTTTTAGGAAAAAACCTCAGCTTTCGTTTTAAAAAAATCATATCTCTCTCCCCCAAAAATTGAAATTTATTTTTAATTTTGATTTTTTTGGATCAAAAAAGTTTTTTTTTCAAAATGCTTATTTCCAATCGAAAGAGCATGAAAAAACCTTTCCAAAATGTTCTTTGTCAAATTTGTATGTTTAATTGTTTAAGAGTAAAAAATTATTGAAATAAGCATTGTACTGAAAAACACAAAAATTTAACCCCCTCCCCCTCGGAGAATCTTGGACTAGGTAAAAAAATATTTTCACGAAAAATTACTATCTATGAGTACTACAAAAGCCCCAAGTTTCGCTACAATTGGAGAAAAAATTTTCTCCACCTTGATCACTTGACATGGAATCACTCTTATATATTATTAAGTTCAAAAGCTTACCTAAGTCTAAAGGAAGTTGGTCAAATGTTGGTCTGCCGATTTTTGTTAAAACTAATTTTGGAGAAAAGGTCTTTATTTTATGAATAACTCCAATATTAGGAGGCATTCGATCAAGGAGTTGACGGTATAATATTAGTAAATAGTTTTCACAATTTGAGCGCACAGTGTTCATCGTTCTTTGAGAAATTTGAAGAGTTTTTGAAAGCTGAGAACAATTTTCTCCAAGCTTAACTTGATCAAACGGTATTAAATTATTAGAAGAATTTAATGCGGACTGCAACATTTCAACTTCATCCAGTCTTAGAGTTCCAGGATTGTATGTTTCTGCGATTACTCTCTCCTTAATATCACGTCGGGCAATAGAAAACACAAGATTGCGGAGATCACGGTAGAGCTTTGTTATGACGGCATTAGTATGTTTGAACGCTAAATTCATTCTATCCACATCTTTTAGTGTACTCTTTAAAAAGGTCAAGTACAATAAATTTGAATCATCATTGAGGCGTTATTTCTCAAACGTCCCAGTCCAAAATTATAAGTCTTTGGATTGTGTTGGTATTTTGGGAAATTGTTGCCCTATATGAAAGTAATAAATCTGTAAAATATTAGCTCTTTAAAAAAAAAATTGTAGAAAGTGGTGGGGGTTAAAGTTCTGACATTTTAAGTAACACTGCCATTTTCAAAACCATGTAACTTTTATAAAACTTTATCGATTTTAATTTGTTTATAATGGATTTAAAGCATTTTTCATCTACTTTCTAAAAATTTTAAACAATTTTTTTTCAAAAATTAAGTTTATTTTTTAATTTTGACCTTGATGGGTATTTTAAAAAATTTGTTTTTTAATTTTATTGGAAAGCTGACATTTTTCCGGAAAAAACCATATAAGTTTCATAGTGGGATGACCAGAAGTTCTTACGAAACATCAATATTTTTTTCAAAATTAATTATTTTAATTGATGATAATTATTGTTCCTTTAAAACTTTAATCTTTCTTTTTCAAAATTACTCATTTTAATTGATAATAATTATAATTTATAAAAGTTTAAACATTCGTTTTCAAAATTATATATTTAAATTTTTTTCGGTAAAAGTAATGCAGGCATTATTTTAATGACAGTCTCAACCCTGTTAAATGCAGAGAGCTACTATTAAAAAAGATTCATAGGAAGTATCAACCCTGTTTAAATGCAGAGCTTTTACTGAAGCAGATGAAGATAAAAGAGTGATTTTTATGTCGTTTAACGGCGCAGCGCCGGCGTAACGTACAGTAACCCGGGCGCACCGCTTACTTTGCTTTCAAATATCTTCTAAACTTCTGGTCATCCCACTATGAAACTTATATGGTTTTTTCCGGAAAAATGTCAGCTTTCCAATAAAATTAAAAAACAAATTTTTTAAAATACCCATCAAGGTCAAAATTAAAAAATAAACTTAATTTTTGAAAAAAAATTGTTTAAAATTTTTTTTAAAAATTTGTTTGTAAAATTTTTAGAAAGTAGATGAAAAATGCTTTAAATCCATTATAAACAAATTAAAATCGATAAAGTTTTATAAAAGTTACATGGTTTTGAAAATGGCTGTGTTACTTAAAATGTCAGAACTTTAACCCCCACCACTTTCTACAATTTTTTTTTTAAAGAGCTAATATTTTACAGATTTATTACTTTCATATAGGGCAACAATTTCCCAAAATACCAACACAATCCAAAGACTTATAATTTTGGACTGGGACGTTTGAGAAATAACGCCTCCATTGCATAAGGTCGATAAATTGATTAACCTTAAATCAGCTGGATTCACTGATGCTTCTTTTGAAAAATATTCGCGAAGATCGTACCACTGATTTACAATTATAGACGAGACTGAAAGCCAAATTAACCAACGTGTTTTTGTCAGACTTTTCAGTTTTTGAGGAGCCTTCCCTTCATTCCTAGTCTGAAAATTAAAAATTCATTTTTTCCACTTAAATTAAATTGACAATTAAATATAAGTAAAAAAGAAAACAATTACGTCAATAATATTTTATAATATTTAAAAATTATATTTATTGGTTTTTAGCCAAATTCTTTGAAAAAATTAAAGATTTTGTTATTTTGATTAAGAATTTAATGAAAATTATTTACGTGAATATATATATAATTTCAAAGTAATTTGTTTCCAGATGCACCACGGCGAGGTATAATAAAATTTAAATGCATATTTAAATTTTATTATAAACCAATTTAGCATCTCACCTAAACTAAAAATGTTTTAATAAATTTGCTTACGAATATTTATGATGTATATTTGTCGCTTTACAGTAAAAAAGGACCTTACATATAAAAAATTATAGGTTATTATAAAGTAAAAAAATAAGATTTTTTAATTTAAAATTTATTAGAAATTTACGACCTGACCTTTACAATATATAACTCATTAATATAAACATTTACAAATATAAAAAGAATACTCAGGAATTCGTTGTTTTACAACTTACTACCTGATATTATTTTCACATAAACCGATGTTTTAAAAATATTGTACAACGCAGAAATTCGTTGTTTTACAACTTACGACCTGAACTTTACAATATTTAACATACATTTACACATACATTTACAAATCGTAAAAATTACACAGGAATTGGTTGTTTTACAACTTACTACCTGGTAATTAAACAAAAAATTATCTACAAAGTCAAGCCCTGGTAGAAGTATTGGGGAATTTACCAAGTAATTGGTTTACTACCTTATAATCTGAAACCTTAAGGGGTAATAAAAGCAAATCGTAAGTTTATTGTATATTCTTATGAGCTGCGTTCATATAGTAATAGGCTATATCGATGTGGCAGTTTGAAAGATTCAATAAATATTGATCATAGACCACCAAACTATTATTTATAATAGGTAATAATTAATTCATTTGAATTAATTATTTTAGTTAATTTTTCAGAGAAATAAACAGATTTTATTATGTGAATTAAACAAATTTTGGTCATTTTTTGATATTATAATTTTATCATATCCAAAATAAATCAAAAGGGCTTAGGGGGTTAAGTATGCAAAAATGCCCCCGCTTCTATTTTTCTCAAATTTGGCCCATATGTTACTATCCATATGACTATAACTTTCTGCAATTTTGAACTCAAAATTCGCTTTTTTGGGGGAGTTATGGAGGTGGAAAGCAAAATCAAAAAACTTATTTTTCTCGAAAACTACTGAACCGATGAGAAAATACTTAAAAATGTCACTTTAATAGAACTAAAAAATTTTTTTTTGAAAATTTCGAAAAACTTTTCCATACTTATTTAGCTATACCCTATCATATTAATATGGCCCATATGTATATATGTGGACGTCCACATGAAAAGGGCCCATTTTGTCGGTTCTAGTTTTCGAGTTATTTGCAATTTAATACTTTTTTGAGAAAAACCTTAATTTTTTTTATTTTTTATTATCAATCTGCATGTTTTGACAAGTCAAATCATTAGGTTTTCATTAATTTATCGTTAATTTAAGTTAAAGAATTGTGTTAATTTAATTATAATTTATTAATTTATATTTTATAATTTTATCCAATGAAAGAAAGATAACAAAATTATCTTATTTAGTAGTGGATAATTTAGAAAGAATAAAACCTGAATTACCGAATAATTATTGGAACAGATTCCTCTAATTTGGTTACAAAGCGACAAATTTTCTCAAAAATAAAATATAATATTAAAGAGAGATTTGAATTACATAATTTCATTCATATAATATATTACTATATGCTGTCAAAACAGATCTTATCAGTTGATATAGTTTGGCGCGTGCCTCATTGTTAGAGAATCTTTAAATTTTAGAAATAATGTCCCTTTAAATTTATACAAAAGCATTCTTTCTATACAGATTACATAAGAATGAGAAATATTTAATACACATGTATAAGATATTTCTGATATTAAAAACACGTGAGTTTTCAGAAGTTTTCCGTGCAGTGGGCTTTTAAATCAAAATGAAGAAAAAATATATAGATATATACTTCCCTCGGTCTGGAAACCAATACACGTATGTTTAAACTGGTACCCCTGGTTTTGTTTGCTTTCTATATGAAGTGACTCAAGTAAAATGGAAATTAAGAGATGAATGCAATTTATAAAATGAAAACATTTTGAACATTTGCGAAAAATTCAAATAATTTTAAATTAAACAAAAATTCGCAAAATATAAATAAATAAAAATTTATTTAAAAATTAATAATAAATAATAAATATATTTTTAATTAAAATGAAAGATAAACAAAATAAAGACACAAACACACAGGAAAGTTCAAAACCTCGTTCAGATAGGGAAAATTCAATCGAAAATAAAAAAAATGCAAATAAGTCAAAAGAAAATAAAACTAAAAAACATAAAAATTGGGGATTTATTTATATTTTTGATGATGACGAAACATTCATAGAAGAAGTAAGTGATAGTGATAAAGAATTAGATTTAAATGAAGAAGAACGGGAAATTTTGAATAAAACTGAACGAGATTTTGACGATTTCATGCGTGATTTGGGCTTACAAGTTAAAAAAGTTTAAAAAGGTTTGGGTAAAGTAGCGATACAACAAAAGGAAAATTTTAGTAAATGCACAACAGATAAAGCGAAAATTAGAAAATTGAACAGAATAAGAGAGAAATTGAACAATTGAAAATTAAATTAGGTGAAAAAATAGATACGAGTGTTGAAAGTAATAAGAGACAGTATGGAAATTTAAAACTTAACGTAGAAGAGACATTGGATGAGGTTACAGGGAAAATTGGTCAAATGGATAGTAAATTAAATAATTTACATTTGAATACGGAAGAAAATACCATCGCAATAATAGATAACGAATTAAAAATTAAAGATATTCAAGAAAAACAATTAACATTTGAACAAAGAATAAATCGATTAAAAACTAGTGATAATACCTGTAAAAATTCATGGGTTAGAGTATATCCATTACCGAAGTATTCTGGAAGTATTCAAGAACGTCCAATGGTATTTTTACGCGAAATAGAAGATTATATAAATTTCAACGATATTTTAAATTCAAAAATTAATATGTTCTTCAAGCATGTTTAGATGGAATTGTTACAGCCGAACTCCGTAACTTTTTATATCATTAATAATTATTTACAATATCTGAAAATCAAAATTATAAACAACAAATTACACAACATAAGATTTTGTTAACAAACTTTAAAACATTTACACAAAACAACTCTTTGTAATTTCACAAAAGGGATTCTTCGCTTTGATAATTTTAATCCAATGCATTTCAATTAGATAAAAATCCAACTCTATTTTAAATAAGAGATTCAATTGAATTTAACATTCCTTCGCGTTTTGCAAAACAATACCATATTTCTTAATAAATTCCTTTTCTTTGACAACAGTTTATTAACCTTTTTGAGAAATAGTTAGAAAATATTAAAGTAAAGTAAATTGCTCAATATAAGGAGTGGTGCATCCAAGTCACTGAACTCGGATCACGCCACTGCCTAAATCTGCAAGCTTGCAGAATTGGCTTGGCAACAGTCAAGTGCAATAAACTTAATATACGATTTCCCCATTAAATTGTCTTTCAATAAAATTGATTGACACAAGGAAATCTGGGCAGTTGAGTTTAGGCCGTGTAGCCGACAGCTAGCCCAGGCAAATAAGCCTGTAGTTTTCTGTCTAGGCAATAGAAGCCTGAAGTTTAAGTCCGGCAAGTTAGCCGTGTTGATGTGAAATAATCTCAAAAGTTTAAAGAAATTAATAAGAAGTTTGTTGAGAAAAGCGAATTTAGTTGAGAAAAATATAAATAAATAATAATATAAAAAAAGAAAGTTTAATTAAAAAATTTTTATTTTATGTGCATTGATTTAATGTTTAAAATTGTTTATCTGTTTTTTCACAGGAGAATATGTTCTAATTGACAAAAGTGCGGTATAAGAGATTTTTTTTGTTCGCTAACGTCGAACACAGGGAACAGTAACTACCCTTGCGACGGCAAGCTCTGGTTTCTTTAATAAACGTGCCCAATTCCTTGATTTAACCTTGCCGGAAGTGGGTAGGCACTTGGGCAAGTGAGAGGATTAATGTAAAAAAAATTTTTTACTTAAATCACAAAAATAAAAATTAACCTATTAGCTTACGGGTCATAAACACAAAAATTAAATAAAAAGCTTTAAAAAACCACAGTTTCCTTAGAGGAATTTTTAGTGTATACTTTGAATAAATAGAAATTGAAAATACAATGGACTGTTAAAAAAAAAATCGCGAATCAATTTAATAAAAAAAATAAGAAAAATTAATGCAACGAAAATAACAAGGAATTTTCAATCCTGAGAAGCAAAACGAGAATTAAGGGTTCGAAGGAAATCAAGCAAAGAGATCTCCGTCCTAAAGAGCAACAATGAAGATAAAATAAAAATTAATTATTTTAAAAGGACATTATTAGAGTTAAAAATAGACTAAAGAGGCATCGCGGATTAAAGATAGAAAAACCGTAATTTTTAGTTTATATAATCATTTTAAATGTTTTTATACCAGATCAATTAGATAGATTTTTATGAACAATAAAAATAAATAACTGAATTAAAATAAAGAGAGGCAAAGCATAAATTTAGTTAGGCGTACGAACTTGGTTACGCGACACCGCATCAGGTTACACTTCAGGTGTGTAGGTCAGTAGGAAGTAAACATCAAAAACTGCTCAATGGACAATTAAAATAACTGAACCACTTTTATACAATTTAAAGAAATTATACATTTTTTTTTGTTTTTAATAAAATTCATATTTAACGTATAACAAATAAATTTTCTTAAAAAAATTTTTTTTTTCAAAATAATTAAAAATTCAGATCAAAACGCATAGAAATATAAAAGAAAATTCAGTAATTTATTAAACTTCGAAAACTAAGAAAACTTAAGAATTTTATTTAAAGATTTATAGCGAAAATTTTTTTAAAGATCAGGACATTAGGGATATCAGTCTATAAAATAGAAGAATGAAAAGTAATATATAGAAAATAGTGCTTTAACACTTAGAAGAACAATATAAACAAATCATGCTAAATTAGCAGAAATACGCAAACAGAGGATTAGCGTTAAAAAAAATGTCTGAAGTAAACTATAGAGAAGATTCCTTGATAGATAAACAAAAACTAGATCTTGCAGTGTCTTTAACAATATTCGAAAAGCAAATGTCTTATTTTGATGGATACAATATACCAGTTGACGAATTTATACAACAAATAGTATCTACATCGTCACATATGCCAGTTATTTGTCAAGACTTAATGATAACAGTCATACTAGGTAAATTAAAAGGTGCCGCAAAAGCAAACACTGATGACATTCAATTTAAAATTTTGACAGATATATTAGATCATCTAAAGGAAATTTTTTCTCCAAATGTTCTATTTGACGATTCATATCCTTCCGATTACGATTTTTCGAGAACAAATTACAATGCCATTAACCATTACAACACGTATGAATCAAGAAACCAGCGTCAAAAATGGGATCAACAACAATATAGAAGAAAAAATGGAAGCTATAATAAATTTAATAATCAGAATAGAAACAGTTTCAGACAAAATAAGCAAAACAGGAACATGGATTCGCAGAGTTATTGTAATGAAAACTTCTATAATTATGATCATAATTTGGACGAGTATAATGTCGAATACAGAAATTCACAACACAGATTTAAAAACGGATGCAAAAGATACAAGGATGTCCAGGATTGTTACAACAGAGATAATTATAGAGACCACAGATATATCAACCGCGAAGAATCTTCTATGAGCTTTAATGAAATATTTTTTAATATTCATAATTCAATGTGTTTGCAGAACTCGCTCACAAACCAAAACACTTTAAGGAACGAAAATCAAGTGAATTATAGTGTCTCCCTTCCGACCAATGAACCACAAGTTGTAAACGAAAGCAAAGAATCAATTAACAAAAAGACGATTCAAAGAATACAAAAACCTGTGGAAGAAGAAGAACAGATTGATGTGTATATGGATCCTATTTCAAGTACTTTCGACGACAACAAAGAAGATATCAACAGAAATGAGAATCTAACAAGGAAGAAAAAGATGGACATACATGAAGATTTAGACAGAAAAATTAGTTTATCCAGAAAAGAAAACCAAACTTGTATTTTGGATAACAAAATACTCGAAGAAGAGGAAGAGAATAAAAAGGAATTATTACTAATGCCAAGTTCGGAAAAAAGCAAAAATATAATCGAATCAGAAGAGGACAAAGACTTAAAGAATTATAGTTGTTATAATCACGAAATTTCGCAACGAGAAAACAATACAAAACGAACTGAAATTATCCATGAATTAAATGAAACAAAATTAGATCAAGAAGGCAAAGAAAAAATTATTAAGAATAATAAAGAATTTTTACATATAAAGCGAGCAAACAATGAAAATGTTGCAGACATGGATTATTCATATTCATTAATACAACATAAGAATTCGGACAGACCTATGAAGAAACGAAGAAAAGGAAAACCTCCTGGCAAAATCAAATCAGTAAGACAACAACAGTTGATTGTCAAAAATGAAGAAGAAGAAAATCAAGAATTAGGCAATCAAGTGTCGAATGAAAACGTCATCATTTCAACAAATACTTATGCTGAGGTAGAACAATTCGTCGTAAAAAATATTCTGCCATCTGATAAAAGTTTAAATCAAGAAATTTTAGAAATGGTAGAATATTACGTCTCAATGCATAACCAATTATCTGGAAAACATCAAAAACATTTTTGGGAAATATTCTTACTCGGAACAAATGAGAAAAATGAAGTTATCTTCAAATTCAAAGGGAATGAACTATTACAAAGTAAAATACCTAAAATAGTAGTAACAAAAGCTGACTTAGGAAGGTTAGGAATAGGTTAGAAATAAAAAAAACAAGTAGGAGGTTAAAATAGAAACAGTTGAAACATGAAATATCCTTAACAATCTTATAAAGTAAAATAATTAATCCACTTACTCTTCACAAGTCTCAAGAACTTAATTGTAATATAAATAATATTTACATGGGTTTATCATTATATTTTTATTGTACTATATATTAAATTCTATATTACACTTCGTTCGCATTAGGGGTAAAAAAACTAATATACTTATAACAATAAAAATGAAATCTCGAATACAGGAAAATAATAACTAAATAAATACAAAAATAAAATATTGAAAATATAGAATAAAACTGTTAGTTTAATAAACAAGACATAAATTGCTAAAAAAATATAGTTTACTGAATTTACTAAAAATAAGTCTTTTACAATACAATTAATAAAGACTCAAATATTAACATAAAAAAAATATAATCTTAGTAAATGCTTTCAATGGAATAGCAAATTTAATAAAATGTGAAATATTTTATTTAATAAATATTTTTTTTATTATAAATTAAAGTTTTAATAACGAATAAAAACATTAGAATAGCAAATTAAAAAAAATATATATTTAATGAATTAAACAAATTCTAAAAACTAAATCAAGAAAATTATAACAATTTTATTTTAAAAAAAATTGCTATTGTACTTAATTTTATTGTTATTAACCAAATTATCATGAATGAAACTATGGTAACGCCAATATCACTAACATGAAGTTAATAAAGTCAACGCCATCAAAATATATACATCAACATAAAGACACTTACAAAAGATAAAATCAAAACGAACTTTTAATTAAGAAGACGTAAATCTATTTTTTTTTTGCTAAAACCAATTAAAAATACATTATAAAAATTGAAAAATAATGTCAAAGACAAATGCTCGAAAATATTTTAAAAGAATATTTTAATATTTTAAACGAAAATCTAAAAACAAAATGTTATATTTTACTTGATCTTTGTCTAAAAAAAACATATAATAGTCTATTTATCTGCTCATTATAAGGAATTAATAATTACGTAAATTAAGTAAATTTAGTAAATGGTTGTACTAAAATTAGCAGAATGAGATTTGTTTTTATAATGCATTAAAATAACGCCATGAAGGGACACATTAAAAATGTCAAACAAAAATTTTTCTGCCTAAGAAATTACAAAAATAAAACTAAGAAAATTCCAAACCAACTATATTAATAAACGTAATCTACTTCAAAAACAGTAATGCTTCAATGAGTGAAAAAAGGGTGAAAATATTTATAACAATAAAAATAATATGATAAATAAAGTAATATGATAACTAAATCGACACTTAAGAATAGAATTATCAGATTAAAATAATACATAAAATACTAAAAAAAATCGCTTACTAATTTAGTAAAAAGTATAAGTTTTTTTAAATACATTTAATAATGTCTCGAATACTAACACAAACAAATATAAGTGTAGTAAATGCTTCTAGTGGCATGGCAAATTTAATAAAATGGGATATGCTGTAATAATAAATTAAAATAAAGTAATTAATGAAAACATAAAAATGTCAAACAAAACATATTTTTTTAAAACAAATTTCAAAAATTAAATAAAAATTTTAACATTTTAATTTATTTATAAAACAGCAACTGCATATAATTTTATTAATATCAACCAAATTAATTACTTTGATAAACGGATAAAATCAAAGAAAAGTAGTATCATAAAAGTCAAACAAATATTATTAGTAGAAATACTAAAAATCGCGTTTCATTAATGTTCTGACAGCATACTGGTAAATTTTAAGTTAAAATACGCATTAAACACTTTCAAAATTGACAACTATTTTTAGTTTACTTGTTTTAAAAAAAGCATAATATACTGGGTAAAATTAAAAGAAATGCTTTAAAAGTTCGAGCATTAAAGAAACTATTAGAACACTAACAACTCTAACACAAATTTAAAAAAAAATGTTAACACTATTAAGTTATAAAAATCACCATAAGAATAATTTAAGAAGACAAAAAAAACTTATATTTAAAAAAAAGGAAAATGTATTTTATTGTTTTTGTACATAAAAACTATAAAAAATACATGAATAAGTTGAGGCATAATTTAACAAAAATTCTATTGAAAATATTTTAAATAATGATTTCCAATTAAAAATGCTGATTATAAATTTCTATTAAATTAATTTACTATGATAAACTTGAATTTCTGCACAACAGAATTTTATTTTGAAAAATACTTTAAAATATTAAATTAAATAGTATTGAATAACTTGGTATTTATAATTATACAATATACATAAAATTATAAATTATAGAAACATTATTAACAGTCCTATCTAAAACGTAAACATTTAAAAAACATAGTGGTTCTTGCTTTGCTTGCTAAGTCTATTGCTCAGCTTTGTACGCTTATGCATGGTAAGGAAGCTTGTAGACGCTCGAGGTAGCGGTGAAACGCCGGGGAGCTAACAAAAGTAAAGAGGCAAGGAACAAACGTATGGAGCAACGCATGGCTTCGTGATAGTCGCGGAGCATGCGGGGCGCCTACGAAGGTGAGGAAGCGGAGAAAAACCGAGGAGAGCCATGCATCGAGTATATCCATATAGTACTTTATATACATATATAGATATACCGGCCTAGAGCCTCGAGTGTAAAGAAATAAGCAGCACTTGTTTTCTTTTTCGACTACTCTAAAAGTCATTTTTAAAAACATTTTTAACAAAGAAGTTTCTAATAAATTCATCACTTTTAATATTTTGTTATATGTAAACCCAGAATAAATTTCTTGTCAGTTAATTCAAATAAAATTTAATAATTTTTTTTAATTAAAAATAAATTCAACTAAACTTTTCTAATTAAAACAAGAGATTTCAAGATTATTCAAAGTATCTAGTAAATAATTATTTAAATACAATTTCAAGAAAAGAAATCTTAAATATTTCAAATTTTTTTTTTAAGTAAACTCCGTTTAAAAAAAAGTTATTTTAGAAAAATCTAAGGAAACCGGAATATATAAACATGAAAAGTAACTAAACGAATAAATTAAATACTACAAAAATTAAATTCAGATTTTAAATCATTTTAATACAATTTTCTTATATAATTAGAAATTCTATAATATTTAATTATGTTTAAAAAAGTAAGAGTTGAATTCTAGACATACAAAAATATTTATACCAAATAACAACGAAATTATTTAAGAAATTTAAGTATAAATTTTCGAATTATCCTTTTCAAGCACTTAAAATCGTCGAATTTATAATTATTTTTTTTAATTTTAAGAAAAAACCTATTTACATTTAACAAATTCAAACTAAAATATAGTTCAACGAAAATAAAATTTTTGTTTAATAACAAATTAAAATTTTTTTTAAGAAAGAAAATTTTTTTAATGAAGTATAAAGAGACAAAAATTAAGTACCTAAAGTACCCATAATTATTAACTAGAAAACATTCAACACATTTTTTTCTCTTTTCCTTCTCCACTAATAAAATTTAAATTAGTAATAAACTTTCATAATGTTACGCCACTATCGTAACAAAAATTTTACAAAAATTTTATATTTTATTTATCATTAATTAAAATTAATTAATGAAATGCATGCTTAGCATTTCGAAATCGCGCAGAAGACGAACTCGGATCAAGGACCTTAAGTATTTTCTTCCGCTTGAAAATATAATTTCAGCAATTGATACTGTTTCATTTTCGTGACTTTCAGGAAAACATTTTATAACTAGACTTAGAATCACATAAATTTTTGAGTATCTTTATTATATTCCTCATTCATTGTGCGAGAGAGAAGAAAGATTGCGTATAGCATTGAAGCGTTCTCTCTCAGGCATATTGTTCTTACAGAGTATTGCGTACTCTTTCTGTCCTGTAGCTCTTTCTCTCTCTTACCAATAGCGAGTACTATTGTAATCGTCTTTTAAAAATTAAAATGCATCTTTTTCTTAATTCTTTAAATCTTTAAATACAGGGTGAATGATGGCCCGGTCTTAACATAAAAATATTTATACATTTAACAATTTTCTGGTAATTATATAGATGGGAACGTTTAGGTTTTAATTAATTATTTTTGAATTATAATTTATCCTTTCTTGCTTCCCTGTACCAACCTAGCTTATAAACCTTGCTCGCCATAAATTGCAAACTTACGGAAGGTTCCAATGCACATTAAAATAATTATTGACAAATGATTTAACGTTGGAATTGTAACAACCTTTTTTTGGCTTACAAAATAGAATGGAATTTCTATTTTTTGAAATGTCCATTATTTCCAACTACATTAATCCTATTTTAAGAAATTAATTTAACAAATAAACAAATTGAAAATTGTTTCAATAATTAAAAGAATATTAAAAAAATATATATTCTTTCTAAGAATACAAGAAAAAGGAATTTATTTCAACATAGTGCAATGAACCGATTCCATTAAAAGGCAAATTCAGCAACTTTGGCATGGCAACAGGTCCAACGCCCTGTCCCCACCATATTTTTATTGCAATATTTTCCCACCTAATTAGAAATCCATCAAACTATAAAAGACATATCAATACCCATCCAAATTGTTCAGTTCGGTTTCCGCAACCCCCAGAGGCTAACCTCTGGCATCGGTGTAAAAGAAAATTTTTCTTAATCCTATAACGTTCCCGTCCGGTACCAGGGACCCGAATTAGTTGTGTGCTTACACGAATAATTCGGTCGGACGTAAAATAAAACATTAATTATTCCGAAGTCCACGGAAGCCATCTCTAAAAATTAAAAATAGTAAAGAAGTAAAAGATTTAATCCTTCTTGTCGAAAAGACCGGCCGGTTTCGTATTGTTGCCGCGTCCGCCCTGTTTTTAATGGTTTAGTTTAAGAACAATTAAAACTTCATAATTGTGCGTGTTTAAACCAAAATTGTGAAATCTTCGCCCGCAGAAGGAAGGCTCTTCTGGCGGTAGTTTTAAGGATCCCGGGACGGTAAGTACTGTGTCGTTCCTGGGTTAATAAATACCACTTTCCTCCCTCATATAATTGTACGAGAGATGGAAGTAAGAACATCCTAATTTAACTAAATAAACTCGTTTTCTTTAAATCTAACCTTTACTTTGCATTCTATTTTTTTTTCTTTCCCCTCCCCTAATAAATTTTCTGAATTTTCGGCAACTAGGAATAACGAATCCCAGTAAGATAAACAGAGCTCATGCTCTGGCAGTTTGAATTCCTCCAACAAACTTGAAAATAGGGTCATCTCAAAAGCCCAAAATAATCTATATAACTAATTCAACTATATTAGTTATTTAAATATTTTCTGGTTCGTAACAATAAAACCTTCACCATATTTCATGAATTAAAAAAAAAAGGAATAAACATTTTTTTTACAAAAATAAATTTTGAATAACGAAAAATGAGAAAAATTTTTTTCAATACGTTCAAAAAGTTTTTCATAATAAATTGCTATAATATCAAAATAAATTTTAAGTAAATTCTAAAATTGAAGTAATACTAATTTTTTCCTGTTTTTTTTTAAACAACTGCCAAAACATTTCCAACATATCTATAAACTGACAAGGGACGACAGTTCATATAAAAGGGGGGCAGTAACAACAATTTTGTTGTCACTTTTCTAAAAAAAATATTTTTTTGTAACTTTTTTTCCCCAAACTAAGAACTTATAAATAACAACAAATCGCGATTAAATAATTGAATTACATTTTAATTTTTTCTTCTTACTTCACATTAATCAAATATGCTAAATCATCAAATTATCTATAGACTTATATAGTCATTTTCGTGTTACACTGACACACAAAAAAATTTGCACATTCCGCAGTTTAAAATAAAAATAAATAAGCAGCTTTTTTTCTACATAATTAATTTTCTTTATTATTATTTAGTTTATTTTTTTTCTTTTCATTTTCTTACACTTTAACGAACCTTGCCTTACAGAAAACCATTTATGTAAAAAAAAGAGAACACCAAAATTTTTGTAAAACTCGAAAGAGTTATTCAACACCTGTATACTCCAAGGATACAACACTGGACCACAACGTAAACAACATGCATTCATAGCGGCTGCCAAGGGACGTCAGCCTAATAAAAGGGGGGCATTTGTTACGGCCGAACTCCGTAACTTTTTATATCATTAATAATTATTTACAATATCTGAAAATCAAAATTATAAACAACAAATTACACAACATAAGATTTTGTTAACAAACTTTAAAACATTTACACAAAACAACTCTTTGTAATTTCACAAAAGGGATTCTTCGCTTTGATAATTTTAATCCAATGCATTTCAATTAGATAAAAATCCAACTCTATTTTAAATAAGAGATTCAATTGAATTTAACATTCCTTCGCGTTTTGCAAAACAATACCATATTTCTTAATAAATTCCTTTTCTTTGACAACAGTTTATTAACCTTTTTGAGAAATAGTTAGAAAATATTAAAGTAAAGTAAATTGCTCAATATAAGGAGTGGTGCATCCAAGTCACTGAACTCGGATCACGCCACTGCCTAAATCTGCAAGCTTGCAGAATTGGCTTGGCAACAGTCAAGTGCAATAAACTTAATATACGATTTCCCCATTAAATTGTCTTTCAATAAAATTGATTGACACAAGGAAATCTGGGCAGTTGAGTTTAGGCCGTGTAGCCGACAGCTAGCCCAGGCAAATAAGCCTGTAGTTTTCTGTCTAGTCAATAGAAGCCTGAAGTTTAAGTCCGGCAAGTTAGCCGTGTTGATGTGAAATAATCTCAAAAGTTTAAAGAAATTAATAAGAAGTTTGTTGAGAAAAGCGAATTTAGTTGAGAAAAATATAAATAAATAATAATATAAAAAAAGAAAGTTGAATTAAAAAATATATAATTAAAATAATAAAGAATAAATAAAGTGAAATAATTGAAAAGATAAAAAGTAAAAGATAATATTGATCTTAAAAATAATAAAAAAAGTTATAAAGAAAAGAATTTAAAATAATAAAGAATCTGTGAAATAAATAAAGTTATTCATAATTCCGTCGTGAAAAGAAACGACTACATTGGATTAAAGTGACGAATCGGAGGAAATACTGAGTAGTGAGTATTATAATTCTACTCTACGATTTACATATGATACACTTCTCACTCACACATATATAAGCATTTTTTTTACACATACACCATCATTTTATTTCTTTGCACACATATAAATTAGAATTTGTTTGTATTAGGTAATTTCTCAGATAAAATATAATTACTGTTATTTTCATCTTAATTTGTTTATGATTTTCATAACCTAAAATTATATGTCCTTTTCCTTTTTTTTAAGAATAAGGATCTCAACCTATTAACTGAATAATAGTTAAGTAGAGAGGGGATCCACTACCTTTTACGTTTCTCGTCCGAAGGACACGTTTAGTTAGAGTCAAAATAACATCTTTTTATAAAACAATTAATATTCATTAATTTCTACTTTAACAGGAATAGTTAAAGAATGGTGGAATTTAGTTAAAGAAGAAGATGATCACTTTAGTCATTTTAAAGAAAAATTTATTAATCGATTTTGGAATAAAGATATATGATTTAAAATAAGCACAAATTTAGAATTCGGTTCTTATATACCAAATGGAAAATTGTCAAGGTCTGCTTACGCGATTAAAGTAATAAATAAAGCCAAAGACTTAATTCCATCACCTTTAGAAAACGACATTGTTATGAAAATTGCTAGACATTTTAGTGAAGATATACAAACTGCTATTATAATTAGAGGAATTAAAACATTAAATGATTTATTAGATTTAATTAAAAAATTCGATAGAGCAGGTCCAGTTAACTTTTAAAGAAATTTTTCAAACAAAAACTCTAGCAATGATCAGAACAATTCAAGGAGTAGTTCTGAAAATTATAATCAACAACAAAATAATACGCAAAATTCACAAGAACAAAATCAAAGCCGTTATAAAAATAAGTCAAATTATTTTAAAAATCAAAATCGTTATCGGGAAAATAATCAAAATCATGGTAGATATAATAATAATGATAATAAACAAGAAAAGAGAAATGAAAATTTCCAAAATAAAAATTGCCGTGATAATAATTTTGATAAAAATAGATTTTCGGGTAATTCTAGTAATAATCCGCGTCAATATAATTCTCAGAACAACTCAAACCAACGTCAATATTATAATAATGGTTATGTTGAGAATTCAAGATATGTTTCATATGACGTAAAACAAGAGGATGGAGAACCATCAAATGTAGAATATCCAAATAATGAAAGTTCTCAGCAAGCTAGAATAAATGCACCAAAAAAGTGTAAAAAAATAAAAACTAGTAATAACAAAGATTATTGTGAACTTTCTACGACTTTGGAAAACTAGCAAACCTCGGGTTTGTAAATACAAGTTCGCTTAATACAAATCCGAGGTAAATGACATTAATTAGTAAAAATAAAGAAATTATTCCATCTGATTTGCGAGAAGAATTGTTAGAAAAACAAATAATAGATGTTCATGATCATTTAGGAAAATGTCCTGTAATAGAATTTGGAATAGCTAATAAAAAAGTAAAAGCATAAATAGATACAGGAAATCAAATAACCTGCATTTCTAAAAATTTTTATGAAGAAAATATAGAAAATTTTGAAAAATGTGAAAAACTACCAATTGTAGGTATGAGTATTGTAGGTGCAACTGGTGCACGACCAATAAAAATAAAACTACAAATTTCAGCAGAATTCAAAATATGTGGCTATGAAGGTCAATATGTATTTATAATAGTACCAAAATTAAATTGTAATTGCATAATTGGGGCTGATATGTTAAAAGTTTTAAAAACAAAAAATTTATTTTAAAAAAGATAACATTCAAGTAATGAGAGGTGAAGAAATTTTAACTATGAAAATGCTCAATGAAAGCTTAAATAAAATTAAAATAATTAAAGAAAATAATAATGAATTTGAAACTAAATTCGAAACTAATTTAGCAATTGAAAAAAATTTCGAAAAAGAAATTACAATTGAAAATAATAATGAAAAAAATGATATCAATAAAGTAATAATTAATCAGTTAAGTGGAGTAGAATTTCATGAAGATAGTCCTAGGGTAATTAATGAAATTATAAATACAAAAACATATGATGACACACAATTTGAATTCGATTTATCCGAAGAAGAAATAAAAGATAAAATTCATGAATGCACGTTGTTTAATTAAAACTTAAAAGAAAGATTCTACAAGCTTATTTCGCGTTATAAAAATGTATTTTCTAAAAAACCGGGTAGAATTTCTGTATACGAACATAAACTAGAAGTTGATGATTCAAGACCATTTTTTAAGAAAACATATCCTATTCCAATGAAACTCAGAGAAAGAGCTATTAAAGAATTAAATAAATTAATTAAATTAAATATTATTAAAAAAATGAATACTTCGTATGTGAATCCAATTTGTGTTACAATTAAAAAAGATGGCACTATAAGATTTTGTTTGGATGCGAGAAAAGTGAATGAAGTATTGACTGATTGTTATGAACGCGCAGAAACAACAGAATTGTTATATCAACGTTGTACAGGTGTGAAAATAATGTTTTCACTAGATTTAGTCAGGAGTGGTACCATTCGGTTTAAAAACTAGTACAAGTGCGTTAGTAAGAGCATTAGATCAGGTATTATGCGGTATAGGCGATTTTGTGATCACTTTCATTGACGACATGCTGTGTACATCACAAAGTATCGATGAACATCTTTATCACTTAGAAAAATTATTTCATCGCTTAGAAGAGCATAATACGACTATTAATTTTCAAAAATCACATTTTTTTCGACCGGAAGTAAAATTTTAGGACATATTTTAACGGCAAACGGGATAAAACCAGATCCGGATAAAATAAAATCAATCCATGAATATTCAAGACCGAGAAATTTAAAAGAATTAAGAGGATTTCTAGGTTGAATAAATTTTTATACAAAATTTACTAAAAATCATGCGGGAGAAATTTTTTCTTTACTCCAATTATTAAAAACAAGAAATAAATGGGAATGGAATTCTTTTAAAGAAGAAGCATTTAATCGTGTGAAATTTCTATTCTGTGAATATACAATTTTTAGTTACCCTGACATATCTAAACCATTTTATTTACAAACAGATGCAAGCGACGTAGCGATAGGATCCGTGCTATACCAGTTAGACGAAGACGGACAACATTTACCTATACCTTCTAAAGGGGGTTTTAAATACATCTTATCAACTATAGATGCATTTAGTAAATTTGTAAAATTATACCCTATTAGAAAAATGACAACAGAAGCGTTAATTAATAAAATTTTTAATCATCATGTTAAAGAATTCGGAAAACAAGAAAAAATTATTTCGGACCACGGTACGCAATTTACCTCAGAGATATGAACTAACAAGCTAAAAGAAGAAGGGATAAAACCAGTGTTTTCATCTATTAGACATCCGCAGGGAAATATTGTCGAGAGAATTCACAGGGAATTATCAAGATTTTTTAGGACTTTAACTAACGGTAGACACAATTTATGGTGGAACTGGGTAAAAATCATCGAAGATTGCATCAATGAAACACACCATGAAACTACGAAGTTTACGCCAGTGGAGTTATATCTCAAGAAAAAACCAAAACGTGTGTGGGAGAAATGGTTAAATTTCCAGATAATTCCGAAGGAATTATCTGTATTATGAAAGATATTATGAAAGAAAATTAGAATTATCGTATGATAATATCTGTAAAAAAGGAAAGAAACGAGCTGATAAATTTAATATTTCGCACAAATTGTCCGAATTTAAAGTTGGAGATTTAGTTCTAATTACATTGCTTAATAAATCTGACAAAGAGAATAAGATCATCGCGAAATTTTTTCAATTTTATGAGGGACCTTATGAAATAAAAAAAGTTGTAAAAAAAGGTACATATATCCTGTGGGATGCTAAATCAAAAATTGAAAAAGGAATGTGTCACAGCCAAGATTTGAAGAAATATATTTCAAGAAATAACAATATTGAAAATAGTGATAATTAAAAACCAAATAAAAGTGACAATAAATAAACAATTAATAAAAACTAGTGAAAATAAAATAAATTATTACTAAAAGTGACAATTAAAATAAATAAATAAAGTGAATAATAAAACAATAAATAAAGTGTAAATAAATAAATCGCAAAATTTTAAACAATTTTTAATTAACATTCAAATTATTTTTAAAACAATTTTGGAACAACAATGTTAATTAAATAAAAATTGCAAGTGTAAATAAAAGTGATAGTGATTAGTAGTTGGTATTTTGTTCTCACCAATATCAACTTATACAAACTCGAGAAGAAGAGGACAACACAAATGAAAGTGATAGAGACACTAATTGTAAGTGTTAGTTCGCGTTAAATTTAAAATATTGTAGGTCTGGTTTAGTGTTGTGCATAAATTTTTGAATATTTAAAAGAGGTATTTATATTCAGTTTTTTATAAAATAAATACAAAATAATTTTTTTTGCTAATTTTCTAATGTTTAGGATAAGAAAAAATTTTTTTTAAAGAAAAAACAGAAAGTTTAAAACACAATATGAATAGATAAAAACTAAGTAAAATACAAATGAGAATATAAAGAAAGTTTTTTTTTCTTTCTATTTTAGAAAATGAAAGTCAAAATGACTGATCAGGGTACAATGGCATTAAAGAACAGTATACAAAACAAAAAGGCCTCCATCAATTTCTGATCCAATTGTGGAAACGGAGAGAGAAGTGAATGACATAATAAAACAAACTAGAAATGCACAAACACAAACACCGAAAAATAAACTTAAAATAAAAAACAAAATCATAATAAAAAACCAAAAGCCAAAAATTGTTAAAATGGAAACCATTAAAACTAGAGTTATAATAACTGAAGAAATTAAAAATGATATAAAAATTCAAATGTTGTTTAATAAAATTGAGAAAAATTTTGAAAAATAAAAGTTTTTAGAAAATTTATGTGTTGTAATATTTATTTTCAATTTTAAACTAAATTGTTCAAGGTGTTTTTGAAAAATAATTAAAGAGGATGAATTAAGAGTTAATTTTAAGGTTAATGATATAGAGCTTTCGGGATTACCGATTGCTTTTAAGTTAACTGAGAAAGTTTATGCGAGGGGGCTATAATGCTTATAAATACAGGAATAAATAATGTTGTTCTAGTGTATCATGTTGATGAACATAAACATTTTCATGTTATTAGAGATAACATTTTTTATATTAATTTTGCGTTTTTAAGGAGAAGTAAAAGACTGATTATAATTGCTTTAAGTGATATAAAGCCTATAAGAAATCGAGTATGGGGAGAACAGGAAATCAGAATATTTAGAAATTTTATGAAGAATCGAGTGTTCACATTTTTTAATAAAGAAATTAATGGAGACTGATTGGAACTGAAGGAGACTTAGATGGGGAAAAATAAATAATGCGTTTTCTATAGATGATTTATTAATTGAGAAAAAAATAGCAAAATTAGCACCAAATAACAGAATATTGAATTTAAATTTTGATGAGATATAAATAGATTCGTATGAATATGAAGAATCCAATGAAGAATAAAATAATGTAGTAGGTGAATACCTAATTATAAGAGATGATATAAATTTACGTTCATAAGATGCGTAGATGAAATCTTGGAGATGATTGTTAGGTGAATGGTTGTTTTTTTATAGTTTTGTAATTGTAAACAAATAAATTTACTTTATAAATAAAAAGAAATTTATTGGTTTAGTGGGGCATTGGGTGTACAACCATAATAAAAAATTTTTTTATTAAATCTTAGAAAGAAATTTTTTTTTTGTCACAAATTTTGACTATTAATATTTAATTTTGTTTTTTATTTTAAACAAATCATTTTTTATTCTAAAAGGAATGATTGGTTTTGTGGGACATTGAAACGGTATTTCAATAGTCAAAATTAAAATTGTTAAAAATTAGTTTAAATAAAAATAAATTATGAACTTATAAATTAATATTGAATGGAAATTATAAATAGCATAAAATTTTGTGAATGAGAAATAATATTTTATTAAATAATATTTTATTAAATAATATTTAATAAATAAAGTAGTAATAAAATTTATATTAATAAATAGTAGAGGTGTGCAAAAAGCCCGAAACCCGAAACTCGACCGGGTAATTTCGGGCTTTTCACTTTTCGGGTCGGGTCGGGTCGGGCTTAGACAGTTCGGGTTCGGGCCGGGTCAAGCTTGTTTAAATACCCGAAATCTTTCGGGTACCCGACTGAATTCGGGTTCTCGAAATTTTCGGGTACCCGACTGCATTCGGGTTCTTGAAATTTTCGGGCACCCGACTATATTCGGGTTCTCGAAATTTTCGGGTATGCTCTAAACCTTAAAAAGTTCGAATTCTCGAATTTATATAACTTAAAAGTATTCAAGTTCTTAATTTAGTAATAAAACATTTGAGAAAATGCATAACTACAAATATTCGACAAATTTTCGAAGATTTGTGTACTTAAATTCGTTGGGGTTCTCAGAATTTTCGGGTACCCGAATTTTTCAAGAACCCGAATGAATTCGGGTACCCGATACATCCAGAAAACCCGAGCCCGACCCGACCCGACCCGGCTTTTCGGGCTTTTTGCACACCTTTAATAAATAGTAAAAAAATTAATATATATTATAAGAAAAAGTTAAATTGATAAAAGTATATGATTTGAAGATTTATTTAAATAATAAGAAATAAAATAAATTCAGAGATGGAAATAAATGACAGTTACGCAATAGCATTATTGTGGGTAAACGGTAGAAAATTTGGAGACAAGAGAAAGAGAAAATATATCTCTGTTCTTTTGGGAAAATTTAAATATTATTGGTTGAAAGAATATGATGCGCTATGAATTTCCGTGAATAGGAAGAGAGATAGCCTCGCAAAACGGAAGTCGCGCGGATTTTTCGTAGTAACTGGAAATAAATAAGTACGAGTAAACTATCGAAAGTTCTAGAATATTCCATAGCGTCTCCAAAAGGGTATATAAACAGCGAAATTGATGGTCTCGCTCTCTTATTTCGACTATTTTATCTACGAAGGTACGTGAGTAAACCAAGTAATTGGTTTACTACCTCATAATCTGAAACCTTAAGGGGTAGCAAAAGCAAATCGTAAGTTTATTGAATATTCTTATGAGCTGCGTTCATATAGTAATGTGGCAGTTTGAAAGATTCAATAAATATTGATCCCAGACCACCAAACTATTATTTATAATAGGTAATAATTAATTCATTTGAATTAATTATTTTAGTTAATTTTTCAGAGAAATAAACAGATTTTATTATGCGAATTAAACAAATTTTGATCATTTTTTGATATTATAATTTTATCATATCCAAAATAAATAAAAATTTAGAAAAATTTATAATTTTAAAGAATATTTATTTATTAATAGAATAGTTAAGGTGAATGAACATTTTATTTTTTGTTGAGTCAATTCATATAGACCATAGCAATCGAATTTACAAAATTATTTATTTAAATAAACTATATCATAAGAAAAGATTTCTTTATAGTTAAATAATTGTGTTAATTTAATTATAATTTATTAATTTATATTTTACAATTTTATCCAACGAAAGAAAGATAACAAAATTATCTTATTTAGTAGTGGATAATTTAAAAAGAATAAAAGCTGAATTACCGAATAATTATTGGAACAGATAAACGAACTGTTAAATTTGCAATGTCATTACATGTTGTGCCAGGTGGAAATTTTGTTAGAACTCTTTGTAATTCTATGGATTGCAAGTTACTGTTATAAATAAATCAGGTCTACCAATTTCTCTATTTATCGTCATTGCATCTTGATAAATTTGATGCATATGTCGCGGACTACCAATATGAGTGGACGGTAAAACAAACATGTTTTCTAAACATTTATTACCCAGTCAAAAAAGTTCTATAGAGTGATTCTATAGAATGACTCTATAGAACATTCTATAGAGGATTCTATAGAATTGCTATAGATTTTCTATAGAGTATTCTATAGAATATTTTATAGAGCATTCTATAGAATTTTCTGTAGAATTTAACAAGAAATTAGAATTTCTGCATGAAATCTATAAAATATTTTAGAAAAATTGCATATATATATAAAATTTTACTGTAATTTTATTGAAAAATTTAAAGCATTTTAATTTTTAACTAGACAGAAAACTTTATGCATGATATTTAAGCGTTGTTTCCAAAATTTTTTAGAGTAAGGTGGTAAAATTACATTAGTGCTCTTCAAAAGAATTCTAATAGTGACCAGATTAATATAACGAAAAACGAGTGGCGCTGTTATCTTCGAGTGTAAAATTTTTTTCTTTAGAACAAATTTTAATTCTTTATCTCTTCTGTTAATATTTATAAATATCTTATTTTAACCTTTTTTTACTTGAAGAATATTTTTACTGTTAACATTTTTACTTAAAATTTTAATTATACTTTATCAAATTTTTTTGTAAGTTCGCTAATAGAAAAGTATTTTTAAAAAACATCTTCTAAATTGAAATTTCATTTATTGGAAAACTCGTAATTTAATGAGGAATACAAAATTTTAAACACTGCAATGGGCTTAATTAATTAAATAACACTATTTGACTCTTTTGACGCTTCGATAAGTTTTGATATTAATGATTCTTTAATGGCTGCATCGGAAACATTTCCCACTCTTTGATTTTAATCCGTTTACGAACAGCTTCTATAAATATTACGATGTTATTTTGTTTGGATTATTAATTTTAGTGAGATCTTATTTTGTTTTGAAAAATCCATTCATATAATTTGATAATTATTTATTAGCTTTCGCCCGTCGACGACCGGCATCATCAGATAATTTTAAAACTGAAATTACATACAATTATTAGTGAAAGAAATATATCGAAAAAAAATTTCTGGAAGAACATAACCTATAACATAATAACACAATCTATAACTTACCAAGAGGGTTTCCTAGCGGAAATTACTAAATATATAATTTTAAAAAAACAAAAACATTTTATTATGTCAAAAGACACACTTAAAAAAGAAAAACTTGTCGTTAAAAACAAAAATAACAAACTTGATATACTTGATCCCAATTGTTCTAATATAATAGAGAATTAAAGTGATAGTAAGTGAATTTGAAATGTACCTCCATACATGGTAAGAAAGAACCCTATATAGTAGATAAATTCAAATTTCACAAAAGCAGCAATTTAAGAAAATTCTGATACAAAATAAATATACTATCGTTCTTACAATCCCTCCTGTGTTCACTCAATCTGTCTTTCTACCAGTTTCACAAATGTAGCAAGCTCCACATTGGCAAGGAACACAATAAACCAAATGCGATTTTAAATCAAAAGAAGTAGGGTCTTTATTTTTTGAAAAGATTTTAAACGCATCCTTGTCATAAGAGAAAACAACACCAACATTGTATTCATTAAATAAATTTAAAAAAAAATATGGCAGCTCGTTAACATAAGGCAAAACGACTAAATTAGTGGAAGAAAAAGGTTCTTTGACATTAATGTCATTACCATTGTTATTTAATAAAAATTGGTAACGTAAATTAATATATTTATTTTAAAAAGTTACAGGGTAATTATTTTCAACTAGGATATCGTAAATAAATTTCAAATTTTCATTTAAAAAAATTTTATATTTTAATATTGAGTAATTGTAAAGCAACATGTAAATATTATTTTCTAGTTAACTCTAAAATTTGAATCCTAAGAAATTTAATAAAATATTTTGCCTTCGATATTTACAGTTTACAAAAAAGAGAAATTATATTTTGCAGAGCTTTAGAAAGTAAATAAAATAGAAATGTTTAAATGATTTTACGCAATGAAACATTCACTGCTCTTGAATTAAGTCCAGGTTTTCCTGATTTTCCTTTTCCTTGCAACGAACATTTCATAAGCGCTTCTGGAATAAAAATTAAGCTTAACAGAGATCTAGCGTACCTGGTAGGATTATTTGATTCCTTTTTTAATTTTTTGAATAAATCTCCTTCAACGAAAATTTTACAATCGGAAAACAATTCAGAAGTCTAGAAACATTATTACATTTAGACTTAATTTTTTTGATTAATTACTTTTTAAAAATGTAAAATAAGAATATTTAATTAAATATTAAAACAAATTTAAAAATAATATATATCTAAATTTTTGAATTTTGCATTATGAATGTTGGATCTTACAAAGCCAGAAATATTTGTGGGATACATAAGTGTTGAACAATCTTCATGATCGTCATTATTACTTTTGTCACCACCAATATCGTTCCCATCATTTTCCACTTCAACATTGTTTATTTTATTAAGATGTGTTTTTTCAAGAATTCTTACTTCTTCAAGAGAATCAACTTCATCCAAAATGGATAACAGAGAATTACGAATTTTCATACATCTTTCTTTAAAATGAAATATTTTAGAAGAATCTTCGATTCTTGTCGCCTCCATATTTTTCAATATTTTAAATTGTTCAGCAGCGCATAAAACATTAGATTTGCGTTTGATACGAAGGATTTCATCCTAAAATTTATTATAAATTATAAATATTATATAATATTTCTTTTTTCTATCAATTCCAATCCCCAATTTATTTGTTGAACTGTTATTATAAAGTTGTATTTTTAATTAAACATATTTTCGCTAAAAAATATAATTTATATCGAAAGGTATTTTTGTAAAGGACTATCTTTAATTATAATGAAATTAATGTAAAACTTAAGTAATTAAAATGGTAATTTAAAAAACTGTCGCACTTTAATTTTTCAAGAAAAAAGTTTAAAATAGAATTTTAAGGTATTCAGAAGAAAATAATTAAAATTAATGAAACAAGTTGTTCATTTCATGACCATTTCGCATCCTCAAAATATTATAAACCAATTGCTTAATTTAATTTTAATATGTTAAGGTAATATTTCAAAAAACGCAAAATTTGAATTTTTTGTGAAAAAGAAAAATATTGATTAATTTTATAAATTTTGATGAAATGTGCACTTTGTATATATCAATCGATTCGTTTTCTTGTAAGGAATGTAATTTTGAGAATAATTTATGAAAATATTAAGAAATAAAAAAGTTATTTCAAAAAATACAAAAAAAAATTTTTTTATTTTGAAAAAATTGTATAAAAAAAAATTTTGTGGATAAATTTGAAAATCCTTGTGTCAGATTTTAGGTATGAATGACTGCAATAAACCTGTAAAATTTCAGGGCAATCCATTAAAATTTGTTAGAGATAATTTGTACACAATATTTTGTGACATACACACACACACATACATACATATACACACATACATCTGGACATTTGCTCAGAATTTAATATACATATATCCTAGATGAAAATGAGTCCATATAACCATGTTTTGAAAAATTGAAAATCGTCACGAATGCAAAGCTTCCTTATGAGGAAGCAAAAAGGAAATATTTTAGGACGACACTCCTTCATCGTATTGAAAGTACTTTTCTTTAGAAAGTTACGCTTAAAAATAATATATAAACTTTTCTGTCGAGTTAAAAATTAAAATGCTTTACATTTTTCAATATAATTTCTGTAAAATTTTATATATATTCAATTTCTCTGAAATATTTTATAGAATTCATGCAGAAAGTCTAATTTCTGGTTAAATTCTACAGAATGCTCTATAGAAATTCTACAGTAATTCTATAGAATATTCTATAGAATCCTCTATAGAATGCTCTATAGAATGCTTTATAGAATCCTCTATAGAATGCTCTATAGAGTCATTCTATAGAATCACTCTATAGAACTTTTTTGACTGAGTATCATTAAAATTGTTAGAATTGTTGAAAGCACTGCGTGAAATGCGGTCCATCAAGCCTTGATAGCATTCTACTCTTAGTTTTTTTATTATAACTTAAATAATTAAAACGATTGCTTTCATTTATTATAAAAGCATGAATGACATATTGTTGTGTTAACCGTCCGCAAAATAAAATTGGGTTAAATTTTCTGATAGTTCTAAAAGCCAATCTATAAGAATAATACTGCAAACATGTTAATCTTTTATTACTTTTGAAATTTTGTTTAAATTGAGGACTCCATCCTAAATCTCCGGAAGGAGATATAATTGGAAAAGTCATAGGGTCTAAATGAAATGAGTGTTTGTTTAAATATGTATTTTTTTCAACATCACTTGGAATCATTTTAGGGTAAACTTGACAATCAAATGAAGTAGGAAAGTCTCAATTTTTAGATACTATTAATGCAGCACATTCAGCAGTATTCGGCTTATTATAAACATGTTTATTTAAGTGAATATTACTTACAAAATATAAAGTGTATTCAGGAAAAGAATTGTTTTTTGATAATTCATGTAATGACTTATATTTAAGAGCATATGGATTTTTGTTTAAAATTTCTGTTAGTATTGCAATGTGTTCTTTAACAAAGTATTTTTTTTAAATGTTCAAGTGTAGCAGAATAATCGTCATAAAGGTATATTTGACTTAAATAAGGTTTTTTTCCTTTTTCAACTGCAATTGTGTTAGGTGTAGAATGATAAACTTGACCCTGAAATTTTAAATTATAAACGCCTTTTTGTGAATGATTTATAGTATGTGACGTTGCAAATTTTTCATAATAACATTTGCAATTTTCATAATAAATTTTAACCTAATCGATGATCAACAAATTATTTTACAAACAATAATACTAATCACAACAAAGTTTTTAAAATTTAACTTTGTTTATGTTGTAAAACTTAATTTAAAAATATTAATATTAATTGTTACTCCGCCTTTGTAAACTATTGTTTTTCGTATTCCCGAAAGATTTCAAATTTGATGAAATCATTGAAAACGACGTTCGTCGGTCAACCTGCAAGCAGAGTTCCCCTCTCGTCGTTGACAATTTCCCCTTTCTTCGTGCGAATCACAGAGAATTTCCCCCTTTCTCCTGAGAAATGACTCTTCGAGACTTGTCGCCTTCGCTATGTTTCCCCCGTTTTCGCTTTCCCCTACCTACCGGAAACTACTAAGTCACCCAAATTAGCTTGTAATAATTTGAAAATTGTTACCTTTTCTTGTACCTAACCCGAGAATTGTTATAAATAATAATAATACCCTGAGATTTATCAATTTTATTGTTATTCCGGAATTTTTACTATTATCCAGGAGTATTATTTATGAAACAGCGCCTATTTAGAGTATACGTGCAGGACCTCCCTATACAGGTATACCCACACGGCTCGCCTACGAGCGTAACGGGGAGAGATTTACGCTCTCCAGCGCCGATGGCCATCATGTGACCATCTACCGAGCCCGCAAAGTTGAGTAAGAACGTTTACGGCCCTTCGGTTTAGGGCGGGACCTTTCCAATCCCTGGTCACTCTGCAGGTAAGAGGTTATAGCCTAAGCGATGTAGGCTATAACCACTGCCCGCACGAGTCCAACCCAATGACCGGAAGGAACAAGCCTTTTGGCAAGTCCCCGGGCTCGGACCGGTTCCCGTGCTACCATTTGTACTCCGGTAAGAGTACCGATTAAGAGTCTTACCACCCTTGCTTCGGCAAGTTAGGTTCGACGGTCAATATTAGACCTGCCGGGCCGCCACGGCACTGCCCATCATCATCGTAAGCCAATACTCTATAAGGTAGCCTGGGACGAACCGAGTACTACCCGCAAGCATGGCACCACTCCGAGTCTCTTTTAGTCGCCTTTTACGACTCGTTGCTAAAGGCCCGCTCTGATTTTTGTATTTTGGTTAGTTGGCTTATTTAGTTGTTTTTAGTTGGTTTTGAATCAGAGTAGCCACAAATTAGGAACTAATTCCCTGAAACAGTTGATGACGAGAAAGACACGGGTCGAGATACTGAAATTGGGATGCCGACAGCTGTTCTTAAAGCTGAAATTGGCCCATGGCTTTTTCAGTAGATACGCTCCTTTTTTCGGCGTAACAATAAAAGCTTCGTAAGGGCTACCGGTGGGGAAAAACGAAGAAGGACCAGCAAGGTACGAGCCGGCAGTCGTCGTTATCATCGCTCTCTTTGAAATCCTGCTCTTGGTCTGTCCAGACGCGTTTTCTAATCTAAAAACATTTTTCTAATATCACTAGTTCTCTCTTTTTTTTGTAAAAATTCTTTAGTTTCATTTTTTTCTTCGTTCGACTGTGTGTGATTTTGCCGATTTATTCTTCGAAACTATAAGTTTTTCAATTATATCAAGAAGAAAATGTTTTATAAAATTATTTAAAAGTGTAAATTTAATTCAGTCGGCCTCGTGGCTGAACAAGAGACCTTTCTTTTTATGCTTTGGAATTTGAAATTTGTGAATTAATTTGGTTAAAAATGGTTTTATTGGAAATTCGAATAATAATTAATTGATTATTAAATTAGTTTATTTAAACTTTTATTGAATAATTAATTATTTCAATGTCTCTTGTTCAACCACGTGTTGCCTTTTGTTACCCTTTTCCCCCATTTATTCTTAAAATTTTATAATAAATTCTTCCCCGCTACCAACGTTACCAATCCCTAAAAATTCTTTTATTATAGAATAAAGAAAACGCCTCCTTTAGCTTTCCCCAGTTACCTTCTTTGTTACCCTTGTAGGTGCCCCTTTTTTGTTAATCATGGCTGAATCTATTATGTTTTGTCATTTATGTTGAAATTGTGTATTTTTTTTGTTTATAATTTGTTTGAAAATTTATTGTTTTAATTTAATGTATTTTAAATTGATTGTGTTACCTATATTACTCACGTTTAATTGTTACACTTAAGCTGTATTAAATTTTGATTTATTTACAATATATTGTGTAATTTTCTTGCAAATATTGAGTATAATTTCTTCGACCCACGACGCTTCCTTTGACCCTTTTGGTCCTAGCTAACCGGCAAAATTCTTTATATTTTATTCATTTCTCAACCAAACCCTTTATGCTCTTGTTTTAAAATTTGTGAATTCAGTTTTGTACTTGGATTTTGTATTTGGGTGAATTTTAATTTTGTTTTGTTTGAAGTGACGATTAGTAGAGAGTAATGGTCTTATTACACTCTAATCTAGGTACTTGATTTGGTTTGTAACTTAAATGAAATTCATTTTGATTTTGTTTTATTTGAAGTGACGATTAGTAGAGAAATAATGGTCTTCTTTCTCTCTAATCTAGGTACTTGTTCTTGTTAATAATTTTAGTATTATAAATTTTAAATGATCGATGGTCTTGTTTTCTTAAAATTTTATTCGTTTTTGTTAATCTCTAATTTTCTTTTTATAAGAAAATGTCCCTAGAAAGGACTGTCGCTCAACAAATTACTTGGGTTAAGAAATGAATAAAGTATTCCTCTCTCCTTCCTTCCAATTGTATTAGGTATCAAGACTTTGGCAAAAATTTTATTTTTGTTGTTGTTAATAATTTAATACTGTTTACAAATTGGATCTTATTTATTGTTTGCTTTATTTGTTTCTGGAAAACAATAATTGTTGTTGTTATTATTAAAAACCCATTACAAGTATTAGCATTAAAAGTAGAAAAGAAAAACGAACTATTATAATAACGAATCAATTCTCTAAACTTTTTGTCATATAAAAGTGTTTTTAATATTTCATCGTATTCTTTTAAAGGAGAAATTTCTACCTTTCCACCGTGGCAACAACTTTTTTTGAAAATTCTATGGACCAAAACATAGCTCTACAATGAAAACATGTATAATCCATTTCCCCAAAATCGGAATAATTACATAAAACTTTACAAAATTTTGAAATTAATTGTTTTTTTGTCTTTTAATTAAACTTTCTTCGGTCATAAATTTTATTATATTTGTTTCTCTCTTTTTATCTAAACGTTTTTTAGACATGTTTTTAATTAAATCTTCCTTTTTTTGTTGTTACGTTTTATATCCATATTTTTAATTAAGTCTCCTTTCGTTTTTTTATTCAAACGATCCACATTCATATTTTCAACCAAGTTCTTGTTCCTTTTTCGATTCAACTGATTTTCGTTCATATTCTCTGTTAACTATAATTTTCTTTTTTGATTCAAGCGATTTATTTTCATATTTTCGACTAAATCACTTTTCCATTTTTTTCTAATCTGTCTTTTGTCATATTATAAACTCGATTCGCTTCTTTTTTACGTTCTAAAAACAAAATATTTGAAATATGTTTTTCTCTTGTCAATTTAATCAAATCTTTATTTTTTTTATAATATAATTTATTATAATTTTTTTCTATTCCCTTTTAAAAATAAGTATTAAAACAATTAATTATGTCATAATGTCCGCTGCCAATATTTCCTGATAGTAAAAGTACAAGTTTATTACGATTATTACTTTAACCAAAAAACCTTTTGTTATTAAATATGCTGTGTGGAACTTCAACGTAAGTATTATATTTATTGGAAAAAGCTTGAATCTCAACTTCTCCCCCATAGTTACCACTTTTGGACATGTAAACTTTTTATGAATTTCGATCCAACAAAATTTGGTTATTATAAGACTCATCCCCTATTATAAACGGTTCATAATAGTTCCAATTGTCAAGTATAAATGATACAATTTTTAATCTCACTATTTGATGATTTTCTTGATTGTTATATAAGAAATATGAAAAAGATCGAAACAAACAATTCCCATCTACCAAAATTTTAATGGTATAATTTTCGACATTCATAATTTAATATAACCTTTTATAACTTCAATTTTTAAAAATTCTTAAAGAGTAAGCAAACTAAAAAAATTTTAAATATTCATCTTTCTAAAATACTAAACGTTTAAAAAATATTATAATTGTAAACTTTCCTTAAAAATAGTTTCATTTCCTTAATCTGTCTGAAATAATGATGGAACATTTGAATGGAATACCTATAAAAAATTATTAATTTCTCGATTAATAACCTTATAACAACAAAATTAAATGAAAATGATTTTATTTATAATAAATAATAATAAATAAAACAGAATAATAAAAACACAAAAAGAAATCAATATAAATTACAAAACAACAATATTATTATTAAACGAAATAAATATATATAAAAATTCATTATTAGTAATAAGTCACTAATAAATAACGTTTAAAAAAAATTTAACGACAATAATAAATAAAATAGATTAATAAACATGAAAAGAAAACAATATTGTTTTGCAATTATTATTAAATGAAATTAAAAAACATTACAAATAAGTAAATTAATAATAATTATAAAAATTAATTATTAATAATAACTGACTAATAAATAATCTTATAACAAAAAAAATTAAACGAAAATAAAAAAACAATAATGTTTTAATAATAATAACAATGTACAGACAAAAGTCTGATTATATATATATATATATATATATATATATATATATATATATATATATATATATATATATATATATATGGGACGTTTCACGTCAACCAGCCCAGGGCTCTGCCCAAAATTGTAAGCAACTAAAATAAACAAACAATATGTCAAAATGTTCGTGAACTAATTTTCTATCAATTGCAACGTGGCAAAATTCAAAATAGCGTCCTCACTGCCTCACCTGAAAACACCAAAATCCAAAAAAAGAAAATATAATTATCAATTACTCTCAAAAAACAGTACAATTCGCTTGAAACTTGTCACTCGGGGGGTTTTCGGGGTAGCTGATGACGAATCCTATGTCAGTTTTTCAAAATTAAAATGGCGGATCCAATATGGCCGATAATTTTTGAAATTTTTTTTATTTGCTTGAAACTTGCCACTCCTGCTACCTTGCAAGCACCACCAGTTAAATCAATTTCAAACGCAAAAATTCTTTTTGAATGGGCAAATAACCACGTTCAAAATACTCAGCTTTTCTTTTACAACAAACAACAGCATGAAAGAGTGAAAAGAAAAGTTGCAAGAAGATTTTCTCAGGCACCTGCTGTAACAAAAATCCAAGCTGCTCACTCTTTTATTCTAACGCCAGAAAGACAGTTGAAAATATTCAGATATTTAAATGCACCTCAAATGATTGCAGTTATGCAGTATTAAAATACAATTACAAAGGTTGGGATGTATTTTATAAATTTATTTGAATCAGCTTTTTTTAAAGCCAACAAATTATCGAAAATTTTCTAAATTATAACAAACAGCCTTTTTTAAAGCTACAAAATCCTTAATCAATTGGCCTTTTTAAAAGCGTCCAAATACTTACATTAGATTCGCTGTTTAAAATTTTAAAAATCTGTCATTAGATTCATAATCACTGCCCTCGAAAATACTATAAAATCAAATTCTAAGCAAATTCAACAAATTTTTAAGATTTCATTCGCCATACTGTATCCGACATTTTCAATTTTGAAAAACTGATATCGTATTGTCATCAGCGACTCTAAAAACCATCGAGTGACAAGTTTCAAGCAAATAAAAAAAATTTCAAAAATTATCTGCCATATTGGATTCGCTATTTTGAATTTTGAAAAACTGACATCGGATTCGTAATCAGCGACCCCGAAAACCCTCAAAAAACAAGTTTCAAACAAATAAAAAAAAATTTCAAAAATTATCTGCCATATTGAATCCGCTATTTGGAATTTTGAAAAAATGACATCCGATTCGTTATCAGCGACTGCAAAAACCACCGAGTCACAAGTTTTAAGCGAATAAATTTTTTTTTAATTATCGGCCATATTGGATCCGCCATTTTGAATTTTGAAAAACTGACATCGGATTCGTCATTAGCGACCCCGAGAACATTAAAATATGACATGACTAATCATTATTGTACCGTTTTTTGAGAGTAATTGATAATTATATTTTCTTTTTTTGGATTTTTGTGTCTTTCAGGTGAGGCAGTAAGGATGCCATTTTGAATTTTGCCACTTTGCAATTGATAGGAAATTAGTTCACGAACATTTTGCCATATTGTTTGTTTATTTTAGTTGCTTACAATTTTGGGCAGTGCTCTGGGCCGTTTGACGTGAAACGTCCCATATATATATAAATCATTTCGCCGCCGCCGAGCGGTACACTATGGCACTATTACTTATTAATTTTATTTGCGCTATTTATTGTTATTTATCATTTTTGGGCTCACTAATTACTACGTATTTTGAAACCACGATTTTGAATTTTTTAATTTTAAATTAAATGCCAAATGCCAAGTTTTAGTCAAATCCATCAATTTTCAAAATTTATATATCCGCCTTTTTAAATTTTTTAATAACGACTTTACATTTAATAAACAACATTCAGCGAGCCCAAAAATGATAAATAACAATAAATAGCGCAAATAAAATTAATAAGTAAAAGTGACATAGTGTACCCTCTATGAGTACAAGTAAAGCGCGCGCGCACATTAAAAAGTTGTGGTAAATGAAAATTTTTGACTGATTCACAACTTTTTCAATTTGATTGTTATATTTGACAGTTCAAGTTTCAATTTAAGCCTAATTAGAGACGCATTTTTCAAACTCTCGACGTGATGGGCACTTTTGGAGGTCTCATTCATGTTCAGCGATGAAAATCCTATGAGAAAATCATTGTCCGATCTTTGAATCTTTTTGCATGTCGACCAGTGCAATCAAAGCCCTTTGTTTAATAAATTTCAAAATAATTATCCACAACAAAACCAAAGACAAAATCAATTTCGCACATAATTTTTCAATGATAACCAAAATCAACGCACAAAATTTTTTACCAAATTAACGCCCAAATTTTTTACCAAAACAACAAAATTTTTTCCAAAATTTTTCTCAAAAACCTCGAAACAACTACACAAACTTCGCGAATAGAAATCCAAACATAACCTGTAAGTATTGCAAAAAATTAGGACACATTTCCACCAATTGTAGAACAAAGATGTGGGTCGATAATAACAAACATCCACAAGTCACTCCAGAAACACAAAATCAGGGAAACTCCAAAGTTCCTTTTCAGTAGGATGCTCTGAGGAAGAAAGCAAAAAAAAGTTACTGTGCCTAATTTATTAAAAATTCGCGCATTAAATTTAGAAGTAAAAATTGATTAGAATAAGTGCTTAAAATTATCCGGAATTAATGATCACCCTGTATATGAGCAATTCCATGTGAAATGATGGAAGATTTTTCGACATTGTTATCAATTTTTTTGAAACTTTTTTTCCTTGTAGCTATAATGACAAGATATGATAAAGTGAAGACGATTTTTAAAATTTTGAAAAAATTTTGTAAATATTCAAATTTGAAAATTTATGTACTAATTTTTTTAAATTAAGATACATTCGGTCATTTTTAATATTTTTTCAATTTTTTTTTTAATTTCTTAGTATAACGAGTACTTTTTAAATAAATTTTTTAGAAAAAAAATTTCATTAATTATTAAAAATTTTTCAAAAAAATTTTTTTTAAACATTTTTTGAAAAATACCCCCCTTTAATTTTTTTATATATTTTTTTAGTGATAGCCAAAAGTAATAAGAATTTTTTCCAAAAAGTTTTATAGTGGGATCGCGATAACTTTTCGAGAAATCAACGAAAAAGTCAATAGCGCCCTGTTAAGACTGACGCGCTTACGAACGAATGCCCAAGAAGTTCGCAATGCCATTTCATTTTTGGTCAACAAAATTTTGATTAAACTAAAAAACAAATATTGTGCTACATCTTGCAAACGATAACAAATATTTAGCTGGAAAAAAATTTAAATATTTATTAAAAATGTTTTTTTTAGTTATTTATTTATTGTATATGCGGGCTCAAAGACCCTTTAAAGAACAATATATAAAAATACAATGTTGACTTAATCCTGAATCATAAACCATAAACGCACTCTTACACTTACACACAGCATACTGCGTTCCAGCAACACGCCTATCTAGCGTTGTCCATAGACAATAACAATCTGCGCAATGAGACTCTGAAAGCTGACAAAGAGATACCAAAAAGACCAATTCTATCATTATACGCATTTGCCTCTCTATGAAGTCTTTCGAAAACTGAATAAAATCCATAATTAGTTCTATGAAAATTAACAATAAAAGGAGAATGATATCTCAATAACCTATTGGAAGCAGAGAAATTAATTTTTTAAAGAACAGACGGACATTGAATAATATTATTAATAATTTTGAACAAAAATAAAAGGTCATTATATAAGAATCTATTCTCAATTTTAGGTAAGTTCAGTTGTACTCGCAAAGTATCATAATCATGTAAATAGAAATCAAAAGGTAAATTTAATTGTTTTGCAGCAAAACGCAAGAAACGATTTTGCACTCGTTCCAATCTCAGTGTGTGAACACCGTAATATGGTATTGATTGATTTACCCTTGACAAAACCATGCTGCTCATCAATAATAACATGTGATACAGCACGATATAATTCATCGTAAACTATACTTTCAAATATTTTCGAGAACACATTAAGAATAGTTATAGGACGATAATTTCGTATATTATTTTTGTCGATATCTTTATACACTGGTACAACTATACCCTTTTTCCATTCTAGCGGAAAAACTTTTCCAGATATAGACCTTCAAAAAAGAATGAGTAATGGTTCAACCAATGATGAGCAACATGATACTATCAAAGTAGGTGGAACTCCATCTCAACCCGCTCCCTTGTTAACATTTAGTTTTTGAATTTTATTCAAAACCATTTCTTTAGTGATATAAATTGATCCAAGGTCAACAAAATCAGATAGCGCATGCACATTATGATCAATCGTTGCGTCTGGTTTATACACTGAGTTGAAGAAATTAGCAAATAAGTCGGAGATGTATTCGTTATCATCAGCATAGTCATTGTCCAAGTACATAGAAGTGGGTATACGAGTTTCTTTGCGAAGTGAATTTACGTGTTTCCAAAAGAATTGAGGGTTATGAATAATAGATATGTACAACTAGCTCCTTGATTAGAGTTTATATTCCATTCTGCAAAAGGCATATTTAGATCACCCATAATTATAAAAAAGTGGCAGAAAGTTATCGGATAAATATGTCCTCCAAAATACCACACAGAGCAAAATATTTTTCATAGTTAGTATAAGATATAAAAAGTTCCTATAATCACTTGCCAATTATTCAATTTAAACTTAACAAAAATATGCTCTACAGAATTATTATAAGTTTTCACTTTTGAACAACATAAAGAACTATTGTTAGCAATCAAAACACTCCCACCAACAAATTTATCACTGGTGTTCACGCTTCGATCACATCTGAACACATCAAAACCAAAAAACCATAACTCGGGATTTGAGATATCATCTCTCAACCATGTTTCTGTGAGTGTATAAATGTTATATGAAAGAGAGTGCAAGGTAGTATGTAGGTCACGTAATTTAGTGCGAAGGTTACGAACATTTTGATAATAACACGAAGCAGACAATCTATCACCACATCTATATTTGTAAACATGAGACGATGATAAAGAGTGAGGGTATGAAGGAGAAAAAGAGCCACTGTCTGCTACTACCAATTCAAGTCCGTTGACTTCTAATCTTTCGATATGTGAATTATCGTTAGACATATATGACGATAGAGCAGTTTCAGGTTGGTTTCTCCATTCTGACGACGTGTTTCTATTTGTTTTCTCAACCCAGCAATTTCCTCCAGCTGACTCTTCATACGATCGAGTGCAAACCAAATCTCCTTCAGAGCAGCATATTTCCCGCTGCTATTCTGTCACACACACGACTTTTAGAGGGCGTGGTTTTTGCTGTAACTGACGAATCAAACCAACTCTAAATACCCGTTTATCAGAAAGTAAATCAGCTGATATAATTCCATTAAGTAATAATATTAAAGCGCTTTTCAGGCCGTTAGAGTCAATTTTTTCGTTATCAGGGACTATATTCTCAGGAATACCAAATAACATAATGTTTTTTTCGAGATTCCTTATTTGCAAATTCAGTCATGCATTTATTAAAAACGATTTTATCATAATTAGCTATAGTACCTTCAACTTCAGAAACGCGAGCAGAAAGTCCATCAATTTTAACCTCCGTGTCACCAACTCTAGTAACCACATCATCTATTTTATGTTCCAAAGCATCTATTTTTTACTAATAGACACGTCAAGACAAGAACATGCAGCAAAAATAATTCGTTCAACGTCATTAGCTGTAAGCTGCGAGTCATAATTGTGAGCAGATGACGGATGGAGATTCGTAGGTGTAGTTGCAGGTGGTTTACAGCACTTAGAATACGCTCCACAGTCGAGAACATTAGTGTTATTTGCACATCCTGGGTGACATGAAGAATTACATCCAGGGCAATTCACTGCATCACGAACAATATTTTTACCACACGTGAGACAAAGTCTACTCGAGTTACTCCCAGGCGAACTCATTTTCACTGAGTAAATATAGGTTATGTTCGACACAAGAACTTTAAAATTAAAAAAAAACGTATATAAACTGTATTAAATAACCGAATGGGAGCAGTTCTAAGCAGATCGTCAGATGAGAAAAAAGATAAAAACAAGAGAATAAAAAATTATCCTTGTTAGAACCGTTAAGGTTATGTTATTCAGTGGTCACGTGCCCCATTTACTTTACTATGGAAAAACTTCCCACTGAATAACATGACCTTAAAACAATGATAACCGGTGAAGTGGGTCACCTCCATTATTTAACATATCTTGTCCTTATAGCTACAAGGAAAAATTTTTTTTTTAAATTGATAACAATGTCGAAAAATCTTCGATCATTTCATATGGAATTGCTCATATATACAGGGTGATATTGGGTGTATATATATACCTTACGACAAGTTGAAATAAAAATTTTCATAATACTAAAAACATTCAATCTACTATCCGACATGGTCCCAATCGAACATGAAGGAATTTTAGGAACAGAATTTTTTGTAAAAAATAAATAAAAATTAACCACGAAGAAGGTCATTTAGAAATACACCAACAAAAATTTAACTTTGATTCAAAAAATTATTTTACAAGACCACCGAGATCAATTTATAATATTCAAGTAAAAATTTTAAATAAAGAGAAAAAAGAAGGTTATATTCCAAGATTAGAAATAAAAGATGGCGTTTTCAATTCAAATTTTGCATTGTTTTAAAGTAAGTTTTACAGGGTTAGTTTATATATCATATAATATATATTTACTCAAAGATAGAATAAATTTTTGATAAATAAACTTACCCTATAAAGTCAACTGGCGATTTGGTTGAGCGCATAAAGCGCTATCCAAGCAGTTCACCTATAAGACTTGGGGTTCGAGTCCTCATGTGTGCTGTAGTTGTGAAAATCATTTTTTTTATTTAAACACACTTTTTTATTTTAAAAGAATGAAAAATTTGAATCATTTAAACTTTTTAAAACCTTTTTAAATAATAATTTTACTAAACAAAATTTTAAATAATGTTTGGAAACTTCCTGGTAACCTCCAGGAAGTTTCTATGGGAAGCTGTCAGGAAGTTTCCATGGGAAGCTTCCAACCTGTGGACATTATTGTATTTCCTGGAAATTTCCAGGAAATAACCAAGGGTAACTTCCGAAGGTTTCCACGGGAAACTTCCTGTAAGTTTCCTGGAAGTTTTTGTGCTATGTAAGGGGATGCAGCAGTTTCAAACATAAAATACTTAGCTTGTTAAGAAATATTCAACACTCTTAATGAACTAATAGACATACCAATGTTTAAAATAAATTTTGAAGATTTTGAAGAAATAAAACAAGAAACACAAATAAATAAATCTGAAGACACATCAATTACGCAAATTATTGATGTATTTTTAAAAAGTTATAAATCAGGAAAATTTTCAATATTACGGGCAGTGATAGAATTAAGGAAATTAAAAAATTACTTTGTTTCGATCATTTTAATAATGGAGAACGAGAACACATTATGACACTTCAATTATTACTAAGCAATGCAGATTTCCACACGTTCATAAAGAAGAAATGACTCGACAAGTCAATGAATTATTAAAACAAAAAATTATAAAAGATTCTGACTCTCCATATAACACACCAATATGTATTATACCAAAAAAAGAGGACTCTCAAGGAAATAAAAAATGGCGATTAGTTCTGGACTTTTGAAAACTCAATGAACGCACGGTAGGCCAATTTTACGCCCTCCCCAGCTTCTCAGTTTTCGACTTAGCTTCCGGTTTTCATCAAATCAAAATGGAACCTATAGATTTATACAAAACAGCATTTTTAACCTCTTTTGGACATTAAGAGTTTTGCCTTTTGGATTAAAAAATTTACCTAGCACATTACAAAAATTAATTGATCAAGTATTATTAGGATTGCAAGGATCAGAATTATTTGTTTACCAACTCCAAAAAATGTGAAAAATATTAACAATTCCTCGGACTAGCAGGATACTAATAATTTTTTGAAAATAGAAAACCCATTAAACCAACTTTTAAAGAAGGATATACCTTTTCTCTAGACCGATAGACAACAAACAGCTTTTGACAGGATAAAGGACAAATTATGTGAAGAACCACTTTTGAGAAGACCATATTTTTCTCAACCATTTATATTAACTACAGGCGCATCAGGTTTCGCAATAGGAGGCATTTTATCACAGGGAAAAATTAACAAGGATGAACCATTTGCTTATACTTCTCGAAACATTAGGTGAATGTGAAAAGAAGTATGACACTTATGAAAAAGAAGCTTTAGCAATCGTATACAGTGTACAACATTTTAGACCATACCTATAGGGGCGTCCATAAATCACGTGAATCAAAATGGGGGGTGGAGGGCTAGAAAAATTATCACGGTTGATCACCTGGGGTATGGGGCTTCGGACATGATCACGTGATATGAATTAACTCTAAATTTTAAATGAAAGCTTATCACACAGGTCTCCATTTTTAATAATTGAAAAATAATTTTAATGCTATGAATTAATATTTTTTAATATCATTTACCATTTTTAATATTTTCGAACTTTTGCAATTAAATTTTTTTTTGATTAATTAAATAAACAAATAATTATAGATTCCATTATTTTGACGTCAAAAGTTTATCAGAGACCCCAAAAATACTACTGAATTAAACTACTGAATTAAGCTTGATAGTAATTGGTCTGTCAATTATAATTTTTCAATTTTTTGATATTGTGTTCTCCAAGTTGGAATAGGATATTATCTTTTGGACAAATTATCTTATATACACTACCATCCGAAATTGTGCGTACGCTAACATCTCGAGCTATTAAAAAACACACCCGCACAGAAACAGTGATAACTCGGTTAAAAATGAAGCTAGATGCTTTTTTTAAATTGCATTGGAAGGCTTATTAAATTTCAAATGAAATGCCACTATTTTAGATGTATTGCATAAATAGGAAGCGAGATATCATGTTATGAAGACAAAAAATAATTCTATTTTTTCGGAATTTCTTACTCTGACTTTGACTCCTAGCACAGTTTAGCAAAGTTTATGAAAAAAATTGTTACTTTTACAGACTATTCCTTGTAACCTAAGCTTTAAAGAGAGACCAAGAACAGCAAAAAATATTTACGGGTTCCCGAGATATTACAAAAATAGCTCGAGATGTTAGCGTTCGCACAATTTCGGACGGTAGTGTAGGTCAATACATTTATTTTGAAGAAGAGTAGGTTTCATAATGATTTATTTAACTTAAATAATTAGAAATTTGTTTTTTAAACTACTGAAATTACCTTAAACCAAAAACTGGGTGTCAGACATGCAGAAATTTTTCGCCGTCAACTTCATAAAATTATTAAATACACAAAGACACTCGGCAGACTAATGTCACTGACGAAACATAATGTCAAGTACAAAATGTCTAATATCAACCCATGTTTCATTTTTACGAAATTAACCAAAATATTATAATAAAAAGCTACAATATGGGTGACGCACACCCAGGGTGCGGTTTAAGGGTTAATATGAATGCATGGTAATAAGTTAGAGTAAATTATATCAGGCGATACTAAAAGAAAGCACGTAAAAAGAATTCTACTTTACGGACATGATTATGATCTTATGGTGCCCTTATAGATACTTCTTTATACCTAAAGGTAAAAAAATTGGTTAAATTTGGCATAGATTTTGCAGTATCATCAAAGGCATTATTACGAGCCATTTTAATTGAAGCTTTAACAATAAATCAAATCTGACATACATTTTGACATAAATTAAGGGACATTATTTATTCGTTTATGACATGTACGTAAAAGAAGAATGTAAAATTACATGTAGATTTCGACGTAATGTAACAGACGTTTGTGCGCCTCTTTTTACCCCTAGGGCAAAACTGCCCTAAAATTGGCATAAATTTTGAGGGTTGCGGGAATTGTTTGTAAAATTTTGACGTTTAGGTCAAAACTGCCCTTAACATTTACCTAAAGCAGAAATTGTCAAATTTTTCTGTCTAGGTCAAAAATGCCCTCAAAATTGACTTAAATTTTAAGGGTAGCGGAAATTGTTTGTCAAATCTGAAATTAGGATGATATATAATCCAAATAATTATAGTAGTTGAATATGGAATAAAAAATATTTTACCGTTTTCAGTAAGAACCCCAATGACATTCAACTTTTGACCTTGCTCAAAATTAGGTTCTTCAGTAACATTAAAAATTGATACTGTTAATTTTAATGTACCATTTGTTAAAGTTCCAAAAAATTGAGTATTTTTTAATTTATTAGCTATTATAAATTCGCCCCGAAGGTATCCTTGAAGTTCGATCCATTCATTTAAAGCTTTTAATATTTGTATTTTTTCAAAATTAATTTTTTAAATTTTTCTTTCGATTTCCAAAGGTTTAAACTCTTCTAAGTCCATAATTTTAGTGTAATGCTTAAGATGAAATTCATAATTTATTGTTCCTTGATTGAATGTTGATGTCGGTTTTACAGTTAAATTTTGAAGAATCAATTTCTAAAGTAAATAATTTTATAGGAAATTGTCTTCTTTTAAAAGTAAACGGATATAAATTTTCACAATATAAAGTTTCTCTATGTAAAAAGACAATATTTACACTTTTATCTCCCGTTAATAATTGACATTTAATAACATTATGTGATAAATCACCATGAGGTGGCAAAGAAGGTGGAAAGAGAGTGTTTAAATATTCTGGTAAGAATCCATCAGTAAATTTTCCATTATCACAATTTTCAGTAGAATCAATAATTTTATATATTTTTTCACTCTCTTATTAATAACATCAACATCAACGTTTCTAGGTGCTAAAATAGCACACTCCGACATCTCCTCAAATTTATTTTGTTATATAAACTGACTATACATTTCTTCAGCAATATCTACATTCCCTTCTTGAATAATATGTTCTGGTAATATAACATCATCATCTGCATCATTTAATTCACCATTGCCAACTTTAAGTAAAAAATCTACAAATTCCGTATCTTGTGGTAAAGCTTTCATATTATTTGTTAATATGTTTTTCTTGAAATATTTCCATAGTTTACTATTTTTTATTGATAAATTTACTATTTCTGATCTAGTCTCTGTTCATTAATTGGTAAAGTTTGTCGAAAATCTCCTCCTAGAATTACAATTTTACCACCAAAAAGTTCGTTGGAATTCATTATATCTCTTAATAGATAATCCATAATTTCTAAAGCATACTTTGGAACCATTGGTGCTTCATTCCAAATAAAAACATCTATATTTTTTAAAAAGAGTCCTTCTTTTGATTGAACTTTAATGTTTTAAGATGAATCACTAAATAATGGAACAGGTAAGCCCAAACTTTATGAACAGTTTTTCTATTAGGAAGCAGAGTCGCAGCTATACCGGTAAATACCATGTTGCAAACATTTATTCCTTTACTTCTGAAGAAATGCCATAGCGTAATGCATAAAAATGTTTTTCCAGATCCTTTACAACCATCAACATATAAGCACATAGAATCATCAAAAGAAGAATCCTTTAGGGCATAAAGTACATAATCAACTACAAGTTTTTGTTTTACATTTAATTTAGCATAATTCTGTTTTCCTATGTTATTATGTTCTGCAATTAACTATATTAAAGTCCGTAGTCTGAAATTCTGTCTGTCAGAGTATGAGAGAGAAAGCATGATAAGGAGAAAGAGAGGGAAGTATCGTCTCTTCTTTCAATTAGAAGTAGGGGTGAAAGAGAGACAAATAGTTAAGAAAGTAACGCCTACTTTTTTGGCTTGGGCATCATGGTTTTCCTTATTCACAGTAGCAGGTAGAAGGAGTGGGTACAAGAATGGTAGTAGGGGCGAGATAAGTGGGGACTTTTGCATTTAAGCGAAAATACCAAAGAGGGTAATGTTTCCTTATTGGTATATAATTTTCCATCTCTCAGTGACAGTGCAGAAAAAAATAAGTGGGGTTTTTCACTTTTAAGGGAATCTTTAATATATGAATTTCAGCTGTGAAGTGAAAGTTTTTTAAGTGAAAAATTTTGTTTAACGTGAAATTTGTGATTTTTTTTCTGATTTTTTAATTTAATTACAAAATCTTATAACTTGTGATTTAGTTATAAGTTATTTCTTATAACAATAAAAATAATAGTTTGTTTCTAGTGCAAGTTGTGATATGCAGCGCATTTGATTATGTTTTGTTCTTAATTTTTTGTGATTTATGTTTAAAATGTGATAGTTTTTGAATAAAAATTTGTGTGTTAGAAGTTATTTTTATAAATTTATTTTTCTGTTACTGTTAATAGACGTTTAAGTTGTAATGAGTGAGATGCAGTGATTTTTTCTTAAGGTGAAATGTGATACGTAGTGAATATATAATTACTGTTAATAGACGTTTAAGTTGTAATGAGTGAGATGCAGTGATTTTTTCTTAAGCTGAAATGTGATGCGTAGTGAATATAATTATATATTTTTGTTATTTTTTGTTTATATTACATGAAAATGAAAATATATAAGTAATTATGAGATTTATGAGTTACATTTGAGAATTGATATATATATATATATATATATATATATATATATGAGATTTATGATTTATATACATGAGATCTATGAACAATATATGTGATTTATGAGATATATGCGAAAGTTGATAAGTAGTTATATGAGTTTATGAGTTCTATAAGACTAATAAATTACAAAAATATGGCAAACAGAAAACGTTGTGTTACTTTGAGTAAAAAAAATTTTCAAATTATAGAGAATGAAAATGGATGGATAACGGATGATCACATACATGAATTTGCAAAATTGTTAAGAAATGTTTCAAATTCTGTTTTCGATATGCAGAGTACTTTATATTTACATTGTCTTGATAATATTATTCCGATTCAAATAGGTGAAAAGCATATTCAAATACTGTTTAGTGGTTTGAATGAATCTGGTCATTGGATATGTACTTTTTACGATGGAGAAAAAATTTATATTTTTGACAGTTTGAATAAAGGTTGTTTAAACCCTGATCAAAAAATATATTTAAATAGATTATATCCTTTTAAACCTCCAGTAGTTTTTGTAGCTGTTGATGAACAGCCAACTGGCAGTGTAGATTGTGGAGTATATTCAATAGCGTTTGCAACATCATTATATTTTAATGTGTTGCCGAATAACTTAAATTATGTTCGCGAATGTAGTGCAATGAGAAATCATTTAAAAGAAATGTTTAAAAAGAACACTTTGACTGTTTTTCCGTCAGTAAGAACATCCAACGTTAGACGTATGACTATCGAGCATGATTGGGAGTGTCTTTTTAAAGATCGAAGAACAGAACTTGTACCTAAGAAACGAAATTCTTTTTTAAATACTGTTATTAATATTAATAACAATACTAATATGAACAGAAAATGTTCAACAGAATATTTAGATATCAATATAGAAAATGATAAAAAGATGCTTCATGCAATAAAAAATAGAGAAAGAAAAAGGACAGCAAGGCTGAATGAAAGGGAAATTCGTCAACAAAAAAATTTGAAATGTAAGAAAACTAAATTAGCATTGGAAACGGATGTTAAAAAGAAGCAGCACCAAATATACAACTTAATGAATAAAAAAAGTAATAAATTATTAGAAACAATAGGAGTTGGAATTATTTCTCCTGAATTTTTTGATGAATGTAAATTTGAACAAAATTATTTGGGTTTGATGGATGTTAAGTGCGTCTTTTGTGCTGCATTACATTTTATGTGTGAAAGACCATCAGATAAAAAAATTAGTAGTTGTTGTCATAAGGGAAAAGTAAAATTAAACGATTTAAGTGACTATCCAATTTATTTACGAAATTTACAAAATGATTCCAATTCTGAAGGTAAAAATTTTAGGGAAAATATTCGTTCTTATAATAGTTCTTCTTCTTCTTCTGTAATGAAATAGCAGTCGTATTTGTCAGTGAAAATGGTGAACCTCCAGTGGAACGTGATATATGTATACATCCAAAAGGTTCTGAAAGTATTCCAATTTCCATACTTAGTACAAACGCTGATCCTATGATATATCCTTTAATGTTTCCCTTAGGTGATCGAGGATGGACAGTAAACATCAAGCAAATTAATAGTGTTCGTAATGTTACTGCTTTACAATTTTATATGTATCGCTTTTCTTACAGAGGAACATTTAATCCATGTATACAAATGGGAAAATTAAGTCAACAATTTATAGTTGATATTTGGTCAAAAGTAGAAGGTGGGCGTATGAGCTATAATTATTTAAATCAAACTAAATTTCGAGTTGAAATGTATTGTGGATTAATGGATTATTTACATAATAAAGCAAAAGAAGAGAATGTTCGAGCGGGGAGAATTACTATTTTACCATCAACATTTACTGGAGGACCACGATATTATCAACAATGTTTTATGGATGCTATGAGATTAGTACAAGAATTTGGAAAACCAGATTTATTTATTACAATGACATGTAATCCAAAATGGCGTGAGATTACAGAAAATTTGTTGGATTGTGAAACTGCATCTGATCGACCAGATAATGTTGCTAGAGTTTTTCAACAAAAAGTAAAAGAGCTAATGAGTGAATTAAAAGATAAACAAATTTTTGGACCAGTCATTGCATATATATATATATATATATATATGTAATAGAATTTCAAAAGCGCGGATTGCCTTAATTGTCTTTTTACAGAAAGAATTTGCTATTCGTGATGCAGAAATTGTAGATAAAATAATATGTGCAGAAATTCCTGATGAAGAGAAGAATCCAGAACTTTTTAATATTGTAAAGCAGTTTCAAATTCATGGACCTTGTGGAAAACAAAACATGAATTCGCCTTGTATGAATCCTGAAACAAAAGTTTGTATGAAAAATTATCCTAAACCATTTTCTTCAAAAACAAATTATGAATCAAAAAATTTTCTGGAATATAAACGAAGAAATGATGGTAAAAAAATTATTTTTTACAATAAAGATGGATCTATTAAATGTACTGGAGATAATTCGATGGTTGTATCATATAATCCATATTTAAGTAAAAAATTTGCATGTCATATTAACGTTGTAGCATGTGGTAGCATAGGTGGTATTAAATATTTGTTCAAATATTGTTACAAAGGTCATGATTGTGCAATAATAGGTTATAAAGATGACAATCAGGTAATGCATTATGATGAAATTCAAAATTATTTAAATACGCGCTATGTGTGTGCACCAGAAGCAATGCATAGACTTCACGAATTTAATATGCACGAGCAATTACATGCAACGTATAGATTAGCTGTACATTTGCCTAATCAACAATCAATATGTTTTCAAGAAGGAATGGAGCAAACTGCAATTGAGAAATTCAAAAATACAATGTTAACAGCATGGTTTCAATTAAATAGAGAAGATCCTGATGCACGAAAGTATTTATATTCAGAAATACCACATAAGTATGTTTTTGTTGAGTCATCTAAAATTTGGAAAAGAAGAGAACGAATTAATAAACCCATACTTTGTCGAATGTATTTTGTAAGTCCAAAAGATATTGAAAGATATTTCTTGAGAATGTTACTACTTCATGTACGGGGTGCTAAATCGTTTGAAGATATGAGAACATATGAAGGTATTACATACAATACTTATACAGAAGCAGCACGTGCAAGAAATTTGTTGGTAGACGATAATGAGTGGGATAATTGTTTGAGTGAAGCCGTGTGTATGAAATTTCCTAAAGAACTTTGTCGTTTATTTGCATATATATGTGTGTTTGGTTTGCCTGTAAATGCTGTTGATTTATGGAATAAGTTTAAAGTATACATGATTTTTGAAAATAATTTACCTGTAGAAGTATCGCATCAAAAATCATTAGTTTTAATTAATGAAGTATTTAATTTTCATAGATTTACGTTAAATCAATTTGGTTTACCAAATATCGATCTAAAAGTTCTTAAAGATTATAATTCTGTTAGTAAGGAAGATAATGCGTTAACATTACAATTGCTTAAAGATGAAGCTGATACTCTAATCAAAAGTTTGAATGATGAACAGCGGCAAGTTTTTAATGATGTTATGATGGCCGTACATAATGATGAATGTGGTAGTAGATATTTTTTTCTTGATGGGCTTGGAGGAAGTGGTAAAAGCTATTTACACAATACAATTATTACTACAGTTGAAAGTGAGGAAATGGTAGTTTTATCAGTTGCTTGGACTGGTATAGCGGCTAATCTTCTAAAAGGAGGACGAACGTCACATTCTATGTTTAAATTCCCTATACCAATCAATGAAGATTCAACATGTAATATAAGTGGAATGTCGAAACATGCTGAACTTTTAAGGAGTGCAAAAATTATTATTTGGGATGAAATTACAATGGCCCCAAAATATGCTTTACAAGCAATGGAATCTATGTTAAGAGATATTACAAAATGTAATAAACCGTTTGGAGGTAAAGTTATTTTGCTTTCAGGAGATTTTAGGCAAACTTTGCCAATTGTTCCGCATGGTAGTCGCACTCATATTGTTGGGGTATGTGTAAAAAATAGTAAATTGTGGCAATACTTTGAAACTAGGTCTTTAAAGATTAACGTTAGATTACATGAGAATCAGATAAAGTTTTCAAATTGGTTATTGAATGTTGATGATGGCAAACCTCAAAGTACGTTTGAAAAAGAAAATGATGTACTAGAAATTTCGCAGGAATTAATCTCGAATGGGAATTTAATTGATGAAATATATGGGCCATCGATAAATCCAAATGATGTAAGTGTTTATTCTTCTTGTATTCTATCATTGACTAATTCAGAAGTATTAAACTTAAATGATCGTATTTTGTCAAAGTTAGAAGAAGAAGAAGAAGTAATTTATTATAGTATTGATTCACATGTAGCTGACGATGATGAAAAAGATGTAAATAATATTGTTCCAGTAGAATTTTTAAATAGTTTAACACCAGATGGTATGCCTCCTCATAAATTATCCTTAAAAAAAGGATGTATAATTATGCTTTTAAGAAATATGAATTTGGTTCAAGGATTATGTAATGGGACTCGATTACTTGTAAAATCTTTATTGAAACACGTTATTGCTGCAGAAATAATTACTGGAAAATCTAAAGGTGAAATAGTTTGTATTCCTCGTGTTGATTTATCTCCTTCAGAACATATATTTCCGTTTAAAACGGTTAGAAGACAATATCCAATCAGACTTGCTTATGCAATGACTATCAATAAATCTCAAGGACAATCTTTTGATAAAGTAGGAATATTTATATCTATTTCTGCATTTGGTCATGGTCAAGTTTATGTTGGTTGTTCCAGAGTCAAATCTAAAGAAAATTTAAAAATTCAAGTCCTTGATAATGTTGTAGTCAAGAACTTAAAATATCCGGAAAAATTATACATTAAAAATATTGTTTTCCATGAAATACTTTGATAGTATGTTTATGTTATATAATAATATAATAATAATATTATATTAAATTACATTAAAAATTGAATAGATATGCGAATTGGGTAAAACAAGAAATCATAATTAATTAATGACAATTTAGAGTTTACTAATGACAGGCTTCGCACTCCTTTAATAAAATCTACTATTTGCTAATTTTTCTCTTATTAGTTCCTATTTGGATATATTTTTTTTATTTTGTGTCAATAAAAGATGCTTTTTTCTTAGTTTTTTAAATTTTTCGATTTTACTACTTCAAATCCGCTAATAGTTCAAATAAGAATAAGAATAATTATTCTCAACATTTTTAATAAAATTCTTTTGAGAGGCAGAATTTTTTAATATAATTCAATTAATTAAGAAAATGTAGGAAAATCTTTGTCAAATTCAATTATTTTTTACAAATAATGAAATTTTCGCTGAAATTCAAATACTTCCAATGAATAATAGAATTTCCACAAGAATTCAATTAATTGAAATATAATTCTAGAAAAATTTTCGAAAGAAATCAATTGTTTAAAATATTTTCAAGTTGAAATATATTTACTATCTTTTAAAATTTCGATATTTTGTTAATAAAAAATAAATCATTTTCATACAAATAATAAAAATTCAGTACAAGGTTTCCAATAATTTTTATATAATTTTAATTAGATTATTGAAAGTAATTGAATTATTCTTTTGAATTTTCATAAAAGAAACTAGTACTAAAACATAAAAAATGTTTAAGATAAACGTTGGTTTGGCTTGGAATGCCTCATAGGTATATATATATATATATATATATATATATATATATTAGGCCTGTATTAGACCCTATGAAGGATTACGAACCTTTCAACAACAGTCTTTGTAAATGAGAATTAACTTCGAGAACCCAGGTAATATTTTCGTTCTTCCTTTATAACAAGGAAAAATGTAGATAAAAGTCTATATATGGGCAATTCCACGTGAGATTTTAGTCGACCTCTTAAAATCGGCCAAAAATATATTTTTTTATTCTGTATCGAAAAAAACAGATACGTATTTTTTTATTTTTGTTTAATTGTCAAAATTTTTGAGTTATGAATTTTCGAAATTTTGCATTTTTAATCGTAGACATATATTCAGTTGCTTATAAGTCCGAAAATATTGAGTTTAGAAAAAAGTTGTCAAAGAACAAAAGTTTTAGTTGTCTTTCGACTTTTAGGATATGAAAACAAAAAATTTTTTTTCATTTTTCATTAAAAAAATAAAAAAATTTTATAAACAAATTAATTTTTTTTAACTTTGGGTACGATAAATTTTTAATTTTCTTTTTTTAAAACATACCTGTAAATGATAAGAAGGTTTTGCAAAAAGTTTCAGAGTGGGCCTGACAAGTTTAATGGGTTAAAAAAAATAATTATGCTGCCCGTGCAGGTCGAACGCTTGCTGCGCAATGGGATTTTTTTACGATTTACTATTAAAAATTGTCTAGAGCCTTCAAATTTTATCGGATTTTAATTATTATTAGAATTGAAGGCTTTAGACAATTTTTAATAGTAAATTGTAAAAAAATCCCATTGCGCAGCAAACGTTCGACCTGCACGGACAGCTTAATTATTTCTTTTAACCCATTAAACTTGTCAGGCCCACTCTGAAACTTTTTGCAAAACCTTCTTATCATTTACAGGTATGTTTTAAAAAAAGAAAATTAAAAATTTATCATACCCAAAGTTAAAAAAAATTAATTTGTTTATAAAATTTTTTTAGTTTTTTAATAAAAAATGAAAAAAAAAATGTTTGTTTTCATTTCCTAAAAGTCGAAAGAAAACTAAAACTTTTGTTCTTTGACAACTTTTTTCTAAACTCAATATTTTCGGACTTATAAGCAACTGAATATATGTCTACGATTAAAAATGCAAAATTTCGAAAATTCATAACTCAAAAATTTTGAGAATTAAACAAAAATAAAAAAATACGTTTCTGTTTTTTTTCGATACAGAATAGAAAAAAAATATTTTTGGCCGATTTTAGGAGGTCGACTAAAATCTCACGTGAAATTGCCCATATATTTTGCTTTGTAATAGATACTCAAAAGGTAACGGCGCAGGTAACGGCTACCTTTCTTTCTTTCTTCAAGACAATATAATTAAGAATGTTTCTCTTTACCTTATTTGAAAATCTACTCGTTTCATATTAAGCAGGATTTTGTTATTTACTAAATTTTTTTCCAAATTCCTTTACAAAAAATTCAACAATTTTTTTAAATAATAAAAATTCATCATAGAATTTCAAGTATTTTAAATAAAATTTTAAATAAATTCTTCGAAAAAATGTACTTACTTCTATTCAAAGATTATATTAAAATTTTTCAAAACAAATCAATTATTTTTAATAGTTTTTGGAAAATCTTAGGTTAGAATAATTCAATTATTTTCATAAATAATGAAATTTTTCACTGAAATTTAAATATTTTCAATATCTACAATTTCAGTAATTTCTTTTAAAAATGAATTTAATTATTTAAGAAAAATTTATTTATTATATTGATTTATTTAAGATTCGTACAAGGACTAAGCCCTTAATATAAAAAATATAACAAACAAAAATTGTAAAAATTTCTTCTCAAAAATTAATTTAATTGAATAATAAAATTTTTACATGAATTCAATTATTTTAAATAAAATTTTGAAAGAATTCCTTAAAGAATGTAATTATTTTTAAAAAATTTATTAAAATTCTTTAAAGAAATTATTTTCCAAAATTTTGATAAAATTCTTTCCTTGATTTTAAAAAATAATCAATTATTTCTTATTGTAATTAAGTAATTTAAGTCTTGTAAAACGCGATAAAAAGAATGGATTTAGAAATGAATTGTCAGTTAAAATTTTGTAGGTTATAAAAGAATATAAAGTGAATCGAATAGTTAAATTTTATTAAAAATATTTATTTAAGTTTTTAAGAAATTGGAAATTTTGTCAAATTTAATTAAAATAAATTTTGTATTTAAATTTGAAATAATTTTATTATTTAAAGAAAATTAATTTTTCTTAAAATTTTTTTAAAAAACTACCCTAGTAGAAATTCGTCATAGTATCTTTAAGGGCACTGGACAGTTCCACAGGAAAATTTCGAGGCACTTTACAGTTAAACTGGCTAAAAACTATAAAGTGATGTCACGCTAATTTGTCACGCACAAGTTTGAAAATATAACGTTAAATTATTTTGTCAACAAATTAAATAAATTAAAATTTTACGAAACTATATTTTTACTGTTGGTGTATCTATTGTTACGTATAATAAATTATCTGTAAAATTATTTTTTAATAACTACATAATTAAAAAAAATTATGAACATTACTGATTCTTGTACACATGTCTTTTTTTTACAGTAAACAACATTCACTTTTTCCTTGAATTAAGCACAACACTGAAATAAATATTATTATTTTATCACACAACAGACTTAAAAGTAAACCCTAATATGAAGAACTAATTCAGTTCAAACGAAAAATATCTAGCGGTATCGGGGAGCGAACTCGGGTCACACTGGGACGAAATACCTAAACGCACGCTTACGCATCACGGCCGTTCTAGTCGATGGACGATTCCGGAAAAATAATAACCATACTCTACCGGCAGGTAAAGCAGTTCCCTTTTTCATCTTTTCTAGCTCAACTGGCGAATTACTGGACAGCTACTGCATAACACTCTAAAGTTGAACTTATTGATTTTTATTGTATAGAAGTTCTGTCTGTCCAGTTATTCTCATGGTACTGTCTAGGCGTTCCGTGAAATTATGTTTCAAAGTTTGTCGTGGCGTTTGCGCTACCGTCAGTCCAGCAACTGAACAGTGTTATATAGACATTTTCCATAAATACATCAGTGTATACACTGAAAAAAATAATTCGCGGGTATAACTAGAATTATGTCTATTTTTTCCGTAAGGAATTAGTAATAAATTGTTACTGGCTACTGTAATTAATTATAGACAGTTCTGTTATATAGATCGGAGAGCTATACATATGTCAACGTCAATACATCAATGTAAAACATAACCTAACTTTATTGGACCATTTCTAACTTTTTGTATGTAACAGGTTTGTTAAATTAATATTTATACATATAATAAGATTATGTAATCTTGAAAAAAAATTGTCTTCTGAATTTAAAAATTAGTTATTTTAATTAACTCAATTAATTAGAGCGAATTTTAAAAAAGTTTTCAAGTTGTCAACAGTAAAATAAAAGAACAAAATTAAAAATATGAAAACTATAAACTGTAAAACCAAAAGATTTATTTTATAGAAAATATTTTGAAAATGTCAATAAACAACTGTTTAGATACTGAAACCGGCGGTAGCGCTGACGCCACGACAAACTTTGGAAAATAATATCTCGGAACGCCTCGATAGTGCCATGAAAATAACTGTACAGGACTTCTATGCAGTAATAATCAAGTTCAACTTTATATTTTCTTTAACAGTGTTATGCAGTAGCTGTCTAGTAATTCGCCAGTTAAGCTAGATTAAACTTCCATGACTAAAACTGTACAGTAACTTGAATAAATCTAGTCATGCCACGACAAATTTCTACTAGGGTATTGTTAAATGGGTCAGAATTTCCCAAACGGATCACCTAAACTAAAAATTTTTCTTTTTGAACCAAAATATATTTTTCATACCTTAGGCACAAAATAGGCGCTTTAAGATAGCAGCCGACAGGAACTAAAAGCTATTCATTTGTCAACTTGAATGAAAATGGCGACTTTTTTTTCCCATGGGCAAAAAAACAGCTATGGTCCCATGCGTTATTTTGCTCATGGGAAAAAAAGGCCGCTATTTTCATGCAAGTCGAACAAGTGAATGACTTTTACTCCCTGTCGTCTGCTATCTGAAATCGCCACTTTTGGGCCTTTGGAATAAAAAATATCGTAAGTAACACGGGACTTAAAGGCTGCCAATTTATTTAGGATGATTTTTGTGCCACTCGTTACGGTCTCAGGGCGCCTACGGCGCCCTCGACCTCCACTCGTGTCACAAAAATCGCCGTAAATAAATGGCTACCTTTACGTACCTTGTTGCTTAATATACTATTTTTTACTCTCAATATGATTAAGAAGAATCCCTGAAAATATGAAGTCAAAAAATTTTTTTTTGTAAAAGTTATTAACAATTGAAATTTTTAGTAGTGCTAAATTAAAAATTTTTTTCTCGAGTTCCAGTTGACGGATTTAAAAAACAAAATATGACTTTTTTTCGTCTTAAATAGCACTATTTGAATATATTTTTTGTTTATAAATTTTTTTATTTTTTATAAATTTTCATTTTATTTGTTTATAAAATGTTAATAAACAAATGTGTTCTTCACGTCCTAACAAAAAAATTTAAATTGTATTATATTCCTGAAATCTCTCCGATTCCAAAACCGTTTAGAAAAAAAATGAGCCTCAATTAGAAAAAAAGTTATTCATTAAAAACTGCAGCGGTGTAAGGATTTTCATGACGTTGAACTTGCGTTGCGCGGCGCAAGCATGACCGTTTACATCTGTGAGCACTGGTTCTCGCTACAAGTTTGCACACATTTTAATGGTAATATCTAGTTAACAGTAACAAAATATAAACAAAGTAAATTTTTCATTTTGCTTCCTTATAAGGAAGCTTTGCATTCGTGACGATTTTCAATTTTTCAAAACATGGTTATATGGACTCATTTTCATCTAGGATATATGTATATTAAATTCTGAGCAAATGTCCAGATGTATGTGTGTATGTGTGTGTATGTCACAAAAAATTGTGTACAAATTATCTCTAACAAATTTTAATGGATTGCCCTGCAATTTTGCAGGTTTATTGCAGTCATTAATACCTAAAATCTGACACAAGGATTTTTAAATTTATCCACAAAATTTTTTTTAAACAATTTTTTCGAAATGAAAAAAAAAATTTTTTGTATTTTTTTAAATAACTTTTTTATTTTTTAATATTTTCATAAATTATTCTCAAAATTACATTCCTTACAAGAAAACGAATCGATTGATATATACAAAGTGCACATTTCATCAAAATTTATAAAATTAATCAATATTTTTCTTTTCCAAAAAAATTCAAATTTTGCGTTTTTTGAAATATTACCTTAACATATTAAATTTAAATTAAGCAATTGGTTTATGAAATTTTGGGGAAGCGAAATGGTCATGAAATAAACAACTTGTTTTAATAAATTATTAATAATTAATAATTTATTTACTTTTTATCCTCAAATAGTTTATTATAATAGTAATAATTTACATAATAAATTCACAATAATTCTTATTATAATCTTTGGACTTAAAAGTTCCTTAATTATTAAATAATTTAATTAATTAATAATATGTTTGTTTATTTATTATTTTTGTGCCGACGTAGAAGTAGAAATAATATTCATCACATATATTTTTATATACTACTTTTTTTGTTTTTGTGACTGCGATGAAAATTGATGTTTTTTTTAATGGAAAACAAATAAATATTGAGAGTATGTCTGTTTTCACTTTCGTGTGCAATTTCTTATACAATTTTAGTCGTTAAGAAGTTTAAAGAAAAATTTAAAGCGAACGGTGAAATTCAATTCATTTGACATTTTTTAAACTTATTTAATGGTAATTTTATAAAAAATGGTGCGTCCTAATAGGTGCTGCAATCCTTGTAGGAAAAAAAAACATTCTTGTGTATATAAAAGTCTTAAACTATCAATTTCCATCGCAATCACAAAAACAAAAAAAGTAGTATATAAAAATATATGTGATGAATATTATTTCTACTTCTACGTCGGCACAAAAATAATAAATAAACAAACATATTATTAATTAATTAAATTATTTAATAATTAAGGAACTTTTAAGTCCAAAGATTATAATAAGAATTATTGTGAATTTATTATGTAAATTATTACTATTATAATAAACTATTTGAGGATAAAAAGTAAATAAATTATTAATTATTAATAATTTATTAAAAAATGAAAAATTTACTTTGTTTTTTTTTTGTTACTGTTAACTAGATATTACCATTAAAATTTGTGCAAACTTGTAGCGAGAACCAGTGCTCACAGATGTAAACGGTCATGCTTGCGCCGCGCAACGCAAGTTCAACGTCATGAAAATCCTTACACCGCTGCAGTTTTTAATGAATAACTTTTTTTCTTATTGAGGCTCATTTTTTTTCTAAACGGTTTTGGAATCGGAGAGATTTCAGGAATATAATACAATTTAAATTTTTTTGTTAGGACGTGAAGAACACATTTGTTTATTAACATTTTATAATCAAATAAAATGAAAATTTATAAAAATAAAAAAAATTTATAAACAAAAAATATATTCAAATAGTGCTATTTAAGACGAAAAAAACCCATATTTTGTTTTTTAAATCCGTCAACTGGAACTCGAGAAAAAAATTTTTAATTTAGCACTACTAAAAATTTCAATTGTTAATAACTTTTACAAAAAAAAATTTTTTGACTTCATATTTTCAGGGATTCTTCTTAATCATATTGAGAGTAAAAAAAATATATTTTGGTTCAAAAAGAAAAATTTTTAGTTTAGGTGATCCGTTTGGGAAATTCTGACCCAAATATAATCGAATTTTCGAAGAATTCTAACTGAAGGTATGATAAATAATTGATAAAAAAAAGTGAATTTTTTTATTTTAAATGAAAATAATGTCCCAGGGAAATACAAAATCAAATTTTTTGTTGAAAGAATTTTAATTAATCAATTATAATTAAATTAAAATGCAATTAATTAATTTTCTATTGAAAATCATTTACTTGTTAAATAAAAATTTATTAATTTGTTTATTAAAAAATTGTACAAACAATTGTAATTAATTAATAATAATTAAGTTGATTAATTTTAGTCACTAAAATGTAGTTTTAGTTTAGTGAAGAAATAAGTTTAGTTTCTTCATTAAATAAAATTCGTTAATTCAGAAAAATAGAAAAAAAATTTTGATATGTATATTTATCGAAAATATTTTTAATTTTCTTTTATATCTATAGATGAACTGAAAATTTGAAAACAAAAATAAAGTTTTTATAAATTTATATATCTTTTTTCATGTCCCTTAAAGAAAGTAACACAAATTTACAAAAATAGGGTCCCTACTTTAGTTATATCCTACAACAGAGGGAGAAAAAAATGATATTTTAATATTTATTTTTTCTAATCAAGTTTTGATGAAGAAAGAAGAACTTATTTTATATTCCTTAAATAGAGAGAGACAAATTTGTAGAAAAAGGAGCATTTTATATTATATATATAATTATATATATATATATTATATATATATATATATATATATATATATTTATTTATTTCTTTAATGTCAGTTTTCAATAACAAAGACAGCATTTCCCTGCGCGTTGTTTGGCTTTATATTGTTTATAACAATTAAAATAAATTATTTTATGCTTTAATAATTATCTAGTGGTCATATTGGATAAATTTGAATTGATTTAGATCGGAATAAAAAATGAACTTCATTTTTTTCAAAAGTGTATTAATTTGTTAACTTTAATTAGAAAAAAATTATAAACAATTAAAATTCCCGAAATCGATCTCATGGGATGTCTTAAGAATTTATTCCCCTTTAATTTAAATCAAAGAACACTCAAATCGATTAAAAACTGTAAGCTGTAGCCATTTTTTAATAGTAAATTGTAAGAAAAATTCCACTGTGGGCCTGTGCACTGCAGAAGTAAATGATTAAATTGACCATTTAAAAGTTCTTGTCCCACTTTTTGACCTATACATATTTTTAGGAAAAAACCTCAGCTTTATGATAAAATTTTTTTAAGAAAAATAAAAAATGTCCATTTGATAAAAAAATGAAATTTTATTTTTTAATTTAATTTTTCAAGATCAAAAATTTTTTTTTCTCTAAATTTGTTTACACCATTAGAAAGTGTTGAAAAACAGCAGAAAAACCCAAAATAGGAAACGTCTTTCGTTTTGTTTTAAAGAAACTACAAATTTTTAAAATATTCCATATAAATTTTTGACTTGGGTCACTTGACGTGAAACCTGTCATAAATGATTAGAAAAATTTAAACAGTTTATTGTTTATGTATATCTTGAAAAAGTAATAATTAATAAATTTGCACCAGTTTGACAAAAGGTAAAAAATTTCTAATTTTTTGAAAAATTCATAATTTTTTTGCATTCTAATATTTTTTAAATATTTTTGTTGACCTTAATATTTTTTAATTAAATATTGTGAAATTTGCTTCTAAACTATTCAATATGGAGAGCTAAAATTTGGCATACTGGTGTATTTTAACGCGAATATTACAGGAAAAATATAGAGAACTTGATATGTAATAATGGCCATAGCGTTGTCAAGGAAAAACTAAAATTTTTTTGAAAAAAATTTTTTTTCCCAATTTTTTCATTATTTGATATAATTAGTTGAAAATTGGTATAATATTATTTTTACAGTCTGATCGTAAAAAATTTGTATAAAAAAAGTTTTGAAAAAAAATTTAAAAAAATTTTTTTGTACCAAATGATCTAAATATTAGTGTACGGAACCCGCCATTATAGTGTGAGTGCAACTCGCACTTGTCCAGAATGTGGCGCCGCCAACTGGTGTTAAATTTGATACGTGTTATTTTAACACCAAATTCGGTGCTAAAATAACACTTTTTATTTTCTATGCATGATATTAAATTTAAAAGTTTTATTTCACAATTAAACAAGAAAATAGAAATTTTAGGCGCGCTTTAGCGCGCAATACTGCTAGTACTTATATTATTAACTTGTTGAATAAGAATTTCATCTTTTATATCTAATAACCCCTGAAAGTCAGTTAAATTATATCCTTCGTTAAATAACATTGTTTTAATATTTCTATAAGCCCTTTGTTCAGCTTCAATGTAGTTAATTTTTGAATAATCTTCTGACATTTTACCCTTAAATTGATCCCATAGTTTATCTGGATGTACAGGATGACAAAGAATTAAAATTCTTATGAATAATTGGCGAAGTGAATGAGGCATCATCTATTATGCAGCTTTTTCCATTGTTCTAATCCACTCACTACCATCTTCTACAAGTCCTAATGACAATCAAGCAGTTGTAAAAGATTCATGAACAACTCCATTAACTGTTCTTAAAGTTTCAAAAGAAGTTGCTCCTTTTACGGTAAGTGACAATAATCTAAAGTGAAATAACTCCAATTGGTGTGAATTAACAGAATACATTCTGACAAAAATTTTTTCTTTACGAATTCTTTGTTTCCATTCAATAACATAAACATAAGATTTGACCTCGCCAAATAATTTATTATCAACAATAAGTTTAAGTAGATGTTTTACTTTTAATGCGAAAACTCTAGTTACTATATCAGGTCTATCAGCAGCAGTTTCATAGAGGAATACATTTTCCTGTATCTCTTTCCAATTTGGGTTACACGTCATTGTAATAAATAAATCTGGTCTACCATGACGCGCAATAATAGCCATCGAATCCTAATATTGTTTCCCTATATTGCGAGGTGATCCTATAAAAGTAGAAGGCAATATAAGCGTTTTTCCAACGTGTACATCATTTTCCAACTCATGATTGTGTAAATAATCCATCAGTCCTTTATATGTTTCACTTCTCAATTGAGCTTGATTATTTGCACAAAATCTTAATCTATCTTTTTCTACTTTTACATAATTGTCAACCACCCATTATTGAAACAATCAACCTCTATATAAAAATTGAATAAATTCATTATCTCTTACAGCATTTTTGTATTTAATGTAGGCAGACCTAGAAATAGTATGATTTGGACTTCTGTAATCACTATCACTACGAATCATTTTAATATTATAACCCTTATTTCGAAGTGGATAAAAAAAGGGAAAAATCCATTGTTTTTGAAAAAGAACATGTATCACTTTTTTTATTTTTTTATTTAAGGTTCTCAGTATATTCAATTTTGGATTCGAAAAATTATCTCACGATAATTTTTTTTAATTTCTACCCTACTTTGTTTAAGTGTTGTTGATGCAATATTTTCTTCATTTATTTTATTTATTTCTCTCGGAAAAGAAATGGAAGTGTGTGTCTTCTCTGAATAATTTGCATGATAAATTTTACGTTTTAATTTTTGCCTCTCACGATAACTTTTTTGAATTTCAGCCAAACTTTGTTTAAGCGTTGTTGATGCAATATTTCTTCTATTTAATTCATTTATTATGCTCGGGACAAAAATTTCTTTCTTAATAGAGTTTTTAGAAAAGTTTGATTCTCCATGCCGAAGTGGAATATCATTTTCATTTAAAAGGTAATTCCAGTCATACGCAACTATGAAAGATCTACTATTAGAAAGTTGTACAGCTGCTTACTTTTCTCGATTGGAACTATCAAATCAAGTGTTTGCAAACAAAAAGTATTTTGCATATTTTTAAAAAAATTTGATTGTCTTTCTAATAGCTTTTGAAATTCATACATATAATCATTATTTAGCATTGTTCCTTCAGTGACAACAATACTTTAATCATGAGTAGTCAATTAAACAGTTTCTCCTTTGTTAGACATTGTTCTTTTATTTTATAAAATTTACTTATATTAAGGAATAAAAATTTTAAAAATAGTAATATTACATTAGAATTTTAAGATCAAGTTTCATACATTTAATTATAAATTTTATAATTTCCTTTTATTCAATGTTATTAGCAATTTTTGCCTCTTACAGAAAATAACAACAAATTTACAATTCCCTCCTTATTCAAAACTGTTAAATTTTTAAATCTATCTAATATAATCAATGTCCAATTTTGTCTTTCATCCTAAACTAATTTCCAATTTTGTCTCTTATCCAATATATAACCAATTTACTATTTTTCCTTTAATCTAATTTAACCTATTTCCAGCTTTCTGTTTATCCAATTTAATTAATTTCCAATAATGCTATTTATCCAATTTAACCAATTTCCAGCATTTTTATCCAATACAACCAATTTCCAATTTTGCCTTTTATCCAATATAACCAATTTTGCAATTTTACCAGTATAACCAACTTCCAGCTTTTGTATCCAATATTACCAGTTTCCAATTTTGCCTTCTATCCAATACAACCAATTTCCAAGTTTGCCTTTTATCCAAAATAACCAGTTTCCCATTTTGCCTTTTATCCAATATAGCCAATTTCCAATTTTGCCTTTTGTCCAATATAACAAATTTCCAATTTTGCAATTTAACCAATATAACCAATTTCCAGCTTTTGTATCCAATATAACCAATTTTCAATGTTGCCTCTAATCCAATATAACTAAGTTCCAAATTTGAATTTTATCCAACACAACCAATTACTAATTTTGCCTTTTATCCAATATAACCAATTTCCATATTTTGAAATCAATATAACCAATTTCCAATTTTGCCTTTTACCAAATTATAGACGATTTACAAATTATAACAAATTTCTTATTTATAAACATAAAAAAATTATAACAAATTTTTTAACTTTATTAAAACTAAACACAACTTGATTATTTATTTAAATAAAAAATGATTGAAAACAATTTAGTAAACAGTTTGTTAATGAAATTCTATTATTAATTTACTATTGACTTATTATCACTAATTATATTCACTAATACTTACAATTCAATAATTCACGAAGTATTCAGACTTATTTAAATTTATATTCACTCACATATAGTAAGTAAATTAACCAGTGAATTATAAATTTTGTTTTTAAACTTAATTTTTCCGTTAAAGACTCGTAGAACGTGCGCCAAGGAAAATAATCGACAATATGATTTTGAAATTAAATTTTCGTTTTTATATTTTACAGTGGGTCTGAATTCACTTCAACTCAAAAGTGCTTGCACATCTTGGTTTTTTAATATTGTTTCTGGGATGCCTCCTGATGATTTTAAGGCAAAAATGAAAAAAATCGTTTGGCCCTTTTGGAAAAAACTAATTTTTTGATTTTTTTAAAGAGGTTATTCAACATATTTTAAGAAAAATACATTTAAATAGAAGGTATATCGATTTGAGCAATTAGAAGTGACATAACAAAGAAGGACCTAGGTGCTGAATATTTTGTGGTAACTTTATCACATCTAAATTCACGAAATTTCGTGAAAAATCGGCACAAAATTTAGTTTTCTGAAGATTACTCTTTTCTCGTGCATATCAGGTCTTAAATGTCTGTAGAGAAATTAAAGCTTATAAAATTTGCAAGAAAATAAAAAAAGTACTGAATCTTTAAAATTGTCGGATATATGACCTTTTAAAATAAGATTTTAACAGAAAATACCTTTAAAAAAAATTTTATTTTAGTTTTTGCAAAATAAATAGTTTTGTGTTCATCTGAGGCAAATATGTTATCGGAGATAAATTATAGCAGACTTAATTTCGAGTAAATCTGTCATAGGGTCAGCTTTTTATCTTCAATAGAATCAAAGTTATGATTTTTTAAAAATTACTCTTTTTTATAAGCTTTTATTAAAATTCAATTTTTTTCATTTTCTCGTTTCTGGAGAGTATTAATTTTTAAAATATCCTATTTTTTTTAATTTTATTATGTAACTGAAAGAAATAAAAGTACAATTAAATTTCCTCAGAACAAAAACATTTTATTGAACATAATGAAACAATTATTACTTTTAAAATGAGTGAAGACTATTGTATTCTCGTCATGCGTTTTTGCATGATTTTTCGACATTTTTATACTCCTCTGACAGAATTATGAAATTTTAACCCTTCATTTTATACTCAAAAAACAAAACATAACTTTTAATAAAGACAATTTCAGCCTTTCTCTTATTATAAAACTTTTTTCAACCTCCAGAAACTAGAAAATGAAAAAAATTGAATTTTAATAAAAGCTTATAAAAAAGAGTAATTTTTAAAAAATCATAATTTTGATTCTATTGAATATAGAAAGCTGACCCTATGACAGATTTACTCGAAATTAAGTCTGCTCCAATTTGTCTCTGATAACATATTTGCCTCAGATGAACACAAAACTATTTATTTTGCAAAAACTAAAATAAATTTTTTTGTTAAAGGAATTTTCTGTTAAAATCTTATTTTAAAAGGTCATATATCCGACAATTTTAAAGATTCAGTACTTTTTTTATTTTCTTGCAAATTTTATAAGCTTTAATTTCTCTACAGACATTTAAGACCTGATATGCACGAGAAAAGAGTAATCTTCAGAAAACTAAATTTTGTGCCGATTTTTCACGAAATTTCGTGAATTTAGATGTGATAAAGTTACCACAAAATATTCAGCACCTAGGTCCTTCTTTGTTATGTCACTTCTAATTGCTCAAATCGATATACCTTCTATTTAAATGTATTTTTCTTAAAATATGTTGATTAACCTCTTTAAAAACAATAAAAAAAATTAATTTTTTCCAAAAGGGCCCACCCGATTTTTTTCATTTTTGCCTTAAAATCACCAGGAAGCACCCCAGAAACAATATTTAAAAAAAACCGAGATGTGCAAGCACTTTTGGGTTGAAGTGGATTCAGACCCACCGTGATTTAAGAACGTGGTGGTAGGCCCTAAGTGTGAGTGTCCTCTTTGCACTCGTAGATATATATATATATATATATATATATATATATGGGACATTCCACGTCAACCGGGACAAGACTCTGTCCAAAAATCTATTGCACCGATTTTATTGGTTGAGGGCTTAAAATCTTCGTCTTTATGCTCTCTATCAAACACAATGTGGTACTTTTTAAAATTCAACATGGCGCTTTCAAAATGGCGCATTATGTGAATGAAAAACACAACTTCCAAACTTAAATGTTTATTTAAAGTAAAAAAAGCACAAATAGCTTCCAAGGAGGTACTTTTAATGACTGCATGCCTCTTAATGAAGAAAAACCAAAAAAAAATAAAAAAGAAACGAAAATTCAAAATGACGGATCCAATATGTCGGACGAATTTAAAAAAATTTTAAAAATTCATCGAAATCGCTTAAAAATCGTTACTTGGGGGTTTTTGAGGACGCTGATTACGAATCCGGTGATAGTTTTTCAAAATTCAAAATGGCAGATCCAATATGGCGGATGAATTTTTTTAAAATTCATCGAAATCGCTTGAAAATCGTTACTCGGGGGTTTTTGAGGTCGCTGATTACGAATCCGGTGTCGGTTCTTCAAAATCCAAAATGGCGGATCTAATATGGCGGACGAATTTTTAAAAATTCATCGAAATCGCTTGAAAATCGTTACTCCGGGGTTTTTGGGGTCGCACCGACACCGGATTTTCAAGCGTTTTCGATCAATTTTTAAAAATTCGTCCGCCATATTGGATCCGCCATTTTGGATTTTGAAAATCCGACACCGGATTCGAAATCAGCGACCTCAAAAACCCCCGAGTAAGACGAAGATTATAAGCCCTCAACCATTAAATTGGTGCAATAGATTTTTGGACAGTCTTGTCCCGGTTGACGTGGAATGTCCCATATATATCTATCCCTATTAATATAAAATCATTTCGCCGCCACCGCCGCTGATTCAGTCATTTCCCTTTCCCGCTACCCTCAAAATTTAGGTAAATTTTGAGGGCGGTATTGACCTAAACGTCAAAATTTGACAAACAATTTCTGCTACCTTCAAAATTTAGGTAAATTTTGAGGGCAGTTTTGACCTAGACGTCAAAACTTGACAAACAATTTCCGCTTCATATATATTCTCAACTTTGCTTAGGAATCTTTAAATCGAGAGTTTAAAACAAAAAGTATTCACGGTGAGCAAAATGTATTCACCGTAACCCACCAATACGGTTTTGTCGCAAAAACGCATTCACCCAACGTCACCACCAATACTTTTTTCTATTCTGAATATTTTTTTTTACTGGGTGCTACCATCAAAATTTAGGTAAATTTTGAGGGCAGTTTTGACCTAGACGTCAAAATTTGACAAACAATTTCCGCTACCCTCTAAATTTAGGTCAATTTTAGGGAAGTTTGACCTAAATGTCAAAAATTGTTACATAATTTCTTCTACCCTCAAAATTTAGGACAATTTTAGGGCAGTTTTGACCTACATGTAAAAAGAGGCCCACAAACGTATGTTACATTACGTCGATATCTACATGTAATTTTACCTTTTTCTTTTACGTACATGTCATAAACGTTTATATAATGGCCCTTAATTTATGTCAGATTTGATTTATTGTTAAAGCTGCAAGTAAAAAGGGCCATAAAATTAATGCCTTTGATGATACTGCAAAATCTATGCCAAATTTAACCAATTTTTTTACCTTTAGGTATAAAGAAGGCCTCACATTACATCAAAATCCATGTTTTATTTGGTCTTTTTTTACCTATATGTCAAAAAGTGGTTCCTGTGTAGGTACTTACATTATGTCAAAATACATGTTAAATTTTACCTATTTTTTTAGCTACGGGTTTTAAAAGAAACCTTAATGTGGGCCATCACATTACGTCAAAATTTGATCTGTGTTTTACCTACAGGTCAGAGCTTGCCCCCTCAAATAGGCGCGTTAAATAAGACGTCAAAGCCTATGCCAAATACAATTTTTTTACTTGCAGGCGGTTATGTTACTTTAAAATTGATGAGAAAGATTAAAAATTTTAGAATGGCTAATATCATAAGATCGCATTTTACAATCTTTATATTATCTATAAATAGAAGTAAATATAAAATTAAGGGGTTAGCGCGCAGGGGGGCAGAGCCCCCCTAGTGTATATATGTATGTATGTATGTATGTATGTATGTATGTATGTATGTATGTATGTATGTATGTATGTATGTATGTATGTATGTATGTATGTATGTATGTATGTATGTATGTATGTATGTATGTATGTATGTATGTATGTATGTATGTATGTATGTATGTATGTATGTATGTATGTGTATACTAAACCCTATCTATCTTTGTCATCAATTTTGAAGTAACATAACAGCCTGCAAGTAAAAAAATTGTTTTGGCATAGGCTCTGACGTCCTATTTGGCGCTCCTATTTGAGAAGGCAAGCTCTGACCTGTTGGTCAAACACAGATCAAATTTTGACGTAATGTGGAAGCTCCTTATACTACTTCGTGGGTTTGACATAAATTACGCGTATCACACAAGTGTAATAAGCAACAATATACAAGTAGTGTAATATGAATATAATGTAATGTAATGTAATTTAATGTAATGTAATGTAATGTAATGTAATGTAATGTAATGTAATGTAATGTAATGTAATGTAATGTAATGTAATGTAATGTAATGTAATGTAATGTAATGTAATGTAATGTAATGTAATGTAATGTAATGTAATGTAATGTAATGTAATGTAATGTAATGTAATGTAATGTAATGTAATGTAATGTAATGTAATGTAATGTAATGTAATGTAATGTAATGTAATGTAATGTAATGTAATGTAATGTAATGTAATGTAATGTAATGTAATGTAATGTAATGTAATGTAATGTAATGTAATGTAATGTAATGTAATGTAATGTAATGTAATGTAATGTAATGTAATGTAATGTAATGTAATGTAATGTAATGTAATGTAATGTAATGTAATGTAATGTAATGTAATGTAATGTAATGTAATGTAATGTAATGTAATGTAATGTAATGTAATGTAATGTAATGTAATGTAATGTAATGTAATGTAATGTAATGTAATGTAATGTAATGTAATGTAATGTAATGTAATGTAATGTAATGTAATGTAATGTAATGTAATGTAATGTAATGTAATGTAATGTAATGTAATGTAATGTAATGTAATGTAATGTAATGTAATGTAATATATATATATTCATATTACACTACTTGTATATTGTTGCCTATTACACTTGTGTGATTTACTTTAAACCTCTTGTTAAAGTGGGAAAAAAATTCACATAACCTCACTTTTTGAATAATTTATAATGTTGATATGGCACTAAAAGGTTGAATAAAATGTTCTCTTAAGGTGATTCATATTAAAAACATGTTCGCAAATGTTTAGTGCCATATCAACATTATAAATTATTCAAAAAGTGAGGTTATGTGAATTTTTTCCCCACTTTAACAAGAGGTTTGAAGTAAATCAAACAAGTGTAATAGGCAACAATATACAAGTAGTGTAATATGAATATATATTATATTATATTATATTCATATTACACTACTTGTATATTGTTGCCTATTACACTTGGGCTTCATCCATAAATTATGTCACACGTTTTTAGCCCATTTTTGACCCCCTCTCCCCCTTTGTCACACTATGTAACATCTGAAGGATCCCCCTCCCTCTAAATTACGTCACAATTCGTAAACCCCCCTTTAATAAATTTTTCCAAAATGATTCACTGTCAATATATAATTTTACATAAATAAAGTGGATTACTTCCGAATAAGGGGGACCTCCGATTTTAATATAAATTGATGTACCAACGTATATTGATGAGCTGATTACGAAAATGATAATGAAAATTGGCGCAAATTTAATGTTTTGGCGAAAACTATTAAAAAAACCATAAAATTGTGGTTTTATGCGTATAATTCGTTGCATTGGATTAAGCATAATTTTTTGCGTTTTAAAATATTTGTACATTTTTCTCTGCTTTTATATGGAGGAGAAGGGAGTCATTCACCTTCAGTTGAAAATTTTTGTAAATCAAAATTTAATTGATTGGAGAGATAATTGTGTTATTTTTTGTTTTCTATTTAATTCAGAATAACCCAATGTGGATGACTCCTTCCACCCCCATAATTTTTTGGGTTTAGAAATATTTGTAAATTTTTTTTCTGCTTTTATTTCGAGGACGAAGGAGGCATCCACCTTAGATTTTTCAGAATATAAAAGCAGAGAAAAATTTACAAATATTTTTAAACACAAAAAATTACGAATAATCCAATCCAACCAGTTAATCGCAAAAAACCACAATTTTATGGTGTTTTTATGGTTTTTACCATGAAGATGATCTAGTCGCCAATTTTCACTATGATTTTCGTAATCAGCGCATCAAAATACGTTGGTATACCAACTTTTATTAAAATCGGAGGTCCCCCTTATTTGGAAGTACACCCAATAAAGTTACTTATATAATTAGTACATTTTTTAATATTTTAAAAACAAGAAATATATTTGATATTTTTATTTATTACAATTTTCTCATTATAATAAATAGAGTATAAAGTGTGACATAACAAAATAAAAGGTCCCCACGCCCCCTTTGTCACAATTAGTCACATTTTCATAGACCCCCTCCCCCCCTAAAAAGTGTGACGTAATTTATGAACGAAGCCTTGTGTAATACGCGTAATTTACGTCAAACCTCTGGTTAAAGTGGGAAAAAAATTCACATAACCTCACTTTTTGAATAATTTATAATGTTGATATGGCACTAAACATTTGCGAACATGTTATTAATATGAATCACCTTAAGAGAACATTTTATTCAACCTTTTAAAAAGTAAAATTAACATATTAGACATTTTCACTGTGATAGCGACATATTCATTAAGCTCGTAAATGGAGCAAATATTTTCAAAAAAATTTGGAATATTCGGAAGTTTTACCTTTAATCATGTACTAAAAGATGCCGAAGTTTGAGAATTTAAAAAAAAAATTTGTAAACTACAAAAAATGTTGAGTGATTTCCACGAAAAATTACATGTATTTCCCATTTAAAATTTCAATCGACTAGAGGCACGTGTTAATATTGCTCGATTTGCTTCAAACTTTCAGGAAAATTTTTTTTTATACCTTGATTAATTTTTTGGGGTGAGAGTGAAGACTTGGAAACATCGCCAAAATAAGAACTACCCTACTATATATATATATATTAAACCTGTATTAGATCCTACGAAGGATTACCACAAACAATACGAACCCTTGAACAATAGTCTTTGTAAATGAGGGACCCAGGTATCTTCCTTCATCACAAGAAAAATTTATATATATATATATATATATATATATACTTTCTTATTGAATCACAATAAGTAACGTCTGGGTAACGTCGCCGGTAACGCCGGCTCTGGTAACGGCTACCTTTTCTTCTTTCTCTAAAGGCAATATAAATAAGAATGTCTCTCTTTACCTAATTTGCATATATATTCGTTTAATATTAAGGAAAGGATTCACTAAATCACTATTTAATAATTCACAAACTATTCACTAATTCACTTATATAACTTTATATTATTAGAGTGCCGGTTTGCGATGAACCAAACAGAGTATAATTTTTCATGAGATTAAAAGAAATTCCCTCCGCTCTTTTCGAATGTTAAGAACGCAAGTTCGCGAATTTCGTAAGGTGGTTCTGATACACCATTATAAATCGATAACCGTTATACTCCTGCGATTGCATATCGAACAAATTAAGTTGTGCTCTTGAATTATAAGTCGAATGCAGTATACGTTTCTTAAATAGACCTCTTTTTTTATGTGTGCTCTTTTTTGACATACAACACATAATTTTAAAAATTGCATAATGGTTTTTCTGGTGACGTTGCAGTATAATTTTTTACATTCGTACTTCATACGATTTCTTCCTCCATAACCGATAGACGAATGTACATTTGACAGAACTTCAAACATCTCTTCATTTATCACGTAATACAAAATGTTTCATTGTCTTAAGCTATATGTTTTATTAATTTTTGTTGCCCGTTCACAGAAATTATATCACATCTCTGTAAAAATATATAATCACTTGAACTTTTTTTTGCACTTAAGTTTAAAAGTTCTACTTTTTTAATGAACTTTTTGTATTCCTCAGAGGATAAAAAAGCATTATTATTTACCCGTTTTTTGAAAGAAAACCTTTCAAAAAAGTCTCGAAACGATTTTTACTGTCAAAATTTTCCATTTTTTGCGAATAATTTGAGTCTTTAATTAAAGGCAATCAATTGCAAACCAATCAATATTATCAAAGTTTATATTAATCAGCCTGTTTGTTAAAAATTTAGATACTCGATTGTAAACAAATACACTTAAATCTTGCTATAACGAGCGCTCTCTATAACGAGGGCTCTGTCTCTCGGTATAGCGAGAAGAATTTCCTGCCGATTGCTCCCACTATTTATAAACAAATGCACATTCAATTGGTTCAAAGTTGGTTCAAAGGACCCCGCACTTTTACTATTGAATTTGGCTTTCAGCCAATTTTTTTGTAACTTTTCAGATTTGTAGTTTTTGACCTTCTGAACAAAAAATGTATGGGACAAAATTCAAAATAATGACCAGTTTTTGACATACAGACGGTCAAAGTTCAAAAAAATCAAATAACGGGTATTAGTCGTTCAAGAATGTTTTGTTGACAAAAGTCAATTGAATTCGCTTGAAACTAGTTACTCGGGGGTTTTTAAGGTCGCTGATAACGAATATGATGTTGGATTTGCAAAATTCAAAATGTCGACTCCAATATGGCGGACACATTTTGAGAAAAGTCAATTGAATTCACTTGAAACTGGTTACATTGCAAATAACATTTATGGACTTCCTCATGTAAGTTAAGACAAGGATTGCCTAACGACTTTAAGAAACTTATCTTTTATTACCCAAGCATACAATGTGTAAGTTTGATAATAAATAACAAGATTGGTTTTCGAAAATTCCCAGGAGTATATCGATCATTATGTTACTGATTGACATATTGTGATTTCTGGATTATGCACGGCATCAAGGAAATGTGAAATACCCAGAAACAACACTTACGAACAATATCTTAATTGCAGCAGATATAGCACCAAAATGAAGAGCATACAGAATAAAAAAACACTTGAATTAGTAAATCACTAACTTATTTTGACTTAAACTTGTAAATCACCCCCTGCTCTTGCCTTCAACGGCTGAATCACATACTAATTCTTTAAACTGCTGAATTATTTTTTGATCTTGCCTTAAACTGCTTTATCACCTTATGTTACAACTATCTGTATATCATTCTACGTTTCTTTCTAACATTTTATTAAGCTATTAGATTCTTCCCCTCTCTTTGTCTATTTTTCTCTCTACCTAAGTGTGTTTTTACCAATGTAACATCATATTCGTTATCAGCGACCTTAAAAACCCCCGAGTAACTAGTTTCAAGCGATTTCAATTGACTTTTCTAAAATATATCCGCCATATTGGAGTCGCCATTTGTGAATTTTGAAAATCCAACACCATATTCGTTAGCAGCGACCTTAAAAAACCCCAAGTAACCAGTTTCAAGCGATTTCAATTGACTTTTCTAAAATATGTCCGCCATATTGATAATAAAACATTGAAAAAAGTCGAATTATTTCACTATTTTGCAAAGATATGGTTAAAAACTCAAAATACCAAGATTTTCGGAATAATCACTTTAAAGTTTACCCATTTAAAATACATGAGATTTTTTAAACTTTTGGTTTTTCAAAAATAATTTTTCTACTTAAAATTTTTTTTAAATCGGTTTTCAGATTCTTAAAAAGTGCACACTTTTACCTTTAGAGTGACTTAAAATACAAGATTTTCAGTTCATAATTAAATAAGTTATAAGGCTTTTAATATAGAGATTAGTAGATTTAGCCAAATTTTAGTAGCTACTAAAATTTGGCTAAATTCGTATGAAGTTCGAACAAATCATTTTTACCTGGGCATTAACTAGTTTTTTTCTTAAATGACTTGAAGCTTGGCCAACTGACAGAACACACACACTTATATACCAACTAGATTTTGCGTTTCTACAGAACGACTTTTGAGGTTAGGAGTACTCGCATTTGCTTGGACCACCCGTCAATGGGTTTTCTCGCCAGAGAAGAGGGAAACTGTAGAAAACCTCTCCTGAGTACAACCGGTTTATCGACAGCCGAGTTTTAACGGTGTGTACTGGACAATAATCGACAGTGCACATCATTATACCTCGACGTCAAACCACCCGCTCAGATTATCTCACATGCCAGAAAAATCCCAGGCTAATGGCTAATACGAATTTTAGTGTAAAATTTTGTAAAAATTTTATAAAATTAATTTGCTCGAATTTTGTACAAATTTTGTTCGGAAATTTTAACGAAAATTTTTTAAAAATCATTTTTACCTAGGCTTTATTGAATTTTAAGACATTCTAAAGGTAAAAGTGTGCACTTAAATAATCTGAAAACCGATTTAAAAAAAATTTTTAAATAGAAAAATTAGGGGAGACCGGGGCTAAACCGGACAAGTCAAATATTTCCAAAACCTTGAAGAATTTCAAATCATGTAAATAACCTATGAACGCGCAATTTCATGATGCATATGCTGCATGAGGTTTTAGGGACGTGTCAATTTTCTTGTAATGATAGTTGCCGTTAATATGTGAAAATGTCATTTCTTGAGGTAAAAGTAAAAAAAAAATTTTCTTAATTTTTTTGGGTTTTTATCGTTAAAATTAAAGTGCAAATATCATACGGCCATTTTTCTTTTAGCTCAAAGTGTACTGAGTTTAGTAGAAAATAAGTTTAATGGAAAACATTAAGAAGAAAAAATATATTGCAGGTTAATTATTAGATGACGGTGTGGGGCTGAATCGGACATCGTGATTAAAAACAACCAAATCTTTGAATTCTTTAATTTATTGTATATTAATTAACTATTTTATATTATATTCTTTGCTTAGAACCACTTTATAAATAAATAAATGAAGAATTTATTTTAAAACTCGAATTCGCAAGCGAGTTGCTACAAACAGACAATCCTGAAAACTGTAATTCATTTTATATTATAATTATAACCGATTTTACATATTATATTATATTCTTTGTATAGAACTATCTACAAATAAATAAAAAAAGAATTGATTTGACTTTTTTACAAAAAAAAGAAAATTTGTATCTCATTCTTTAATTAATTGGCCGTGTCCGATTTAGCTCAATGGGGTGTCCGGTTTAGCCCCACCAATTTTCGAATTTTCGTTTTTGAGGTAGTCACCTTCGAAGCAATATATCTCTAAAGCTATTAAACTTTTTTTAAATCGAACAAGTGCGATTTGTAGGTGAAAGTACAAGCTTCAAAACGGTATATTACACTTTAGCAAAAAGTATGTTTTTGTAAGAGTTTTCTGGTCAAAGACCAAATCCGTCCGGTTTAGCCCCGGTCTCCCCTATCTTAAACTTGGTAAATAAGAGCAACCCTAATATATATATATATATATATACTAGGGAAGCTGCGGCCCCCTGCGCGCCAACCCCCTGATTTTATATTTACTTCTATTTATGGATAACATAAAGATTGAAAAATGCGATCTTATGACATTAGCCATTCTCAAATTTTTAATCTTTGTTAACAATTTTGAAGTAACATAACAGCCTGCAAGTAAAAAATTGTTTTGGGATAGGCTCTGACGTCCTATTTGGCGCTCCTGTTTGAGGGGGCAAGCTTTGACCTGTTGGTAAAACACAGATCAAATTTTGACGTAATGTGAAGGCCCACATTAAGGCTTCTTTTAAAACCCGTAGCTCAAAAAATAGGTAAAATTAAACATGTATTTTTATCCGTTATTTATCCTTTTTTTGACCTAGGTCAAAAAAAGGCCAATTTTGACATATGTTTTGATTTATGTTTTTGACCTATAGGTACAAAATAGGTCAAATTAGACATACATTTTGACGTAAAGTGAGGCCGTTATTTATCCTCTTTTTGACCTATAGGTCAAAAAATAGGTCAATTTTACATAAGTTTTGATTTTAGTTTTTGACCTATAGGTCAAAAAATAGGTCAAATTAGACATAGGTTTTGCGGTAATGTGAGGATGTTATTTGTCCTCTTTTTGACCTATAGATTAAAAAATAGGTCAAATTATACATAGATTTTGACGTAATGTGAGGCCGTTATTTATCCTCTTTTTGATCTATAGGTCAAAAAATAGGTCAAATTAGACATAGATTTTGACGTAATGTGAGGCCGTTATTTATCTTCTTTTTAACCTATAGGTAAAAAAAAGGTCAAATTATACATAGATTTTGACGCAATGTGAGGCCGTTATTTATCCTCCTTTTTAACCTATAGGACAAAAAATAGGTCAAATTAAACATAGATTTTGACGTAATGTGAAGCCGATATTTATCCTCTTTTTGATCTATAGGTCAAAAAATAGGTCAAATTAGACATAGATTTTGACGTAATGTGAGGCCGTTATTTATCTTCTTTTTAACCTATAGGTAAAAAAAAGGTCAAATTATACATAGATTTTGACGCAATGTGAGGCCGTTATTTATCCTCCTTTTTACCCTATAGGTCAAAAAATAGGTCAATTTTGACATAAGTTTTGACGGACCCTTTGAGATAGGGCGCCTTTAGCGAATCTTGAAACAGCTGCGGCGGGGTTGGCGGCGATATCTTTTTATAAGATAGACATATATATAGGGTAAGTGTGTCAATTGTAGCGGGTGCTCCTATTATGGCGACTTTGTGAAAAATACAATTATTTACTATTTTAGAATATTATAGTTACTTGAAAATGTTTAAAAAATTATTTTCAACCTTACTCGATATAATTGTACGAAAAGAATCACACTTAAACTATTATTAATTTAATTATTTAAGAACAAAAATTTTGCCTCTCCATAATTGGCACATTTCTACTGAATGCACGTGCTTCAGTTTTGACGCGCAACACAAAATAGTAGTCCTAATAGACCTACACTCAATTACTTAACGGTGGGACCCTATAACTATGCGTTTTGAAGATACAGGAGTTCGAATTTTTTACTTTCATGCATTATCATAAAACTTCTTTTTTAAATAACTTTTACAAATTATAATATAAATTAATATAAATTAAGGCCGGATTAAAAAAAAAATTTCTCAAAAACATTAGAATTAAAACAATAAATTATATTTAAAAAACTAGATAAATTAATGATTTTAATTAGGCAATATAAATAAATTTAAGGAAGGTGTACTAAAAATGTAAAAGTTTGTTTAGATGTGAATACTGTTATGTTCGCAAACTGCATTCAATATTGTTTTTGAGTAATCAAAAGAGTAATTTTTGAGTAATTTTTGAGTAATCAAATATTTAATTCCTTTCATAACTGTGAAACATTTTCGTAATTCTCTTGCGTTTTCGGAGCCACAGTCAGTAAGAAGAGTTTTTTTTACTCCAGAGTCTTTAAAACGTTTGACTGCAATGCCATCCTCGTACGAAGAACGTCTAGTTATAGGTTGTACATTACCCAGTGATTGTACCGACAAACATTTTTTTTAAAATCCCGCTCCCCCGTCAATACCGGTTTTTAAATGCATTTCAAACTCTACTTTTCTTTTACGCTCCCTTTTCCCCCATTTTTATATATTTAATAATTATTTAATAAATAAAATTAATTTATATATTTTTTTCTATATTATTTTTTATTTTATATTTTTATAGACTCCCTGAAGAGGAAATCAATTAGATTTCAATACGTTGGAACAAACAAATTTTTAAAAACTATTTGTCCGAATCTTTTCGTTTTATTCTACTACTCTATATCACTAGTCATAAACAGATGATCCTACATAATCCTACTTTTCTTTTAAGCTCCTTTTTCCCCCATTTTTTTGTTGATGAGACTACTTCCTTATTATTGTAAATAAATTTAAATTAAAACCAAATAATATTATTTTATATTTTTGTACAATCAAAAGAAAGAATGATAATCTCTATTTATAAAATATAAAACTTCTAAATAAAATAAATTAGTATAAAGAAAGTATAGTTCTGACACTCATACCATACTTTCATTTTACATAAATTTAATGTTATATTATGAATAGACATATAATTTTCGGGCAAAATAACATTTAATATTAAATTCCTTGGAGTTTTCTGAGGGGGACTATGGCATCATAACTTTATATTTCTTAACTTTAAAAAACTGCTTTTTTCTCGCAAAACTGTGTCTTCCGAACACTGTGTGGCGCGGGCAATATATTTGTAACCGACCTTAAATAATAACAAAGTTAAACCTCACTTGTGTGGCCACTGATATTTGAGACGGACGCGGGCAACAAAATGTTTATCCAAAGGTGGGCAAAAAAACAAATATATCTTGGGCAATGAATAATATACTCTATGCTCTTTAGAGCTCTTATAGAAGAAATCGAGTGATCACGATTTTTATGCACCGAAACTTTTCTAAAAATTCATTAAAGATTTACTTGCAAACATCGAAGTATTTACTTGCAAAGATTAGCAAAAGTTGTGTAAAAATTTAAATGTCCTATTTTAATAAATGTTTAACGTGAAACTTTCCTAAAAATTTTGGGTAATAAAAGAGTAGGCAAAAATATTATTTAAATGTTCAGGAAAGTTTCAAGATAAATTTTCAATGAATAATTTTGACGATAGACTCATATTGAAGTGGGACATTAAAATGTTTACATAATTTATACTTTAAAATTTGCAAGTAAATTCTTCGAAGTTTTTAACGACGTTAATTTCTTAGATTTTATGCATAAAAATAAAAATTAATGAAAAAGAAAATTTGGTTTTCGTACATTAGAATGCAATTACGATTTTTTTTTAATTGACGTTAACTTTAACGGTTAACGGTAATTTCTTTGTTACTAAACGGATTAACTATTAACCACTTCACTGGCAGGGTGTTCCAAATGGCGTTCCACGCGACGAGGCCCAGACTGGCAAAAACACCGAAATGGCGTTCATAAAAAACTTTTTTTTTAAAGAGAATATACCACATTTAACTATTGTAAAGCCATATTTCTATAGTCTAGATATCAGGGAACAAGATTATGACAATAAAAATTTTAGTTTTTTGTGATTTTCAACGTTTTTTCGAACGTTCAAATCGGCTATTTTAAATAATTTTCAACAAATAGCGTTTCACTTTTTTTCAATTTTTACACAATAAAACTTGTATTTTTATTAACAAAAGATATTTATATACAATATTATAATATAATAATATAACTATTAAGAATATATATAAATATAACATTTATAAATAACTATTGTTTATTATTATGAATGGTAATATTATACGTATATGTTTTTGCCAGTCTGGGCCTCGGCGCGTGAAACGCCATTTGGCCAGTGAAGTGGTTAACGAAGTTAACTTCTTAACTTAACGAATTAACGATAAACGACGTTAATTTTTAGGTTAACGGTGTCCACCTTTGTGATCATTTATTATCAAATTAATATTTTGTAGATTTGGAATACTGCATGAATCCAAATAAAGATGTATGCATCAAAAGCGTTGAATCAGCAGTCAAAATGCATTTGAATTTGTCATAATATTCAAATCCGTCAGCTTGTCAGCCTCAAGGGGGAGAAAGAAAGGTGTCATTAGGAGATACAAGGCAACGAGTAGTGACGTGTATAGCATGCTTGTATACGTTACTGTAACATGAAGAATCTACACTGTAAAAAAATCTGATGAATTTTACAACGACTCACGTTGTAAATAAAAGACCCTCGATCGTTGTTGTGATTTTACGTCTTTACGTAAATTAACGTTCTCAAGATGAGATTTTCCATAAAAAATGTAAATTTCATTCAAAAATTGAAATTTTTTTCATGCGAGGAAAAAATTATTTTTTCTGATAACTTGAAACAGAAAATTTATAAATGGCAGGATTCGAAACACAGCGATATTTGAGTTTCTGACGGAAACAGATGATCACGTTTCTGATGAGCTAAACAGTTATATACTTGAAACTACTTTTAATAACCGACATAAATGTGACACTTCATGGTGAAATTAAAAAAAACTTTCAACTTATTAAAGCTGTTGGTTATTATCAAGTTTAACACCAATATAGTTTCTGTGTTTATTCTCGATTATGTTTTCGTTCAAAAAAATAACCTTCAAACTAATTCATCAATTTGTAATTAAATAATTATATTTATTAGTATATATAATTAAATTAATAAATATTAATTTGCTTAACTTAAAAAGTATGTTAAATTATATTTAAATAATTCATGTCTCATGATCAAACCATAACCTAAAAATATAATCTTGTGTTTCAAATTTCATACTTCATTATAAATTTCATTTCTTGAATGAAAATTCATTCCATGATGGACTTTTACCTAGACTCTTACGGTAAAATTCATATGACCCGATACGTAATATTACAACGACCATCGACGGTCTTTTATTGACATCTCTGATCGATTAATTTTACGGTCTTGCGTAAAATCACATACGTGGTCTACGTAAATTCGCAACGATACCGAATGTAAATTTCCGTTTTTCTGTAAATTTCATGAAATCATTTTTTTATAGTGTATGTCTGTGTTGGTTCTCGTAGCCAGCGGAGTCAGTAGATTCAGAAGTAAATCATTGATATTGTTCCTAAAGTTGTGGATAATTTACACACAACACTACGCAATATAAATAATTACATGTAAGACAAATTTCAGCCTAAAATTCTGTAGCTTTAATTAGTTATTAATTAAAGACGTAGCTGTTTGGTACCTGGTACATAACACTAATTTTTTCTAGAATCTGCTTATTTACATTTATTTAAAAACTGATCTTCAAAAAATATTTTGGAAATTTCAAAATTTTATTTTCTTTTTTTTGAAAAAAAAATTTGTTTTTTCTCTACAATGGCAATTGCCTTATCTACGTATTTGAAACATATTTAATTTTTATTAATATTGATTCAGTAGTTTTTGAGAAAAATAAGTTTTTGATTTTTTTCCCTCTATAACTCCCCCAAAAAAGCGAATTTTGAGTTTAAAATTTGCATAAAGTTATATTCATAGGGACAGTAATATATGGGCCAAATTTGAGGGAAATGGATCCGTTGGTATTGTTTGCACACTTAACCCCTATACTCATTAACAAAAATATATATAAGGGTGATTCTCCCGAAATACTCCTTTTTGCGAGTTACAAACAGAAAAGAAAAAAAATTATTATTTATGGATTAATTCAGTCAATTATATTGAGTTTACAAAAATCTACCACCTCTATAGCATGATCATGCTAACATTTTGCTTTCAAAGTATATATTTTAAATTAAAATTTCCAAAAAAATTAAGAGGTTAAAATTTGGTGCCGGCGTTTTTTATTATATATATTTTTCCATGTATTTTCATACATTTTAGGTTCACTTTTCACTGGCAGTTTGTAAATGTTTGTTAATAGTTTGTAGATAAAATGCTTGGATTCAGGATCACCACGCAAGGCGTAATTACAGTGTTATTAATCAAAAGAAAGCATTATGTTTTAACTGTTATTATAAATATTAAGTGTTTATTGTTTTACACAACGAATTTGACATTATGAAAAAACTACATTATAAAAACATAATTAGAAAAGATTGGTTTTCGCATTTTTAGGTTAATCGACACGAGGTAACGAACAAACTAGAACGAACTGTGTCGCTCAGTCTCGAGAGAGATACATAAAAAAATATAAAGGCGGACGCGCAATCGAACGCGCGCATGCGCTTTAAAACTATAACAGAACTATACCGCGAAAATTTCAAAATTCAAATTCTTAAATACAGACAAAAATAAAATAACTTAATCCTAAACAGACCGCCGGCCTTGAATTAGTTTAGAATTCAAAATTTGAAATCGCAATCCATTGCAATATTAAAACTTTATGTTAACGTGACAAACTTATTTACTGATATACATTTCGATGACTTCATTACAATTTTTTATCATCATTATCGGAGTTTGACGCCACAAAGGGTAAAAGAACTAATTCAGTAATTGGTCGCAAGTATTCAGAGTTTGATGTTTTAACTTTAACTACGCGTGTCAATTCACCGGGTCTTTTACAAACTTCAGTTATCCTACCCATTAACCATTTTGTCGGCGGAAGATTTGGTAGTTGTAGAATCACCATCTGTCCCAATAGGGCAGAGTCTTGTATCTCTTGCCATTTAACACGGCGTTGTAGAGTTTGTAAATAATCAGACGACCATCTACTCCAAAATATTTCGTACAATTGTTGAATTTGTTGCCATCGGTTCAGCCGGGTTTCGTTTAAATTTACAAGTGAATCTTGCGGTAGCGAAGTAAATGGTCCACCAATAAGGAAGTGTCCCGGCGTGAGAACATCAAGATCATCGATATGGTCGGTAACAGGCATCAATGGTCTCGAATTTAAAATGGCTGATATTTGATAAGTCGGAATCGGAAGCTCAGTAACGACATGAGCATGAATTTTCGTTTCTATTTCAGTTTTAAGTTCGACTTGAGGAATTTGAGAAGGCCAATTGCAGGGATCTAAACCTAACCATTTAGGCTCCTTCCACCATAATTCATTCCTTGATATATCTTTTGGTGACGAACCACGGGACGCTATATCAGCAGGGTTACTCAAAGTCGGAACGTGACGTCATGAGCAATTTGGTAATAACGAATGAATTTCGGAAATTCTATTTCCTACGAAGGTTTTCCAGTTAGAGGCATGTTTACTTAGCTAGGCAAGGACGATTGTAGCATCAGTCCAACAGTGTATTGAATTAAAAGACAAACATTTTGCCTCTCCAACGCTTTCAATTAATTTTGCTAGTAAAACTGCAGCTTGTAATTCAAGCCTTGGAAGGCTTAATGTTTTGATAGGCGCGACCTTTGTTTTACTAATCAGCAAGTGAGTAATGACTTCATTTGAGGATAATGTAACTCGAAGATACAGAACTGCCCCGTAAGCAATTTCTGAGGCGTCAGAAAATCCATGCAACTGGACATCAACATTATCTGAAGATAAATGAGTCCAGCGTGGAATGCGAATGAAATTTAAATCTGTCAATGACTCACCATACTCTTTCCATGGAATGGCAATTTTTTCGGGAAGTTGATCATCCCAAGAAGTTTGCAATCGCCATAGTTGTTGCATGAAGATTTTTCCCTTAACGATTGTGGGAGATATCCAACCGACTGGATCATAAAGTTGAGCAAGAACAGAGAGTACTGATCTTTTTGTCAAATTTTTAATTTCGATAGGTTTTACGTTAAAGTAAAATTGATCATTGTCGGGATTCCAACCTAAACCGAGAATTTTAATTCCTTTATCATCGGGAGATGGAGAAGTCCACGCGAGGCCATGATTGCTTAGGTCAATATCGGAAGTTAGGTCCGGGTCATTGCTGGCCCACTTTCGAGGTTCGAATTTTGCTTTACCGAGTAAAGCAATTACTTCATCTCGACTTTTACGAGCAAGTTCCTTTGAAGGACCGCCAAATAAGCAATCATCAATATAAATATTATTTTCTAATATAAAGCTAGCAAGGGGGAAGGCACAACCTTCATCTTCGATAAGTTGTTTTAGTACGCGTAATGCAAGAAATGGTGCGGGACGAGTACCGTATGTCACAGTGAGCAACTGATACTCACTAATTGGATCCTTAGGCGAATATCGCAATAATAATCTTTGATAATTGAGATCAGATTCATGAATAAGAATCTGTCGGTACATCTGAGCTATATCGGCAGTATAGACAAACTCAAATGTACGCTAATTTAACAAGATCATACAAAGGTCTTTCTGAAGCTTAGGACCTGTACGAAAGTGATCGTTAAGCGAAGTTCCGTTCGTAGATGGCACCGAAGAATTAAAGACAGCGCGAACTCTTGTTGTTTGACTCGTGTCTCGAATAACTGGATGATGGGGTGAATATACGACCTGATCACCAGGTTGCATTGGGGGAGCTACTTGCATGTGATTTTTATCTTCATAATCTTTCATAAAATCGCCATAACTTTTTTCGTGTTCCGAATTTTTCTGAAGTCGAGATTCTAAGCGCTTAAGAGATTTTTCCGCGATATGACGAGTTGAACCGATATCGATTGGTTTGTTAGTTTCAAAGGGGAGCTCTACTTTATATCTACCATCATGAACTCTAGAATGAGTCAAACGAAAATGTTGCTCACATAATTCGTCATCCAAGGACATTATAGTTTTATAGGGGATTTCCTCTATTTCCGAGAATTTGCGAAGGGAAGAATTGAGACTTTCATTTGTTACGCAGTGATGAACCTGAATGTTTGATTTGTTAGCAAATTTATTATAAGACACTTTACCTGATAGGAACCAACCAGGTGAAAATGATTCGACCGAATTTCGGGACGATATTCGTCTAAAATTCGCCCGAAATTTTTCAGAAATTCGAGCGAAATTTCTTGCGATTTCGTGCGGTAATTTGAAACAGAATTTCGCCCGAATTTCGAGTAAAATTCGTCCAAAATGGAATTACACAAATATGAACGAGATTTATTTCAAATTTTCTGCTGAATTCTATTTCAAATGGAAATTTGTCATTTCTTAAAAATTTTCACAAATTACCATTAAAATTCGTCCAAGATTGAAATATACAAATGTAGTCAAAGTTTTTAGAATTTTACTATTTTTGTATTTAAAAAATAAATTAAAATTTTGTAATTGTAAAAAGAATTTCCCCCAAATTTCGAGGAAAATTAGTCCGAAATTTAATTACATAAATGTGGTCGAAAATTTTTAGAATTTTATTACTTTTTTATTTGAAAATTAATTAAAAATTTTGTAATTGTAAAAAGAATTTCCCACGAATTTCGAGGAAAATTCGTCCGAAATTTAATTACATAAATGTGGTCTAAATTTTCTACCGAATTTTATCTAAAAAGAATTTTTATAATTTAAAAAAATATTTCCATTAAAATTCGTCCGAAACTTAATTACATAAATGTAGCTGAAAGTTTTTAGAATTTTATTACTTTTTTATTTGAAAATTAATTAAAAATTTTGTAATTGTAAAAAGAATTTCCCACGAATTTCGAGGAAAATTCGTCCGAAATTTAATTATATAAATGTGGTCGAAATTTTCTTCTGAATTCTATCTAAAAAGAATTTTTATAATTTTAAAAAATATTTCCATTAAAATTCGTCCGAAACTTAATTACATAAATGTGGCTGAAAGTTTTTAGAATTTTATTACTTTTTTATTTGAAAAATAAATTAAAATTTTGTAATTGTAAAAAGAATTTCCCACGAATTTCGAGAAAAATTTGTCCGAAATTTAATTATGTAAATGTGGTCGAAATTTTCTACCGAATTTTATCTAAAAAGAATTTTTATAATTTAAAAAAATATTTTCATTAAAATTCGTCCGAAACCTAATTACATAAATGTGGCTGAAAGTTTTTAGAATTTTATTATTTTTGTATTTAAAAAATAAATTAAAATTTTGTAATTGTAAAAAGAATTTCCCCCAAATTTCAAGGAAAATTAGTCCGAAATTTAATTTCATAAATGTGGTCGAAAATTTTCTACTGAATTCTATATAAAAAGAATTTTTATAATTTTAAAAAATATTTCCATTAAAATTTGTACGACTTTTAATTAAACAAATGTCAAAATGTTTTTGTATATTTTTTCTGATAACTATTTGAAATTAAAATTCGCATTTTTATCGTTTAAGGTATTTATTATTTTTACACATTTTAACATTTAACATTTGCCAAGACATAATATCTTCCATACGCAAAAATGGAAAATTGTTATACAAAAATAGTTATAAATATATAAAACGCAATAGTCTACTCAAGTACACAGATGTTCGGCTTCAACTAAAAACACTTTTATTAAATCATCCATCTTTTCCAGATCCGCTCGTATTATTTTTGACTGCAAAGATATGTAAAATGCTTCGACAAATAAAGCCCAATGTTTTACATATTTTCCTTCTAGGAAATTATTTAAAATTGGTATACTAAAATATAAAGTCCAATTTTCCCAATCCTTGGCTTTCCAATAACGACGATCTTTTAAAGATCGGGAAAGGTGCATTACTTGATTAGGAAGTTGAATACTTTTTATTATACTATCAATTTCATCCATTTGAGTGCTATTAATAGTTTTAGACAATGATTTTTTACTAGGAAACCAATAATCTGCGAACTGCTTGGCCACACCGAGTCTCACAAAATGCATGTCATCAGGTGTGAATCCTTCGACTATATTAAATTGCTGCAAATTAATAAGTGCTGATACGCGATTAATAGAGTCTTGTGGTATTTCATCATTAACCAGTCTTGACATGGAAATGAGCATATCTTCTTCACTTCTTTCTTCAGAAATTGTTTCTAATAAAGGGTATTTAACACTGCCTCCAGTATTTTGTTTATTTGGAACCCATTCACCAGGATGCTTACAACAATTACATGATCCGTATTTATTAAACTGGTGCATTCCTTGCATCGGGCCACGTGCTATAGTGTCAACACAGCAACATAAAGCATATGGTTTAATATTACGTTCCTCGCCAAGAATAGTGCATGTAACACCATCTATTGCCAGTTGATTCATATCATTTACAAAAGATTTTAGAAAGACCTCCATATCGGGTTTACCTTTACCAAACCATAAGCCGTAGACGATACACTTAGACGCCCTAACATGAATTGGTGTTTCATTAATTATCAATTGTAATGGCCAAATAGAGTATGAAGAACTTTTAAAAACTGGTGCTCCATCTGAATTAAAAGTCATTGAACAAAATCTGTCTTTCTCTTGTGGATTTGAATTTTGTACAAATTTTCTATACGCCTGTCCATCATAAATATCCTCATAAATGCCATTCTCATGTTGTCTCTGTCTAACAGAAAAATCGTAATATTCATCGTGACATTCCAGCATGCTTTTAATTTAATTTGATAACAAAAAGGTAACATAAAAAGTGACGTAATCCTTGTCTCTTAATTGAATTTTATATCCACAAACAGGACATACTTTTGCCACGCATTTATTACTGTATATTCCCGCATATGCTTCGCAACTAGGGCAAATCGAATGGTAGGTCGCAGTATCTTTTGGGAAGAACATTTTATCCACTAAATATCGCGTATCAGGGAGTATCGGTTTTGAGAAAAAACAGTTTAACATTTGGAGTAGATGACTTACAGCTGTATGGGACAAATTAAATCTTAAACAATATTTAACAACCATCATAAAAATTTCTCCTTCACTTAAAGGTACGGGTTGCCGGAGAGGTTGAAAAGATGTTTCGCTTCTTAACTTCTTTTTTAAGTTTGATGGGATTGTCGTATGCACACTATCTTCTTCTAGATACTTTTCATAATTAGTTTCATGTGGATTATTTTCAAGAGACTCTTCTTCACCTAATATGATTTCTCGCTAGTTGAAGCAATCATCGTCTACTTCTGTTTCATCACATTCTTCAGAGTTCGATTCACAAGTTTTCTGAATATAAATCGTAATAAAAAAGCTATAATTAATGAAGTGTGATAAGTTTTTTATAAGTTATAAAAATAAAATTATCTTTAAATCAAATTTTAACTCGAAAATAGATTATATAAAAAATTACATCTTTACCTGCATATCTAAAAAAGATGTTGACATTTCAGAAACTTCTGCTTCTAGTGTATCTTCTTCTCGTGAAAACTGAAAAAATAGAATAATACTATTACAATACATCAAGCGCAATAATATTTTAATAAAAGATGTTTTAATATAATATATAGGCGAGGTAGGGGCGAAGCGACGCATTAGAAAACCAATTATCTGTCTATCTATATTTGGGGCATTTCATGTCAAGTGATCAAGGTGGAGAAAAATTTTTCTCCAATCGTAGCAAAACTTGGGGCTTTTGTAGTACTCATAGATAGTAATTTTTCATGAAAATATTTTTTTACCTAGTCCAATATTTTCCGAGGGGGAGGGGGTTAAATTTTTGTGTTTTTCAGTACAATGCTTATTTCAATAATTTTTTACTCTTAAACAATTAAACATACAAATTTGACAAAGTACATTTTGGAAAGGTTTTTTCATGCTCTTTCGATTGGAATTAAGCATTTTGAAAAAAAACTTTTTTGATCCAAAAAAATCAAAATTAAAAATAAATTTCAATTTTTGGGGGAGAGACCCGATATTTTTTTTAAACGAAAGCTGAGGTTTTTTCCTAAAAGGACATATAAATGGCATAGTGGGACTAGAATGTTTAAACATTGATAAAAAGAATTTTCTCCTAAACGGAGCTTAAAACCGGGTTTTGAGCGCTCCGGCGAGTAGAAAACTCATTTTTTCAATGTTTAAACATTCTAGTCCCACTTTACCATTTATATGTCCTTTTAGGAAAAAACCTCAGCTTTCGTTTAAAAAAAAAAATTGGGTCTTTCTCCCCCAAAAATTGAAATTTATTTTTAATTTTGATTTTTTTGGGTCAAATTTTTTTTTCAAAATGCTTATTTCCAATCGAAAGAGCATGAAAAAACCTTTCCAAAATGTACTTTGTCAAATTTGTATGTTTTATTGTTAAAGAGTAAAAAATTATTGAAATAAACATTGCACCAAAAGACCCCTTGATCACTTGACGCGAAATCCCCCATTTATATAATCAGACTTTTGTCTGTACATTTGACCAATGGAGAATCCAAAAATGGTAATAGAAAATTATCTGTCTGTATATATTGTGTAGATATATTAAACTTTTTCGAAAAATTAAAAAAATTTCAAAATTTTATTTTTTTATATATTATATAATTATCACTGTTTTTGTGCGGGTGTGTTATTTAATACCTCGAGGTGTTAGCGGTTGCACAATTTCCGCTGGTAGTGTACACACCAGTACGATACAAGTGTAAAAACCGTATGTTGTAAGGTAAGAATTCTAAAATTGCCAAAGTACTCTGTACGAATATAATACTAGGGAAAATACCAATTCATCGTACTAATAAAATTTGGATTTTAGGTTATGAATTTCCAATGCTTCTTTACGATATACCAGCACAGTACCTGGTACAATATTAGTACGCTACTGGTTATTTAATTTGATATTAGAAGGTTAAATCTACAGTCTTTTTGTGGAAAATAAATATTACTTTGAAACAAATGTTATTGTATTCTTTTATTATTACGTGTACACTCATCTTCAGCTCGTGCAACAGAAGGCACTCGTTTTCGATTCGTGGCGCTAACGTCGCGTCGCCCTTTTATAAAATAGTCCTTCTTGAACTTGTATCGTAATGTACTATTATGTAACTATATTTATGTCTAAATAATACGTTTTTGCGAGGATATAATTTTTCTTTAATTCTCTCTTAATTCTCTCAGTTTTTAGGGTTTCGTGGCCCATGGCCGAAAGCCTTATAGTTTCACTTTGGCGTCCGTCCGTCCGTCGTAATTTGGGGCACTATAGATCCCAAATCAGTCAGTCAGTCTTAATCACAATGGTTTATGATAACCAAAACAAGAATTGTACATTAATTAAACATCCATAATTTTTCTATAAACATTTTTATTTCTTTTTAAATGCCACGAAACCCTAGATATAGGCGTTTTGCGCCTGCTTCTCTTCCAATTTTTTTATTTAGCTTTCAAACTATTTAATACATAATTTTTGTTAATTTTAGGGTTCCGTACCCGGTAGGAAAATGACCGAAAAACTGGAAATTTTTTTTATTTAGAAAAATAGTGTGTACCCCCCTTGGTTTTCTCAATTTTTGGCCTATTGGACTGCAATTTTTTTTATTTTATGTATTGTCATGTGTAAATTTTAGGAAAAATATAGTGAACATGATTGGATTTGATTTTGAAATTTTTTTCAGCGAAAAACTCAAATTTTTTAAAAATTTCGTCAAAAAAGCTTGTTTTTCATCCTAGCGCTCATAGTTTTTTACCTAGAGAGCTGAAAATGTGTTCACTTATTTATTTTTACGTGTAAATTACAGGAAAAATGTAGCGGAAATAATTAGAATTGATCTTCATTGAGTTTTCAGCAAAAAAAAATCTTTTAAAAAAATATTTAAAAATTTTATTCATTTTTTTAAATTAATTATTAAATCTGATTTTGTTTTGTATTTTCAAAACATAGTAACTTCAAGTTCAATTGGAATTAATCTATATATTTTTTTAAGAAAAATTAGAAGTTTTCACGGAGGGTACGGAACCCTAGGCTTTAGTACGAATTCTACTCGCTTAAGGCCATCAGGCAAATATTCCTCTCAAAAACAGTTCTCCCGCGTGTCGTCTCACTTGTAAGTAAGAGAAGTGTTCCGTTTGTGGGCACCCTTTTGTTTTTGCCTCATAACATTTGTCCATGTGCATATTATACAAATACATGTGTACGAATTTAAAGCTAGAGGTCTAAGGTGACTTTCAGTGAAGGAATTAAATTGATTCCTTTAAATAAAAAAGTTTTTTTAGAAATTTAGTGAAATGGAAATTTTTTGACAAAAAAATGTTTGTACCCAGTTGTGGGCACTCTTGAAAAATCCGCTAAAAATGGAAAAATATTAAAGGAAACCAACACAAATAAAGAAGAAATGAAAGTTTCTTTATTTTAAGAGACTTTGCCGGGATAAAAAAACAAAAATGATGACAAGTTTTCACACTATGCTCATCACTAACAAAAGCATAATGCTTGCATGTGAAGTAGCTAGTACGCAAACCATAACGCACTTCTCATGCACTGAACGACTATATTCATCGCATTTAATGGAGTTTGCGGCTGTCACTTTCCTTGGCAGAAAGTTTAGATAGATGAGACAGTAGTCCACAACATTGTCAGATGGTAGAGCCTCATTAACATAAAGGTGCCCACAACCGGGAATGGCAGTCATTTTTTTAAAAAGACCAACACATTTTGTGATGCAGGATTTTGGTTAAACACGAAGGTAAATCACAAAATATAATTACAATACTGCAAAAAAAAATTAAACCCTTTTTTCTGAATGAATCTACACCCATATGTTGCTCTTCGAAAACAATACAAAATTACTTTTTTATTTATTTAATGCAAATTTTTTTATTATGCTCACAGCTATTACACAAATGCATATATTTGTTTCGTTATCAATACGAAAAGTCCGTTTCGTCAACGAACACGACTTGCAATACTTAGATCAGTAAAGTCTGCTTGCTGTCAAAGTTTACGTAGGGGTGCCCACAACCGGCGCACTTCCCTTAATTAGATATGTCTCGTTCGGATTTATCAAGATAATTATGGGAATTCGTGCTGTAAAGAATATTCTCGAAATTTGCAACTAATTTTTGAAATTACAAATATCCAAAGAGGGGGGTAATTTTGAGGTAGTGCTGTAGAGGGTTGGGATGGTCAAAATTTAAAAAGTTATAATAAAAAAAAATAATTTATAATTATTATAATTTTAAAAGTTATATAGGTCAAAAACAAAAATTTATAAAATTGGACACTTTTATTACGAAAATTTTTGTTTATTCACGTATGTTCCAATGAAAATGTAAAAAAAAATTTAAAATAAAATTTTATTTTTAAGAATGTATATGTATCAAACGATTTTTTGTAAGAAACTAGCACTAAATTAACAATTATTAATTCTTGTCTGATTGTGGGCAAACGATGGGATCTACATATTTAATTTGAAATTTTTAATTTGTATATAACCTGTATTTCTTAAACCGCTTGATAAAAAATTAGAAAGAAAATCATGGTAGCTTATTTCAAACAGCACTAAAAGAAAAAAAATATTTGGAAAAAATTTGAGCTGCAAAAGAAAAATAATTCTCGATTTGGCGTGGAACTCACCATATATAAAATTCGCTGTGTACTGCATTACTTTTAAGTTTAAGGAGATTATCTCTATTTGTATGCAATGGTCCAATTATTTTCAATAGAGCTGTTCAAAATTCGAACCGAACCGAGTTCAGTTCGGTTTTTCAGCGCTAAAATATCAAATGTCGAAAATTCGATATTCGAACTATGCGATTCGGATGTCGAATTTTCGACATTCGACATTTTAGCGCTCAAAAACCGAAATAAACTGGGTTCGGTTCGGTTCGAATTTTGTAGTGACTCGAATTCAAACCGAACTGTTCGAATTTTTTGGCCAGTTCGAATGTCGAAAATTCGACATTCGAACTGGGCTAACTCGGATTTCGAATTTTCGACATTCGACCTGGGCTAACTCGAATGCCGAATTTTCGACATTCGAACTGGGCGAAAAAATTCGAACAGTTCGGTTCGAATTATTTTGCACAGCTCCAATTTTCAAGATTTGTCACAGAAGGTTAAATAAATGTTTAGTTATTTGTATTGAAATTTGTCCTAGCAGGGTAAACTTTCGGTAATTCAAATCAGCTAGAAAGGAAGGAGAATTCTGTAATATGCACGGAAAATAAAAGTTCACTACTTTTTACTAAACTATTTCTAGATTTTTGGATATGCGCGGAAGTTTATTAAAGACTCAAATATCATCGGTTTATAAATTAGTAAACTTCTTTATAGGATTTACCATTTTCGTTAGTTTTATAAAATGGTTTTGTACAATTTACAAAAATGTCTTGTAGTTCCACGAAATACATATATAATACAGTTTAGTTATATAATGCCTATCTGCGAGTAGTAAAAATGGAAAACCAGGTTAGTACAAAAATTAGAAACCGAGTTTTGTAAAATGAAGTAACGGATACAAAAAAATAATAGTTTCTGATTGGTTGCCCGACACTTCTCTTTTTCTGGGTAGTGGCAGGTAATAGTAGATGCATTTCTTTACTTTAGTCGAAGAGGGGAGAAAACGCACAGGGATTGTCGCAAACATGGGATAGAAAAAGACAGAAGTAGGATTGTCCTTTTCTATCAAGATCGGTCAAATATTTTATAAATTTATAAATAAAAATTGCCTGAAAATATTATTAAATAAACGAAAATTTATGTTCACATTTTAGGTCCTATAAAAATTAAAATCTTTTCGGAAACTTAATAACAACTTTCAAAAAAACTATAATTATTAGAGATGTGCAAAAAGCCCGAAAACCGACCGGGTAATTTCGGGCTTTTCACTTTTCGGGTCGGGTTCGGGCCGGGTCAAGCTTGTTTACAAACCCGGAATCTTTCGGGTACCTGACTGAATACGGGTTCTTTAGTAAGAATATAATATAAACATAAATACAATTTTAATAAAAATTTCAGTACGTATTATTGAATTTTGAGCCAAAATGAATGAAATAGTGTAATTAAATAAATAGAAAATTAAATGTATTTGTTTTCAGTACAAATTACAGTTGGAATAATGATTTATGGCAATTTAAAATTGAAAATTGCAAGCATTTTTAAATGTGCCGTAGATCGTTATGCCTTGGAGATCTTCAAATGCAGAAAATTTGGTAAATAGTAGGAAATTCAATTACGTAAAACGGTATATTCAAGACTATTGAACTAATTCTGTAATATTCACAAAATTTATTTTTTACGTGTGTGACTTTAATCATAGATAAAAGAAATTTTTTTGTTTATTACAATTCATTTTACTTACTGAACTTGTTTCATTAGTTGATGAGTCACTATCACTCGTTGATTTACGTCTCTTCCTCATCCTCCAATTAGAAGTTCTGGATATTTCACGGTCATCATGATCTAAATGGGCTTTGTAAAGTCGTCGATCACTCATTTTTAAACGTTACAATTTTTCGATTTCACACTGTAAGTATTAGAAGAAAAGTAAATTAATAAATAAAAATAAAGAATAATCAATTAAAACATATGTTTAAAGGAATTACTTTACTTCAGAATATAATTATGCAATATAAACGAATTGGACGTTTTTTACAACATAGCACAATGTAAAAGTTAATATAAGATAGCAAAGGTGACTATGAAAGGAAGAAACTTAAAAAAGTTAAGTCAAAGAAATCGAAAAATCGAGAATTTTTAAAGTCAAGGATTGTTTTTTGAGGGTTTTACTTTTGATAAACTGTGCACTCTCTAAATCTGAATAAGTACATATGCACTTATTCATGTTTCAAAACTCTTCCACGTAAAAAATATGTACATATACACTTAAAATAAGTGAACTTTCACTTATTATTAAGTTGAATTTCACTTATTTCAAGTGTATATGCAATTATGCACCTATTTTTTTACGTGGAAGAGTTTTGACTTATTCAGATTTAGTAAGTGATTTTTAATTGATTCAAATTTAAATTAACAAAATATTTTTCTGGAATATTGAGCAAGCCTTTTTTGTTTCAGCTACCTAAAGAATTACTTCAAAAGAAATTAAATGTTTTTATTGTTATTATAAAATTAGAAAAGGTAATAGACAAAATTGCTAAAAATCTATTGGTAGTAAAATTAGAAACTACACGCGCGCATAATTTTAGTTAGTTCGGTGATTGCAGTTTAAGAAGTATTTTCTTCTAAATAGAATATGCATACAATTTCAAGGCTTAAGTTATAATATTAATGAAAAAAACCAATTGTAAGAGAATCTATATAACTCCTTAAATTTGAAATATAATTCAAAAGTTCTTTAAACATTAAAATATAAGTTGTAACCCTCTGGGAACTGGGACATGGGATGTCTTTAGGACGTCTATGTTCGTTAGAAAAACATCCAAAAGGCATCTTATGTCTTAAGGATGTCTTTAAGATATAACATACCTTTTGAACGTCCTTAGAACGCTCTGAGAAAAATGGATATTGAGCTTTAATATCTAGATATTATGCGAAACAATCTGTTCTTAATATCTAGTATATTAAGATTGTTAATATCCACTTTTCTCAGTGCTGACATAGACATCCTAAGGATGTCCTAAGGACGTCCTGTGTCCCAGTGCCTACTGCAAAATTAAGATGTTCATAACATGAACATTTTGCTTCCTCTTTACGATCAGCAAAAAAAATTTGCTTCCTCCTGGAGGAAGCATTAAGGAAAATTTTATTTAATTTTTAAGTAATTTTTAATAAATTCTAACATTTATAACATCAACTTTATTCGTTTTAATGAATAGAATAAAATTTTATTGTACAATAATATAATAGTAAATAAACAAAAAAAATTTCAGTAAAAAAGTGAATTTTTTAACTTTAATTTTATTTATTTCTATAAATTCCAATAAAATATATTCTTTATATACATCAATCTATTCTTCTTGATGAAAAGAATAAGATTTTTTATTTGTTTTCAAGTAAAGAATAACATTTTACAATACAGCAACATAATTTTGAAGAATTAAATGAATTTTTAATGAAAGTGCGAATTTTTCGTCTTTAATTGTTATTAATTTTATAAACTCAAATACAATATATACTTTATATATGGGTGATTTTCAAATTACTGTGATTTTTGCGAATTTTTCGTCTTTAACTGTTATTAATTTTATAAACTCAAACACAATATATATTTCATATATGCACGGAGAAGAATGGTTGAATAATGCATACAATTTTTATTGGATAAAATAAAATTAGTTGCATTATCTATCGAAAATGTTTGATCAGCTAACTCTGATGGTCACAACAACATCTAAAAATTTTAATCTCTAGTTGGATATTCCATCATTATAACTGGTTATTTTATCCAACGTGTTGGATAAAGCATCCAATTCGCAAGTATACTTGGTTAGCCACGTGACGAGCAAGCGCTGGGTACAAAAATCTCATGGATGCCACATGGTTCCTATCGTGAAGGCGTCTTTGACACTGCGTTTTCGTGAATTGTTTTCATTTTATATAAATGGACGAAAACACCGAAATTTTTATTCGAATGGCTGTTCCATCCAATGCCGACGTTTTGATTGTTCCATTTAAAGAGTAGTTTATATTGTATATTTTTAATAGCGAAATTACACAAAAAAGTCCCAGATACTCAATATTCAATATTATTAATATTATTAAATAAAAGATTGATATTCCAACAGTGAAAAATAGATGTGCTAACAAACTCGAAAGTAAATGTGCACCAGAGAATTGGACAAAGCAACCAAGAGAATGTTTCTCCTAGCTATTGGAATTGGTTAAAATGAAAAACTTTTAAGGATCCAATAAAATTGGTCACACTCTCCAACTAATCGGATTGCGCTCCAGAGTCTATCGAAAATAGACAAATTATCCAATACTTAGTATAATCTATCCAACTATTTTTCTCCGTGTATAAAATGAAAACAATTCACGAAAACGCAGTGTCAAAGACGCCTTCACGATAGGAACCATGTGGCATCCATGAGATTTTTGTACACAGCGCTTACGCGTCACGTGACTAACCAAGTATACTTGCGAATTGGATGCTTTATCCAACGCGTTGCATAAAATAACCAGTTATAATGATGGAATGTCCAACTACAGATTAAAATTTTTAAATGTTGTAGTGAACATCAGAGTTAGCTGATCAAACATTTTCGATAGATAATGCAACTAATTTTATTTTATCCAATAAAAATTGTATACTTTATCCAACCATTTTTCTCCGTGTACATGGCATAAGATTTTTTTTATTTTGTTCCGAAATTGTTGTGATAAAATATTGAGAATATCTTTTGAGCAGTTTGGAGGCCTAGTCTAAGTAGATATTTTACATATAAAAGTATTTTTATTATAATGGTTTTCTACGTATGCGAGTAATTTTCCATGTTTCCAACTCTCTAAATATGAATTAGTAGAATTTTACTAATTCTTCGTAAAATTTTACTAATGTTTTAGAAGAAATTCTCTAATTAACCAACTAACGCCCACCAGGATGCAAAATGTACCTTGATTTCACGACTCTTATTTTGTATGAAATAATTATGTAAAAAATATAGGAAATACCATTTCCGACGTCAAGTTTATCACTCTTTCGGAATATTATGAAGCTAAAATTTGTTTGTAATTGTCTCAAAAAAAGTTATAACAATTTTATTTCCAAAAAACACACTTAAAAAAAAAAATTTTCAATTAATATTTTGACATGGAAAACTAAAGAATATGGTCTCAAAAGCCCAAAATATTGCGTCCTGGTACCCTCAGCTATAAAAATCCATCATGACTTTTTTCAAATTCAAGATGGTGGATATGAAAATGGACATTCTTCCAAAATAGAAAAAGCTGATTACGAAATTTTTGAAAATTCAAAATGGCGGATCCAATATGTCGGTCAAAATATTTTAAAAATTTAAAAAAGATTAATTCGCCTGAAAATTTTTACTCTGGAGTTTTTTTGGGTTTCTGATTGCGATTCTGATGTCAGATTTCTAAAATTTATAATGGTGAACCCAATATAGCTGTCAAAATATTTAACAAATTTATAGCAAATCCTACGAATGTTTAATTTTCTTATCCGCCATTTTGAATGTTACAAATTTTACACTGGATTCTTAATCAGCAACCCCAAAAACCTCCGAGTAACAATTTTCATACTATTTTAGTCGTTTTTAAAATTTTTTAATATTTTGACAACCACATTGGATCCGCCATTTTTAATTTTTGTAAATGTGATATGATATTCGTAATCAGCATCCCTAAAACCCCCCTAGTAACAATTTTCATGCAAATCCATTTCATTTTTTAAAAAATTGTCGGTCATATTGGATCCGTTATTTTGAATTTTCAAAAAGTAACATCAGATTCGTAATCAGCGACCCCAAAAACTCCCGACTAACCATTTTCAAGCAAATCTAATCACTTTTGAAAAAAAATTTCCGAAAATTTTTTCCGGCCTTTTCCATTTTGGAAAAATATTAATTGAAAAATTTTTTTTCTTAAAAAGTGTGTTTTTTGGAAATAAAATTGTTATAACTTTTTTTGAGACAATTATAAGTAAATTATAGCTTCATATTTCGAAAGAGTGATAAATTTTACGTCGGAAATGGTATTTCTTATATTTTTTACATAATTATTTCATACAAAAAAAGTCATGAAATCAAGTTACATTTTGCGTCCTGGTGAGCATTAACGGTGTTGCAGGTCGAGAACTGGGTAGTGTTGCCAACCCACTTCCCCTACTTTCCTGAATTTTTTCACTTTGATCACTTTTTTAAAAAAAACTAAGCACTTAATCGAAAAAGTGGGCCTTTACTGGGGAGCGAAATTAAATAAAAAATTAGTGAAAATTTATTTTGTAACGATACGATGTTTCTACGAGGCATAATCCTATTTCTACGATTGCAATTGACAGATGTAGGTGACTTGATCTGGGGATTAAATGGCCGCACAACAGAAAGGTGGAGTGAGGCGGGTTGCCTACGTAAAGGCATAACAGTATGATAAAACAGGGCAGTAACTTTTATTTTGTTGAGAATGATTAAAACAATATTTGGCAATAATAAAAATTAATACAAAGGCATAAATAAAGGGATTTTTTTACCTCTAAAGGTACAATTCATTAAATTGTAATTAATAAAAATATGGAAAATGACAAATATGCAGAATTTTTCGTCCACGAGAAAACGCGGCTTAGCTCCCAAGCGTGAATTTCACAGGGCAAGTGATTGAAGTAGAAGCAGAACGAAAAAATGCATACAAAATAATGTTTTTAAAACGTTAATTAAAATAGTATAAAAAATTATAGATATAAACAAATCAAAATCATGTAATATTTTTTCATTTCATTTTATGCTAAGCCAAAAGTTTTTTATTAAAAGATTTTATTTAACAAATGCCAAAAAACGAGATTTTCTTATTTGTGTAAAAAAATGGAAAATTATTAAACAAAATTTTACGTATATTATTTTGTTAAAGAGTTTGTAATTATTTCCAAAAATAATAATATTTATCACAAGAATGCAATTATTTAAAATTTTTTAAATTACCTAAACTCTTGTCAGAAGTTCAATTATTTTCAAAAAATCTAAAAAAAATTATGGTCTACATTTCCAATAACATTTATAAATAAATAACAATAATCTTGGACAAAGTTTAATTATTTTGAGGAATTTAAATAAAATTCAATTACCATTTTATAAATAATAGTCCTTAAGATGAAACGAGTAAATATGCAAATTAGGTAAAGAGAGACATTCTTATTGACATTGCCTTTAGAGAAAGAAAGAAAGGTAGCCGTTACCAGAGAAAGCGTTATCGGCGCCGTTATCCAGAAGTTATCGAGACCGTTACCTTTGGAGTTTCTATTACTATATATAAGGATATATATATTATATATATACATATAATAGACTTTTCTTTATATTTCCCTTGCGATGAAGGAAGAAAGAAAATATTACCTGGGTTCTCCGAGGTAATCCCCATTACAAAGGCTATTGTTTAAGGGTTCGTAATCCTTCTTAGGGTCGAATACAGGCCTATGTGTATATATATATATATATATATATATATCTATGAGTGCGAAGAGGACACTCACGTTTAGGGCCTACCACCTAAATATAAGAACGAAAATTTTTAATTTAAAAAATCATATCGTCGATTATTTTCCTTGGAGCACGTTCTACGTGTCTTCAACGAAATTGAAGTATAACAATTTTTTTGGGAATTCACTCACTATAGGTGAGTGAATAAAAAAGTTAAATAAGTGAATTATCAGTGAATACTTTGTGAATTAGTAAATAGTGATTTAGTGAATAGTAAGTATTAGTGAATATAATTAAATAAGTGAATATTAAATAATAATAGAAATACATTAAAATACTTTTTTCTAATTTTTTTCAATCATTTAAATAATTATGTATTTGAGTTGTGTTTAGTTTTCGAAGTTAATTAATAAAGTTAAAAAAAAATTTCTTATGTTTATTAATACATTAAAAAATTTTTTATAATTTAGAAATCGTATGTAATTGGAATCCAAAGGCAAAATTAGAAGTTGGTTATATTGGATGAAAGGCAAAATTGGTTAAATTGGTTATATTGGATAAAAGGCAAAATTGGTTATATTGGATAAAAGGCAAAATTGGTTATATTGGATAAAAGGCAAAATTGGTTATATTGGATAAAAAGCTGGAAATTGGTTAAATTGGTTTTATTGGATGAAAGGCAAAATTGGTTATATTGGATAAAAGGCAAAATTGGTTATATTGGATAAATATTGGTTATATTGGATAAAAAGCAAAATTGGTTATATTGGATAAAAAGCTGGAAATTGGTTAAATTGGTTTTATTGGATGAAAGGCAAAATTGGTTATATTGGATAAAAGGCAAAATTGGTTATATTGGATAAATATTGGTTATATTGGATAAAAGGCAAAATTGGTTATATTGGATAAAAAGCTGGAAATTGGTTTTATTGGATAAAAGGCAAAATTGGTTAAATTGGTTATATTGGATAAAAGGCAAAATTGGTTATATTGGATAAAAAGCTGGAAATTGGTTAAATTGGTTTTATTGGATAAAAGGCAAAATTGGTTATATTGGATAAAAGGCAAAATTGGTTACATTGGTTTTATTGGATAAAAGGCAAAATTGGTTACATTGGTTTTATTGGATAAAAGGCAAAATTGGTTATATTGGATAAAAAGCAAAATTGGAAATGAATTATATTGGATAAAAAGAAAGCTGGAAATTGGTTAAATTGGATTAAAGGAAAAATAGTAAATTGGTTATATTGGATAAAAGGCAGCAAAATTGGAAATTAATTATATTGGATAAAAAGAAAGCTAGAAATTGGTTAAATTGGATTAAAGGAAAAATAGTAAATTGGTTATATATTGGATAAGAGACAAAATTGGAAATTTGTTTGTATTTTCTATAGGAGGCAAAATTTGGTAATATCATTGAATAAAAGGAAATTATAATATTTATAATTAAATGTATAAAACTTAATCTTAAAATTCTACTGTAATATTGCTTTTTTTAAATTTTTAATTCCTTGATATAAGTAAATTTTATAAAATAAAAGAACAATGTCTAACAAAGGAGAAACTGTTAATTTGACTACTGATGATTTAAGTATTGTTGTCACTGAAGGAGCAATGCTAAATAATGATCATATGTATGAATTTCAAAAGCTTTTGGGAAGACAATCAAATTTTTTTTATAATATGCAAAATACTTTGTGTTTACAAACACTTGATTTGATAGTTCCAATCGAGAAAAATAAGCAGCACATTCAAATACTTTTTAGTGGATATTATAAGTCTGGTCATTGGATTTGTACTTATTATGATGGAAAAAGCCTTTACATTTTTGATAGTCTTAATAAAAAATATTTAAATGACGATCAGAGGGCTTACTTAATTCGATTATATCCTTTTGAACCACCAGTAGTTTTCACAACTGTTGATCAACAACCATTAAACAGTCTTGCTTGTGGAATATATGCAATAGCATTCGCAACATCGTTATTTTTTAATATTATGCCTGATTCTGTCAATTACTATTATTGTAATATGAGAAATCATTTAATGTTAATGTTCAAAAACAATAGTTTAAGTGAATTTCCCTCTGAACAACTTTCTAATAGTAGATCTTGCATAGTTGTGAATGACTGGAATTGCCTTTTAAATGAAAAAGATATTCAACTTAAGTATGGAGAATCAAACTTTTCTAAAAACTCTATGAAGAAAGAAATTTCTTTCCCGAGAATAATAAATAAAATAAATAAAGGGAGTATTGCATCAACAACAGTTAAACAAAGTAGGGCTGAAATTCAAAGAAATTATAGCGAAAGGCAAAAATTGAAGCGTAAAGTTGATAATCCAAATTATTCAGAGGAAGCAAACACTTCTCTTTCTTTTCCGAGAGCAATAAATAAAATAAATGAAGGAAATGTTGAATCATCAACAACACTTAAACAGAGTAAGGCTGAAATTCAAAGAAATTATCGCGAAAGGCAAAAATTGAAGCGTATAGTTGATAATGCAAATTATTCAGAGAAAGCACACACTTCCCTTTCTTTTCCGAGAGCAATAAATAAAATAAATGAAGGAAATGTTGAATCATCAACAACACCTAAACAGAGTAAGGCTAAAATTCAAATAAATTATCGCGAAAGGCAAAAATTGAAGCGTAAAGTTGATAATGCAAATTATTCAGAGGAATTACACACTGTCCTTCCTTTTCCGAGAGTAATAACTAAAATAAATGAAGGAAATATTGAATCATCAACAACACTTAAACAAAGTAGGGCTGAAATACAAAAAAATTATCGTGAAAGGCAAAAATTGAAGCGTAAAGTTGATAATGCAAATCATTCAGAGGAAGCACACACTTCCATTTCTTTAACGAGAGTATTAAATAAAATAGATGAAAAAAATAATGCGTCAACAACACTCAAACAAAATAGGGCTGAAATTCAAAAAAATTATCGTGATAGGCAAAAACTGAAATGTAAAATTGATAATGTAAATTATTCAGGTGAAGTGCACACTTCAACTTAGAAAAAACTTCAAGGTGAATCTAAAATAGAATATGCTCAAAACCTTAAATTAAAAAATATAAACAGTGATAGAAGTACTTTGTCAAAAACAAAAAATACTCTATGTCAAAGAAATTATTGTGAAACAGTATTAAATCATCAAATACAAAATGAGTTAAAACTGGTAAATAATAGTATAAATTCAAATTTGAATATTTGTGTTCTTAAGAAAATATTAAATATAGATTTAGATGATAATGAAACATTTAAGTCAAATAATGTTGAAAATTATCTAGGTCCAATGAATTATTATTGCACACATTGTCAAGCTAAACATTTTAAAGATGAACAAGTGCTGGTAGAAAAGTTAGTTTTAATGATTGTTGTAGTCATGGAGGTGTTGTTTTAACATCCATACAATATCCAGATGAATTAAAGCTTTTGCTAGAAGGGCTTCATGAAAAATCTGGTCATTTTAAAAAGAATATAAGGATGTACAATAATTCTTTTTCTTTTGCATCTTTAAATGCTAATGTAATTAATTTTAATGGAAGAAGAAGAGGACCATTATGTTACAAAATTCAAGGTCAAATTTACTATCAAATTAATAGTGCTTTATATTCGGATAAAGGTGAAGATCCATGTTTTGGTCAATTATTTATTTATGACCCTGAGGAATCAATAAGATACAGATTGAAAAGTAACGACAATTTGGATGAAGACATTTTAAAATCTATAGAAAATATTATGAGAAATTCTAATGCATACACAAAATCTTACATGATGATGTCAGAGGTAATTAGAATAGAAACTGAATTAGCAAGACAAAAAAATGAAGAAATTCCTGAATTACAATTATTGTTCACTTTGAAAAAAGGCTTTGATAAAAATAGATATAATTTTCAAAGTTTTAATTAAGTTGCTGCAATTTTTAATACAAACTCTGAGGGAGAAATACCAGAATCTTATGTAACGATTTATAATAAATCTACAAAGGAATTAAAATTGGTTAGCAATTTAGATCCCAATAGTGAACCATGGATTTATCCCATATTTTATCTACTTGGAAATAAGAGTTATAATATTAATATGATTCGTAGTGATAGCGATTACGGAAGTAGAAATCATACTATTTCTAGATCTGCCTACATTAAATATAAAATTGCTATAAGAGATAAGGAATTTAATCTATTTTTATATGGGGGGTAGATTGTTTCAACAATGGGTGGTTGACAATTATGTAAAAATAGAAAAAGATAGATTAAGATTTTGTGCAAATAATCAAGCTCAATTAAGAAGTGAAACATATAAAGGATTGATCGATTATTTACACAATCATGAGTTGGAAAATGATGTACACGTGGGAAAAACGCTTATATTGCCTTTTACTTTTATTGGATCACCTCTCAATATGATGCAACAATATCAGGATTCGATGGCTATTGTTGCTTGTCATGGTAGACCAGATTTATTTATTACAATGACGTGTAATCCAAATTCGAAAGAGATACAGGAAAATTTATTACCCCATCAAACTGCTGCTGATAGACCTTATATTGTAACTAGAGTATTCGCATTAAAAGTAAAACATTTACTTAAACATATTGTTGATAACAAATTATTGGGAGAGGTCAAATCTTATGTTTATGTTATTGAATTTCAAAAGCGAGGATTGCCACACATTCATTTGTTAGTTATATTGAAAGAAAATTCTAAAATATTAACAGTTGAATGGATAGTAATGTAACTATTAATCATAATGACATAAATCATTATGAAGAAAATAGATATGTTGGTCCAGTTAAGGCAGTATGGAGAATTCTAAGTAAACCTTTAGGAAAAAAAATCATAGCATTAATCGCTTGCCCATACATTTGCCAAATGAACAGAATGTTATTATTTGAAAAGAAAAAGATAGTAACGGTATTTCTTTCGATTTAAATAAAAATACAAAACTTTTGGATTACTTTAAACTTAACCAACGGGATAGTAATGCTCAAAAGTATTATTATTCAAAAATACCAGAGCATTATACATGGGTATCAAAATCTCTTGACTGGAAACAAAGAATTCGTCAAGAAAAAGTTTTGGGAAGAATGTATTCAGTTAATCCAAATCAATTAGAGCTATTTAATCTTAGACTATTATTGCTTACAGTAAAAGGAGCAACTTCTTTTGAAAGTTTGAGAACAGTTAATGGAGTTGTTCATGAATCTTTTACATCTCCTTGTTTGGCATTAGGACTTGTAGAAGATGATAGTGAATGGATTAGAACAATGGAAGAAGCTGCATTATGGATGATGCCTCATTCACTTCGCCAATTATTTATAAGAATTTTAATTCATTGTCATCCTGTACAACCGGATAAACTTTGGGAACAATTTAAGTGTCAAATGTCAGAAGATTATTAAAAAACTAACGACATTGATGCTGAACAAAGGGCTTATGGAAATATTAAAACAATGTTATTTAACGAAGGATATAATTTAACTGACTTTCAGGGATTGTTAGATTTACAAGATGAAATTCTTACTCAACAAGTTAATGGTATAAGTATTGCAGAACATATTAACATAGGAGAACAGAATTATGCTAAATTAAATGTAAAACAAAAACTTGTAGTTGATTATGTACTTGATGCCCTAAAGGATTCTTCTTTTGATAGTTCTTAGTGCTTATATGTTGATAGTTGTGGAGGATCTGGAAAAACATTTTTATACATTACGCTATGGCATTTGTTAAGAAGTAAAGGAATAAATGTTTGCAACATGGCATTTACAGGTATAGCTGTAACTCTGCTTCCTAATGGAAAAACTGTTCATAAAGTTTTAGGCTTACCCGTTCCATTATACAGTGATTCATCTTGAAACATTAAAGTTCAATCTAAAAAAGGCCTCTTTTTAAAAAATATAGATGTCTTTATTTGGGATGAAGCACCAATGGCTCCAAAATATGCTTTAGAAATTATAGATTATCTATTAAGAGATATAATGAATTCCAATGAACCTTTTGGTGGTAAAATTGTAATTCTAGGCGGAGATTTTCGACAAACTTTACCAATTAAAAAACGGGGTACTAGATCAGAAATAGTTAATTTATCAATAAAAAATAGTAAACTATGGAAACTTTTCAAAAAATACACATTAACAGATAATATGAGAGCCTTACCACAAGAAACGGAATTTGTAGATTTTTACTGAAAGTAAGCAATGGCGAATTAAATGATGCAGATGATATTGTTATATTACCAGAACATATTATTCAAAAAGGGAATGTAGATATTGCAGAAGAAATGTATTGTCAGTTCATACAACAGAATAAATTTCAGGAGTTGTCAGAGTGTGCAATTTTAGCACCTAGAAACGTTGACGTTTATGATATTAATAAGAGAGTGGTCCGTCTCTTAGACAGTAAAGGTGAAAAAATATATAAAAGTATTGATTCTCCTGAAGATCTTCTGAAACTTTATTACCAGAATATTTAAATACTCTCTCTCCACCTTCTTTACCACCACATGAATTACATTTAAGAATTAATTCCGTTGTAATGCTTATTAGAAATCTTAGTATTAATGAAGGATTATGTAACGGAACAAGGTTAATTGTTTTAGATTTATCACAGAATGTTATTAAATGTCAAATATTAACGGGAGATAAGAGTGGAAATATTGTCTTTTTACATAGAGTAACTTTATATTGTGAAAATTTATATCCGTTTACTTTTAAAAGAAGACAATTTCCTATAAAATTAGCTTTTGCAATGACTATTAACAAGTCTCAAGGACAAACATTTAACAGAATATATATATAGATTTAAGAAGAGATGTATTTAATCACGGTCAGATGTATGTTGCATTATCGAGGGTACGTTCATTTGAATCCGTAAAAATATATTTAGGAGATAATAGAAGTAACATGTATTGTAACGTGAATATTTTGCACGTTACATCCGAGTTAATTTTTGAGTATAAAACTTAGAGAAATTCCAGTTTTCTCCTTCTGGACACTTTTCTGCGAAAATCTCTGCTCCGCTACTCGACCACGATTAAAATATGATTTATTCTATTCTTGTTTACTGCCTCGCTTTATTTTTTTATGTTTGCCACGAGCGATTCTAATTTGGATTTGTGCTGTTGGACCCGATGGAGGAACGATACTGGATTTTGAGAGACTGGCTGTTCGACCTCACACTACACTGGCTGTTCGATGCTCCATTTGGCTGTTTGATGCCGTACAATTACACTTTTGACAATTTTGGTCGTTCGACGCCGACCTTTTGGCTGTTCGATGCCGTACTTTGAGCGATCCACGCTTATTTTATCTTGCTGCTTGAAGCCGCATTTGGGACGTATGTCGCCCGATTTTAACCTCCAGTCGTACCAGCTCTGCTTATTCGTTGGACACTTGGATGCTGTTTTGCGTTTGGCTTTGGACCAAACCTCTTTTGTTGGATGTTTCGACACACACACTCACATTCACGTGGAAGGACACTTCCTCTGGTCGCCGCCACCAATTGTCGTTGGACGTTCCCACTAATTGTCAACTTTGGCCGAGTTGGCTGTTTAAGATCGAAAGCCTTGATCTGATTGGTCTCCGTCTTTTGGTCTCCGTCTTTTTCACGACGCTACCGGCGAATTAATGAGAAAACGTGACAAGCACCGGCACTTGCTTCCGAGCACTCGATAGTTGCGTCTTCCAAAATAATTGTTAAAAAAAAGTGTTCCGAACGAGAGGACGACCCTTTGCCGAGACGCTTCCCGTCAACACTTCGTTTCTCGTAATTTGGTGAGTCGTCAGTAATATTTAAAGAATGCATATTCTCGGTTTTTCGTTTGTTTTTAATTGTTTAAATTCGAACTATTTTGCGTAGAGAATATGAATTCTTGCTTTCTTTTCGAAATGACGCCGCTTTTCGACCTCGTGGTCTTTTCTTTGCGACAATTTTCGGTTTTGTCATTTGATTTCGAATCTCTAGTTTAAATTAAAAGGCTTCATTGCGAATCATTGTTTCAATTATGTGATATTATTGTGTATTTTACGAGTTTGTCAAAATTCCGTAGTGCCTCGCGTTTTCCTCCCGTTACCAATTTTCATGAAAGAATAAATTCAAAATGTCGTGATCTAATGAATTAGATTAGGATTTCTAGTGTGATAAATGAGTGAATTTAAATCGAGTTAATTATAGTTAAATTTAGACTATTTAGCGTATTGAATTCTGTCGAGTAGCAGAGATTTTATTTTAGTTTTGTGATGAAACTTCACGACCTTTTTTTGATTATGTTGCGCATATTTTTTTCTTGTAACTAATTGAGACGAATATTACATTCGAGAATAATGTCGGAAATTATTAGTTTGAAATTTATTTTGTTATTTTGTTTGAATTGAGCGAATATTTTGTTCTTTTGTTGAGTAAACATGATCAATTAGTGAATATATTATATTATTAATTTTAATTATGTTTCTTAATTTTGCCTTTGAAAATACTCTCACCAAAGCCCTAGCCCAATGCTTCTTCTCTTTCTGAGTTAGCCCGAGTAATTTTGATGTGAAAAATCCGGTAAATCATACTTAAGTGCTATTTAGTAAATTTTGACTAAATTTTGTTTTTGATGCTTTGATTTGATATTCGCTTCTGTTCGATGATTCGCGAATATTGTTAAATTTTGTGATTAAATTTTGAAGTAAAATTTGTTAAAGAGGGATTAACCTGGTGGTCTCGTTTCCTCCAAAACAATAATTTTGTTAATTTTGTTGCTGCTGACGTTGGCTCATCGGTGAGCCTGGCGCCCAACAACTCTGTAAATTTGTAGTTTTGCCCTTTTTCGCTTAAGTATGATTCCGAAGGTGATTGCACTATATCTCTGAACGGCACCGAGATAGCAATTTTTAGAAATTTTACAAATTTTGAATTTTTTTGGTTTTTTTTGATTTTGTAAATTATTTAAGCCATTGTAAAATTCCTAATCTCACAGTATATAAAAAATTAGGTTTATAGTGAAATTTTTGAATAATTAAGGAGCCGAATATAACACCTGCCGCTACGCGCCGCCGTAAAGGACCATACCAGTCAGTGAGCAGTGAGCGCTTCTGGCCGGCCCTTCAATTTTAATTAAGTTTAATTTGCTATATTTATGTTTATCGGAATTTTCAATGTGAAATATTTACAGTACCGGTCAATATGTAAGTTCATCTATTTTCAAAGGAAAGAAAAAAATTTTGTAACATAAAATTTATGAAAACTAAACTTTTTTCGGTATACATATGTAATATAAAAAAATATGTTTTAATTTTGAAAATTATTTTTCTTTTAATAAGATTCAACAACCAAATGGATTATATACAAATGTTTAAAAAGCTGAGAATAATATTTATAGCATAAATTTATTATCTTGCAAATAGAATATGTGAATTTTTGTACTGCTAATCGAAATAACGAAGGGTTATTAGTGAAGAAAATGACCACCATTATTATTTGTTAATTTGTATAACTGTTTGAAACTATCGCTGAATGTAACTAAATACCATTCTTATTATAGTCCTCTTTTTTTAATTAATTCTATCATCTGTTTTCTATCTCCTTAAAGTAATAAAAATCCCATGCGTTATTTTTGCCCAAGGGAGACAACGGCCGCCATTTTCATATAAGTCGAACAAGTGAATGACTTTTACTCCCTGTCGTCTGCTATCTGAAATCGACACTTTTGTGCATTAGGAAATTAACAATTTTACTTAAAACGCAATAAATGTAATATCTAACGTTGCTTCCATATCTCAGAACCAGAAAAAGCTACAGTGAATTTTTATTAGAAATTGTAATGTTAAAATAAGTTAGTGTCGAAGAAAAGGAGATTTTTTTCCACTCTGAACATAGTTTTTTGTAAAAATTGTTTATAATATTGTTAAAAAAATGTTAAACAATTATAAACAAAGGTTTGTCTCTCTAAAATTTATTCTAATGTCAAACCAAGCAAAATGTGAAAAAAATTCTTACCACTCAAAACTTCTTTTTCTATGAAAATTGTTTATAATATTTTTAAATACTGTTAAATAAATTTAAATTAAAATTTGAAACATTAGCAACATTTTGATTACAAGAGAGCGTAATGTAATTTAAAAAAAATTTCTGCGAATTATAACATTTTACTATAAATTTGAAATTGAAATTTCTTTTTAGATTCTGAAAGAGGACACTCAAACCATTTAAAAAAACCTATCTCCCGATTTTGTTTGAAAATTGTAGCTCGTAGAACGGAAAGCTCGAACTTGTGCTAAGAAATACGGACATTTGGGACTAAATGGGTTAATAAAATTGAGGAGTCAGTAAGAAGAACTCGCCGAGCACTCCAACGCATGCGTTAATACCAGTCGGCTAGCAGAGATAGGCCCAGAGGCGCTCACTGCTTCTTAGATCGAAGTATGAAATAAATATTTATTGCATAATCGACAATTAAACTATTTAATTGAGTAAATAAATTTTTATTTGTTTCAATTAAATTATTTTTAGTGTACAAATTATGCAAATTACTTCCTGAAAGAAAAGAATGAGTTGATGAACAATATTATTATTGAGAAATAAAAATTATTCATAAAGTAAGTTTTTTTTCTATTTGTTAATCATAATTTTTTAATAATTAAAAATTTCTTAATATTTTTTACAAATAAAAATGATAAAAAATTGAATAATTTAAACATTTGAAGCTTGAGGCAATTTTATACTTAAGATTATATAAGCATGTTTCAAGATTGCTAAAAAATTGGTGCAATTTAGGAATACAAAATTTAAAACAAAATTTAATCGTTTCAGATAAAATTCTTTTAATAAATATGTGTTTATCTTTAGAATAATGCTAGAAACTTTTTTAATGTTAAAATATTTTTATATTGAATAGCAGAAAAAAGAGGGCGCGCGTAGCGCGCAAGTAAAAGTGACTAGTATTCATAACAAGAATTCAAATATTTTCAAAAATTTTAATAAACAAGTTGTATATCCAGATGTTCATTACATAAACATTTTGCTTCCTCCCCAGGTGGTACACGATAACTAAAAGGCATCAAAATGTTAACATCTACTCAAATCGATAACTAGAAGTTATCAAAAAGGAAAGTGTGCCCGCTGGGTCTTTACGATAAGAAGAAAATAAATTTCTAATAAAAGTGTGAATTTTTCGTCTTTAATTGTGATTAATTTCGTAAATTCAAATACAATATATACTTTATATATATATATATATATATATATATAAATCGATCCGTTTTAATGCAAAGAATAATATTTTTGAAAAAATTAGTAAAATTTTATTGTACAACAATATAATGTTGATGAAAGAACTGATTTTTTGAAAAAATGGGAATTTTTCAACTTTTATTGTCATTAACTCTATAAAATCTCATAAAATTTATACCTTATATTGACCAATCGATTCATCTTGGTGCAAATTTGAAAATTTTGTAGATTTAACGACTACAAACCTTCCTCACGAGGATGCAAAATCATGTCAAAATTTGAATTATTTTTAAAAAAATTCTTATTTCGATGATTTTTAATATTCGACTAAGTTTATAAAATTTCCCAAAAAAATTTAATTTGTAAACAAATGTTTTTTAAAAATTCTACGAAAACTTTCAATTTTTTTTAAACAAATTTTTTTACGTTAACGAGGGAACCAGTAGGGGCTTCGCTCATAGCCCTTACGGATACCCATCTCAAACATTTATCCAAGTTCCAAAAAAATATTTTTTTTTTATTAAAAAAATTTAGTTCAGAATGCATTAAATTATATTTCAAAGCACCCGAAATTGGATCCACCATTTTGATTTTTCTAAAACAATCCATTTTTTTCATAACATACATGTACTAAACTGTAGGTGGTGCAAATTTCATTTTAAAATATTAATAATTAACTAGTGAGGAAATTTTTGAATTTAAAAAACTAATTCCTCCACCCTTGAAGCTAGGTCGAATTTTTTTTTGAAAATATTTCTGAAAACACATGAAATTTAATGCCGTTTATACCAATTTGATAAAGTGAAAATTGTCAAAAAAACAAAAAAACGTACCCTTTTTTAATCTCCATTATTATACATTTATATAAAAAATATCGGATTTTAATTTAAGTGGGATGAAAGTTTGACTCCTCACTGATTTCGTGAGAATTGAGTCACTGATTCACAGTGAAATTTCACTGATTCAGTTTTAGTGAAGGCGTTTTGCTTCCTGTTTCGAATTACATGTTTTATAAAATTATTTTTTCTTAAAGTTACTACGACTTTAAAGATTACATTCTTATTACATGCTTTTGATAAAGATTGCGAAATCAAGTAGACTTAAATATATGTTTTTCGTGTTGTTGAGTAAAATTGTGAAATTATACTTAAGGGGTTACATATCTTTTTGGGACTCAAAAAATTGAAAAAAATTTTATGGTTTATTTTAAAAGTATATATTACCGAGAATGTTTTCCATATTTTCATTAAATTCTGTGCATTAAAACTAAAGTTATTAATATTTTGATCGCGGTACTCCTTAAAAGGTCAGAACTGAACATGAAATTATTACCGATATTATCACTGAATTGTATTTTACAAAAATACTGTTACGGTGTGCATGTTTCCCTCAAAACCGCTAAAGTTATCAGCTTGAAATCTTGCAGCAAAATTTATATTTTTTCGATCAATAATTTTGTTTTTAAAAACCTAAAAATTCGAATTTTGGTGATAATAATTTTCCCTTTCTGGAAAAATATTTTTTTAAAAAACCCTTTGTTAACAAACTACATAAAATAGTAAACAAAGTGAACGCATTTTCATGCTCTTTCGATTCGAAATACGCATTTTGAAAAAAAAAATTTTTGCCCCAAAAAAATCAAAATTAAAAATAAATTTCAATTTTTGGGGGAGAGAGATACGATTTTTTTTAAACGAAAGCTGAGGTTTTTTCCTAAAAGGACATATAAATGATAAAATGGGACTAGAATGTTTAAACATTGATAAAAAGAATTTTCTCCAAAACGGAGCTAAAAACCGGGTTTAGAGCGCTCCGGCGAGTAGAAAACTCTTTTTTCAATGTTTAAACATTCTAGTCCCACTTTATCATTTATATGTCATTTATGAAAAAACCTCAGCTTTCGTTTAAAAAAAAATCGTATCTCTCTCCCCCCAAAAATTGAAATTTATTTTGAATTTTGATTTTTTTGGGTCAAAAAAATTTATTTTTTCAAAATGCGTATTTCCAATAGAAAGAGCATGAAAAAGCTTTCCAAAATGTACTTTGTCAAATTTGTGTGTTTAATTGTTTAAGAGTAAAAAATAGTTGAAATAAGCATTACACCAACAGACCCCTTGATCACTTGACGTGGAATCGCTCATATTAGAGTGCAAATAGGTTAAAATCAATTGATTAACTTTTATTCCTTTAAAAAAATTCGTTTTTCAGAATTATTTTAGGATTTTTTTTAGTTTTTTTGACATTAGCTACCACAACTAAGAAGTTTGCAGTGGCAGCGAACATGTTAGTTGTGGCAGCAAACATTAGTAAAAATTTATGCGAGTTTGCTGTCATAGCGAACTTGTTTGATCTCACAGCGAACTTTTTCGCTCTCCCTATTTCAACGAACAAGGTTTGCTGTGGCAGCAAAATGTTCGCTGCCACAGCAAACCCTTTCTATGCGTGAACTATAACTTTGAAAATTAAGTTTTTATCAAATAATGTTCTAGAGGAAAGTTGTTTGTATTAACCTAATATAAAATAATATAAAATTAAAAATTCTAAAATTTGAAAAAATTGAGTTTTCAAAAATTTGAAACTACTGTAGTTCTGGTAGTTTTTAGCAAAAAAGTCTGGTTAACGAACTTAGCCTTTATTTTTTCACCAACTATATGTGTGTTAAATTTAAAAACGTTCTGATAAGTTTTTCAAGAGTTATCGTGGGAACAACAAAAACCGTCTACAGACGGACAGACAGACAGGCGCACTCGCCGGACCATGTTTTTCGGACACAGGGCACCTCAAAACGCAAAGATTTCATAATATTAGAAAAAGTCAAAATTTGACTAAAACTAATACCTTCTCATGTGATGAGAATGTAAAAAGAAATTCGCAAGTCCAAAAGTGTAGAAATTCCGTTGCAAAATTACATGTTTTCAGTTATCAAATGGAATTATGCATAAACTATTTATCTGACCGAGTTGAATTTTTTTGGGATTTATTCAGTTTTGCAAGGAGAATATTCTTGCTGAATTATTAACAATGTTATTAAACAATTAAAAAAATGCTATTTTTAATGGTTTAAATTCATTTGCAACTAAACTAATTAATATTTTTTAACGTACGACCAGTCATTTCAAAGCTATTTCCAAGCTCTACAACTTTCAATAACAATTTTTTCCTCTAAAATGTAAACCGTAGCGTCGGTCATCGAAAAACTACGTTTTTCAAACTTTGACGATTGTTTATACTATTTTTTGTAACTGATAATCGACAGCAAACTCTGGGGCTCTTATGTGGAGCCCCCAAACTGCAATAAACCACGGAGACTTTTTAGGTTGCATTTTTGTGCACTTTTTCGACCCAACGACTGGCCTATGATTCCCAAAGATGATATTTAAAAATAATAATGAAAAATGAATTCGATAATTTTCGTTTTTTTGCGTTTTAAACCTTAAGTACCCCGTCTTGCCCCACTCTTCCCTATATATTAACCCTTAGATGAATACATTTTTTTATTCATTTAAATTGACCAAACTCGGTATAGGGGGATTTTACGGGTCTCTGATTAAAAAACTGAGGTTTGTTTTAGAAAAATCAAAATGGTGGATCCAATTTCGGGTGCTTTGAAATATAATTTAATGCATTCTGAACTAAATTTTTTTAATAAAAAAAAAATATTTTTTTGGAACTTGGATAAATGTTTGAGATGGGTATCCGTAAGGGCTATGAGCGAAGCCCCTACTGGTTCCCTCGTTAACGTAAAAAAATTTGTTTAAAAAAAATTGAAAGTTTTCGTAGAATTTTTAAAAAACATTTGTTTACAAATTAAATTTTTTTGGGAAATTTTATAAACTTAGTCGAATATTAAAAATCATCGAAATAAGAATTTTTTTAAAAATAATTCAAATTTTGACATGATTTTGCATCCTCGTGAGGAAGGTTTGTAGTCGTTAAATCTACAAAATTTTCAAATTTGCACCAAGATGAATCGATTGGTCAATATAAGGTATAAATTTTATGAGATTTTATAGAGTTAATGACAATAAAAGTTGAAAAATTCCCATTTTTTCAAAAAATCAGTTCTTTCATCAACATTATATTGTTGTACAATAAAATTTTACTAATTTTTTCAAAAATATTATTCTTTGCATTAAAACGGATCGATTGATATATATATATATATATATATATATATATATATATATATAAAGTATATATTGTATTTGAATTTACGAAATTAATCACAATTAAAGACGAAAAATTCATACTTTTATTAGAAATTTATTTTCTTCTTATCGTAAAGACCCAGCGGGCACACTTTCCTTTTTGATAACTTCTAGTTATCGATTTGAGTAGATGTTAACATTTTGATGCCTTTTAGTTATCGTGTACCACCTGGGGAGGAAGCAAAATGTTTATGTAATGAACATCTGGATATACAACTTGTTTATTAAAATTTTTGAAAATATTTGAATTCTTGTTATGAATACTATTATTTATAAAATGGTAATTGAATTTTATTTAAATTCCTCAAAATAATTAAACTTTGTCCAAGATTATTGTTATTTATTTATAAATGTTATTGGAAATGTAGACCATAATTTTTTTTAGATTTTTTGAAAATAATTGAACTTCTGACAAGAGTTTAGGTAATTTAAAAAATTTTAAATAATTGCATTCTTGTGATAAATATTATTATTTTTGGAAATAATTACAAACTCTTTAACAAAATAATATACGTAAAATTTTGTTTAATAATTTTCCATTTTTTTACACAAATAAGAAAATCTCGTTGTTTGGCATTTGTTAAATAAAATCTTTTAATAAAAAACTTTTGGCTTAGCATAAAATGAAATGAAAAAATATTACATGATTTTGATTTGTTTATATCTATAATTTTTTATACTATTTACTACAATATTATTTTTTTTCAAATGAGGACAGTAATTTGTATAATTTATCTTTTTTATTCCAAAACCTTCAAATTAATTAATATACTGTTGAATGAATGCAAAAGACCGATTTTGTAAAAGTCAATTACCTTCGACAATTAACGTTTTAAAAACATTATTTTGTATGCATTTTTTCGTTCTGCTTCTACTTCAATCACTTGCCCTGTGAAATTCACGCTTGGGAGCTAAGCCGCGTTTTCTCGTGGACGAAAAATTCTGCATATTTGTCATTTTCCACATTTTTATTAATTACAATTTAATGAATTGTACCTTTAGAGGCAAAAAAAATCCCTTTATTTATGCCTTTGTATTAATTTTTATTATTGCCAAATATTGTTTTAATCATTCTCAACAAAATAAAAGTTACTGCCCTGTTTTATCATACTGTTATGCCTTTACGTAGGCAACCCGCCTCACTCCACCTTTCTGTTGTGCGGCCATTTAATCCCCAGATCAAGTCACCTACATCTGTCAATTGCAATCGTAGAAATAGGATTGTGCCTCGTAGAAACATCGTATCGTTACAAAATAAATTTTCACTAATTTTTTATTTAATTTCGCTCCCCAGTAAAGGCCCACTTTTTCGATTAAGTGCTTAGTTTTTTTTTAAAAAGTGATCAAAGTGAAAAAATTCAGGAAAGTAGGGGAAGTGGGTTGGCAACACTACCCAGTTCTCGACCTGCAACACCGTTAATGGGTTAAAAGTCAATCATTTCACTAAATGAATTAGTAAAATTGTTTTATCGACTATTAATGAAACAGTACTACTAATATTTATCGAATGATAAATTCCTCCCATGTAATTAGTACTACTAATTGTTAGTAGAAATCTACTAATCAATTAGTAAAGCTCTACTAACAATTAGTAAAATTTCACTATTTGTTAGTAAAATTATTACTAAATCATTTGGCGGACGATTTTTCACCGTTTCATTAGTAACTTTAAAAATATTCAAGATCTGTAGTTTTCCGAGTATACTTTTCTTTTCATATACTTCAATAACAAAACCGCTGCCAAGTTGTACATTTTCGTAAATCTCGTTGTGTTCATGTCATGAACACTTTGCTTCCATATAGAGATTGTAATAATAAAAAAAAATTAATTAGATAAATTAATATAATGATATTTTCGACAATTTTTGATTTTTAAAATACCAATAATTTCATAATTTCTGACCGAACCAGGTTGAAAAATAGGTCAATCGAAGCGTTTTTAATGCTCTACAAGTTGCTAATAATACTTTTAAAGTTAATTTTACATTTTTCAACAAAATTTTCGAAAAAGTCTTATTTTCCAAAAATTTAGATTCTTAAAACTTTAATATTTTTGGATAATATGGATGAAAAATTTTCAATAAGGGCTCAAAAGATGCGTCTCAAAAAACTCTACAAAACTAAAAGAAACATTTATAGGTGTCCTAACATTTTTTTTAACCCTTTAATGGCCAGTGGTACACATACGTACCACCTACTTCAAAAAATCATAACTTTCTTAAAACTGAACGGATCAACACTTAGCATCAATTGCTCTTTTTTAAATCGTTATTACGAAATGAAGCTGAAGCTGGCACCTAGTTATTAGCACCCGATTAATTTCTAAAAACTTTCAGTTGGCAATGAAACAAAAGAAAACGTATTGTCAAAAATTAAAGGATCTAGCGGAAAGCAGTGATCAAAAGGTTATTTATCTAAAAACAAATGAAAATACAAAATAGAAAAAAAAAAATATTTTTTCAAAATTCCATTAATAGTGGAATAATTACAATTAGTTAATTAAAATAATAAATTGAAAATATTAAATTTATTTTTGAAAGATAAATTTAATTAATTATTTTTCTATTATTTATTGTTACTAAATTAATTAATATATTAAAAATAAAAAATTTTTTTTTTAAAAATAAATTAACTAATTAATTTTTTTTATTTATTGTTAATAAATTAAAATTATAAATAAATTAATAAATTAAATAAAAAGAAAAATATTTAAAAAAAAATAAAAATATATAATTTATTTTTTAAAGGTAAATTAATTAAATAATTAACTAATTTTGTTTTTATTTATTATTAATAAATTTAAAAAGGAAATAAATTGATTAATTATAAATATAAAAAAATTTAAAAAAAAAAAAATTTAATATAAAAATATTTATTTTTTCAGTAAAAATTCCAAAATTTCTACTATAAATTCAATAAACTATCGATTCTTCTTACAATTAACAATAATTACAATTATATACATAATAAATCATTTTTAAATTATTTACAAAATATTCAATAGTAACAAAAAAACTTAAAAATTAAACAATAACAACATATTAAATAACAATAGTAAAAAAATGAGCATAACATAGTGAATTATTGTTAAAAGAAATCAAGTTTAATTCTTAAAAAATTCACAATTTTTTCCTAGAATAAATTTAATTGTCGAATCTTTTAGCAATTAATTCCCTACAATATTTGTAACAAAATAATACCTGTCCATTTGGCCATAAAAAATGAATTTCTTTTCTAGAAAAAATCAGGTTTAATTCTTAAAAAATTCACAATTTTTTCCTTGAATAAATTTAATTGTCAATTCTTTCGGCAATTGATTTGCTACAATATTTGGAACAAAATAATACCCAACAGACCGCGGGACCTGTCCATTGGGCCCTAAAAAATGAATTTCTTTTCTAGAAAAAATCGAGTTTAATTCTTAAAAAATTCACAATTTTTTCCTTGAATAATTTTAATTGTTGATTCTTTCGGCAATTGATTCGCTACAATATTTGGAACAAAATAATACCCAACAGACCGCGGGACCTGTCCATTGGGCCCTAAAAAATGAATTTCTTTTCTAGAAAAAATCGAGTTTAATTCTTAAAAAATTCACAATTTTTTCCTTGAATAAATTTAATTGTCAATTCTTTCGGCAATTGATTCGCTACAATATTTGGAACAAAATAATACCCAACAGACTGCGGGACCTGTCCATTGGGCCCTAAAAAATGAATTTCTTTTCTAGAAAAAATCGAGTTTAATTCTTAAAAAATTCACAATTGTTCCTTGAATAAATTTAATTGTTGATTCTTTCGGCAATTGATTCGCTACAATATTTGGAACAAAATAATACCCAACAGACCGCGGGACCTGTCCATTGGGCCCTAAAAAATGAATTTCTTTTCTAGAAAAAATCGAGTTTAATTCTTAAAAAATTCACAATTTTTTCCTTGAATAAATTTAATTGTCGATTCTTTCGGCAATTGATTCGCTACTATATTTGGAATAAAATAATACCCAACAGACCGCGGGACCTGTCCAGTGGGCCCTAAAAAATGAATTTCTTTTCTAGAAAAAATCGAGTTTAATTCTTAAAAAATTCACAATTTTTTCCTTGAATAATTTTAATTGTTGATTCTTTCGGCAATTGATTCGCTACAATATTTGGAACAAAATAATACCCAACAGACCGCGGGACCTGTCCATTGGGCCCTAAAAAATGAATTTCTTTTCTAGAAAAAATCGAGTTTAATTCTTAAAAAATTCACAATTTTTTCCTTGAATAAATTTAATTGTCAATTCTTTCGGCAATTGATTCGCTACAATATTTGGAACAAAATAATACCCAACAGACCGCGGGACCTGTTCATAGGGCCCTAAAAAATGAATTTCTTTTCTAGAAAAAATCGAGTTTAATTCTTAAAAAATTCACAATTGTTCCTTGAATAAATTTAATTGTTGATTCTTTCGGCAATTGATTCGCTACAATATTTGGAACAAAATAATACCCAACAGACCGCGGGACCTGTCCATTGGGCCCTAAAAAATGAATTTCTTTTCTAGAAAAAATCGAGTTTAATTCTTAAAAAATTCACAATTTTTTCCTTGAATAAATTTAATTGTCGATTCTTTCGGCAATTGATTCGCTACTATATTTGGAATAAAATAATACCCAACAGACCGCGGGACCTGTCCAGTGGGCCCTAAAAAATGAATTTCTTTTCTAGAAAAAATCGAGTTTAATTCTTAAAAAATTCACAATTTTTTCCTTGAATAAATTTAATTGTTGATTCTTTCGGCAATTGATTCGCTACAATATTTGGAACAAAATAATACCCAACAGACCGCGGGACCTGTCCAGTGGGCCCTAAAAAATGAATTTTTTTAGAAAAAATTAAAGTTTAATTCTTAAAAAATTCACAATTTTTTCCTTGAATAAATTTAATTGTCAATTCTTTCGGCATTTTATTCGCTACAATATTTGGAACAAAATAATACCCAACAGACCGCGGGACCTGTCCATTGGGCCCTAAGAAATGCATTTCTTTTCTAGAAAAAATCGAGTTTAATTCTTAAAAAATTTACAATTTTTTCCTTGAATAAATTCAATTGTCAATTCTTTTGGCAATTGATTCGCTACAATATTTGGAACAAAATAATACCCAACAGACCGCGGGACCTGTCCAGTGGGCCCTAAAAAATGAATTTTTTTAGAAAAAATTAAAGTTTAATTCTTAAAAAATTCACAATTTTTTCCTTGAATAAATTTAATTGTCAATTCTTTCGGCATTTGATTCGCTACAATATTTGGAACAAAATAATACCCAACAAACCGCGGGACCTGTCCATTGGGCCCTAGAAAATGAATTTCTTTTCTAGAAAAAAATCAAGTTTAATTCTTAAAAAATTCACAATTTTTTCCTTGAATAAATTCAATTGTCAATTCTTTTGGCAATTGATTCGCTACAATATTTGGAACAAAATAATACCCAACAGACCGCGGGACCTGTCCAGTGGGCCCTAAAAAATGAATTTTTTTAGAAAAAATTAAAGTTTAATTCTTAAAAAATTCACAATTTTTTCCTTGAATAAATTTAATTGTCAATTCTTTCGGCATTTGATTCGCTACAATATTTGGAACAAAATAATACCCAACAGACCGCGGGACCTGTCCATTGGGCCCTAAGAAATGCATTTCTTTTCTAGAAAAAATCGAGTTTAATTCTTAAAAAATTTACAATTTTTTCCTTGAATAAATTTAATTGTCAATTCTTTCGGCAATTCATTCGCTACAATATTTAGAACAAAATAATATTTAACAGACCGCGGGACCTGTCCAGTGAGCCCTAAAAAATGAATTTCTTTTTTAGAAAAAATCAAGTTTAATCCTTAAAAAATTCACAATTTTTTCCTTGAATAAATTTAATTGTCGATTCTTTCGGCAATTGATTCGCTACAATATTTGGAATAAAATAATACCCAACAGACCGCGGGACCTGTCCATTGGGCCCAAAAAAATGAATTTCTTTTCTAGAAAAAATCAAGTTTAATTCTTAAAAAATTCACAATTTTTTCCTTGAATAAATTTAATTGTCAATTCTTTCGGCAATTAATTCCCTACAATATTTGGAACAAAATAATACTCAACAGACCGCGGGACCTGTCCATTGGGCCCTAAAAATGAAATTTTTTAGAAAAAATTGAAGTTTAATTCTTAAAAAATTCACAATTTTTTCCTTGAATAAATTTAATTGTCAATTCTTTCGGCAATTAATTCCCTACAATATTTGGAACAAAATAATACTCAACAGACCGCGGGACCTGTCCATTGGGCCCAAAAAAATGAATTTCTTTTTTAGAAAAAATCAAGTTTAATTCTTAAAAAATTCACAATTTTTTCCTTGAATAAATTTAATTGTCGATTCTTTCGGCAATTGATTCGCTACAATATTTGGAATAAAATAATACCCAACAGACCGCGGGACCTGTCCATTGGGCCCAAAAAAATGCATTTTTTTAGAAAAAATTAAAGTTTAATTCTTAAAAAATTCACAATTTTTTCCTTGAATAAATTTAATTGTCAATTCTTTCGGCAATTGATTCGCTACAATATTTGGAACAAAATAATACCCAACAGACCGCGGGACCTGTCCTTTGGGCCCTAAAAATGAAATTTTTTAGAAAAAATTGAAGTTTAATTCTTAAAAAATTCACAATTTTTTCCTTGAATAAATTCAATTGTCAATTCTTTCGGCAATTGATTCGCTACAATATTTGGAACAAAATAATACCCAACAGACCGCGGGACCTGTCCATTGGGCCCTAAAAAATGCATTTTTTTAGAAAAAATTAAAGTTTAATTCTTAAAAAATTCACAATTTTTTCCTTGAATAAATTTAATTGTCAATTCTTTCGACAATTGATTCGCTACAATATTTGGAACAAAATAATACCCAACAGACCGCGGGACCTGTCCTTTGGGCCCTAAAAATGAAATTTTTTAGAAAAAATTGAAGTTTAATTCTTAAAAAATTCACAATTTTTTCCTTGAATAAATTCAATTGTCAATTCTTTCGGCAATTCATTCGCTACAATATTTGGAACAAAATAATACCCAACAGACCGCGGGACCTGTCCATTGGGCCCTAAGAAATGAATTTCTTTTCTAGAAAAAATCAAATTTAATTCTTAAAAAATTCACATTTTTTTCCTTGAATTTTTTTTTCCTTAGTTCCAAATATTGTAGGGAATTAATTGCCGAAAGAATCGATAATTAAATTTATTCAAGGAAAAAATTGTGCATTTTTTAAGAATTAAACTTTAATTTTTTCAACAATAATTTACTATGTTATGCTCATTTTTTCACTATTGATATTTAATATGTTGTTATTGTTTAATTTTTAAGTTTTTTTGTTACAATTGAATATTTTGTAAATAATTTAAAAATGAGTTATTATGTATATAATTGTAATTATTGTTAATTGTAAAAAGAATCGATAGTTTATTGAATTTATAGAAGAAATTTTGGAATTTTTGCTGATAAAATAAATATTAATTTATTAAAATTTTATTTTTTTTTATATTTTTTTATATTTTTAATTAATCAATTTATTTCCTTTTTAAATTTATTAATAATAAATAAAAACAAAATTAGTTAATTATTTAATTAATTTATCTTTAAAAAATAAATTTTATATTTTTAATTTTTTAAAATATTTTTCTTTTTGTTTAATTTATTAATTTATTTATAATTTTTTTTTATTAACAATATATAAAAAAAATTAATTAGTTAATTTATCTTTTAAAAATAAATTTTATATTTTTAATATATTAATTAATTTAGTAACAATAAATAATAGAAAAATAATTAATTAAATTTATCTTTCAAAAATAAATTTAATATTTTTAATTTATTATTTTAATTAACTAATTGTAATTATTTTACTATTTATGGAATTTTAAAAAAATATAGTTTTTTTTCTATTTTGTATTTTCATTTGTTTTCAGATAAATAACCTTTTGATCACTGCTTTCCGCTAGATCCTTTAATTTTTGACAATACGTTTTCTTTTGTTTCATTGCCAACTTAAAATTTTTAGAAATTAATCGGGTGCTAATAACTAGGTGCCAGCTTCAGCTTCATTATAATTTAGAACTTCATGGAAGAAATTTAAAAACTTTTTAATTTCAAACAATATTTTTATTTTTTAATTAAAACATAAAAATAACACAGGACTGGAAATTATGGCTTATTTTTTTTTCTTTCTTAAAAATTGCATGGAGTAGAAAGATCATATTTTGATAACTATCGAATTAAGGAATAGGCAATGAGCATGTGAAATCTTAATAGAAGGGTGTTTTCAAAATTGTTTGGACATTTGTATAGGTGGAGCAGTAATCGTATACTTAAAAAGAGCGTGAATATACAAATTGTACATTGTTATTTTTTTGTTTTTAGATAAAAAAAGTTTTATTTTAAATCTTATTTTGAACTTTTTTTGTTTATATAGAATATAAACATTGATTATAATTAACATAATAATTACAATAATCGAAAAATATATTATGAATCGTAGACAGTAAATTTCTTATGTAAACAGTAAATATTAAAAATTGAAATATGTACTTTTGAAAGTATTATTGTTGTTAACAGTAATAAGTGGAAAAATATAACTTTTTAATATAAAAAAACAAAATATTAAAATTACAAAAATTAAAAAACTATTTTACTTTAACAACAAAATAAAAGTCCATATATAATAAAATATTATTATAATAATTATAATTATAATAAAAATAAAATTTTTAATTTACATAGCTATTAGTATTTAATATATTATAATAATGTATATATGACCTAAAACTTAATTCATAATAGTAACATAAAAAATGAGATTTTAAAAATTTTGATACTCGGAGGTGGACGGAGGTGCTAGTGATACAAACAAGTTGTTCATTTCATGACCATTTAGCTTCCTCAATATATATTATTATATATAATTTTAAAAGTTAAATAATTATAATAGTTTATTAAATATAATTAATAAACCGGGTAAACTACCCTGAATAAATATTAATTATTCAATTTTTTATTATAGAATAATTATTTTAAAGTGTTATGATAAAATGTCAAAAAATACAAAATTTTAATTTTTTGTGAAAAATTAAAATATTTATTAATTCTATAAATTTTGATAAAATATATACTTTATATACATGAATCGATTCGTTTTTATGTCAGGAATGCAATTTTGACAAGAATTATTAAAAATTTTAATATAGAAAAAAGTTATTTCAAAAAACCAAAAAATTAATTTTTTTAAAAATTAAAAAAATGATGAAAAAAATTTTTTTTTTATATATTTTTGAAAATCCTTCTGTCTGATTCTTGGTATTCATGACCGTAATACACCTACAAAATCTTATCAAAATCCATCAAGATGTGTAAGAGAAAATTTGTCCACAAGAATCGGTGACATACACACACACATACACACACATACATACACACATACATCCGGACATTTGTTCCTCTCGACGAATTATATATACACTACCGGCAGAAATTGTCGGTACGAACGACGGGCGAGCTACGAAAAGTTGCTGCCGAAATTAAATTAACATATTTTATTATTGAAAAATGATAGAAACTTGGTTCTTGGATCGTTTGAAAGCCAATTAAATTCTGCGTCGTTTGATATATAAATGAAAATTATTTGATATTTTTAAGAGATTTTATCACCTAAAAGATTTTGGAAAAAAATTGATTAATTTTTCTATTTTTGTGCACCATGTGTGTGTGGCTGCATAATCTAGAAAAATTTAGAGAAAAATTTTTAACTCTAGCAACATAATCTTTAAAGTCTCAGCTTTTATTTGAGCCTTGAAAATTGAAAATCCGTTCATTAGTTTTTGAAATATCTAAAAAAATGTCCAAGCATGTTGTTTTATAATTTAGGCGGTGATACACACTTATTGCACTCTCGCTGATCACCTGGTTCGTTGCGGCAGGGCCGAATAAGCGGAATATAGATTTAATTGGCTTTCAAACGATCCAAGAACCAAGTTTCTATCATTTTTCAATAATAAAATATGTTAATTTAATTTCGACAGCAACTTTTCGTGGCTCGCCCGTCGTTCGTACCGACAATTACTGCCGGTAGTGTACTACACTTGAAAATTTGTAAAAATAATTGATTTTAAAAAATTCGGAAATCGACATCACTATAAGGCTTCCTTTATTTGGAAGCAAAAAACAGTTGATTATGATAGTAGGCCTGTGTAATTTTTATTTTTAAATAATTTGAATATTTTGAAATGTAAAAAAAATTGTACAGTTGAAATATAATAAATATGGAGTAAATGCTAAATACTATTTAAAATCATGTAATAAATTTTTAAATATAGGTTAAGCGCATTCACTTAGGAGAGGGAATATCTCTGAAGGAAGCAGTTTTCAAAAATATTTATCTGCATACAGACTGCGGGAAATTTGTGAAGGATTTAGCTAAAGCTTTGTGGACAAGAAAAATTCTAGTTAACAGATTTATCAAAGCAAGCAATCCTAATACTTTAAAGCAGCTCCCGAATAGGTCGCCCAGAAAAAAATTAACCCCCAAAAAGGAGAGAGTTTTAAGAAGTAAGTGAAAAAATTCAATTAATAATTTGTTGATAATTTAAGTGAATCCTTCATCATTTTTTTTAATGGGACTAAAATAATTTCGACGACTCCTAAATGAAAACTCATTATTCGCGAGTGAATTTATGAAACACGTAACTCGCGAAAACAAATAAAAAACATGCTTATTTAAAATGAGAGTTATAAGCAAAAAATAAGTTAATAAAATTGTTTTTTTAAAGCTAAATTAACTTGAAATAAAAAAATTCTTTATTTGGCATTTTGTATATTGGCTTAAAATAAATGGCGAAATTTTGAAAAATTAGTCTAAAAATTATTTCAGATGAATGACTCTTTTTTATTTGTTTTCGTGAGTTACGTGTTTTATAAGGGGCCATCCATAAACCACGTAGCCTGTCTTGGGGGGGGAGGGGGTACGGTAATGTGCTACGTTAGACCACATGGGGGGAGGGAGGGTTTTGAGTCTGAGCCACGTAGCTTTGCATTTTTATTTGACAGAGATTTTTTTTAAATTACGCGGGCAGCTTGAAAGTCAATTCGAGAGAATCGAGTTGAATCGAAAAGTAATACTCTTCTCGCTCACTATCAGCGCTGCTATCTATCGTCCATTCGTTTTTGTTTACAAAAACACTTCAAGTTTGAACGAGTTTGGCCGGTTCAATATATACTTTTTTAATAGTGAAAAGTGAATTATAAATATGTCTCTTTACAATAAGTTCTACGAGGCTTATAAAAAATGTTATTTAGGTGAATTAACGAACACAAAAATACAAACAAATGTGAACGAAATATGGAATTCACTAAAGAATGATAAACAGACTTTAACAGAAAATGTAGAAAAAAAAGTGACTGAACTTCTACAAGAAAAAACAAGAAAAGATGCACGTCGTCTTACTTTTTTTACTCGGCAGGTATGTCATTTTTTTCAATTTGGAAATTGTAATGTATTACAATAATTATGATGATGAATTAATAACCTCGAATACGATAACTAAACTTATGATAATAATTAAAAATTTTCTATTATTATTACCAGAGTTATTTCACTGTTCCATTTCTAAATAATTTTAGTGAATTTCTATTTTAAAATATCTAAAGTATTTATAGAATTTTTTGACTAGTTTTGAATGTATAAATAAAATTTTAGTAGTATACACTAAAATGGCAGTTGTATAATTCAAGCATTAAATAAATTCTGAAAAATATGTTTCATGGTTAAGTTGGAATAATATTGTATGTTTTTAAAAAATTCTTTTAGAAACCTTCATCTGACAATGCTCGTACCGCGGTAATTTCGACACCTGAAAATGTTAACAGCAATGCGAGTACATCACAAGAAGCAGAAGAAACTTATAGTCCTATTAGGGGTATGAAAAACTTAATTAAATTTTAAACATTTATTCTTTTATTGAACACCAGTTATTTTTAAACATTAACATTTATTTCTAATTTTTAGAAAATAAACGTCGAAAAGTCAGTTCCATTGTTGTGACCAGTGACGAAGATGATGAAGAAAGCGGTAACGAAAGCGATGCAGAATGTGCAGAGAGTACTACTGTAAATAATAGAAATTATAGCACTCCTGCTCAAGATGCTTTGAATTTAGAGATAAGTGTTATGGAGAAAAAACTGATTGCCGCAATTGAGAGCCGTGACGCAGGATTTGCAAAGCCCGAAATTCAGAAGGAAATTTTAACTTTACAGAAAGAACTTGAAAAAAAGAAAAAAATAGTAAAAGCGAAGAAAGATAAAGCTGCGCGTCAAAAAAAATACAGAGTCAGAAACAAGAAAATTTTGTTAAAATTGAAAGAAACACATCCGGAGATTACAACAAATTTGCCTGTGAGTTTAATTTTCAATTTACAAAAAAGGTCCGAAAAATTTTAAATCGCTTTTTCTATCTGAAATTGTCTAGTACAACATATAAATTTTAATATAGTTCCGATTTTAAAAAAGAATTGCATAAAAAATTTATTTGAGTTTTAAAAATAATTTTTGTAAAAAAATTATTTAAAATATTATTTTACACATTTTTCAGGCTCAAAAAACACCTGGCCGACCTCGACTTGAAGCAGATCAGCCAGAGCTATTAACGACAATAGTAGATATTGCCTTGTTTGGTGGAGCGGCAGACCCTCGTCGTCGTTCCGAATTGATACGCACTTGCAAAACTTTAGATGATCTTCGAGATGAGTTACAAGCTCTAGGATTCGAAATTTCAAGAAGTGCACTTTATCTTCGACTTATACCTCGAAACTCGAGGACAAATGAAGGTAAAAGGCACGTCGTAACAGTGCCAGTGAAACTCTGTTTAGCTCAAGCGGATGCGAGAAAGGAACATCCTGATGGAAAATTCTGCACTGCATCTATAAGGTATTTATCACATTTTTACATCTGACCGATTTAAAAAAATTACTTAATACATAATACAATGCTGTTGAATTAATTTTGATTATTTTTACAATCACGAACAGGTCTCTACAACAAGTGGCTTCGATTCTAGGTTCGAAACAGGTGGCAATCATCTCGCAAGACGACAAGAGCAGAGTACCTATTGGTATTACTGCTGCGAAGAAACAGGCTCCCATACTTATGCACTTGGAATACAGAGTGACCTTGCCTGACCATGACTGGGTGGTAGCGGCAGGTCACAAACTGATTCCAAGTGTGTATGCGGGACTCGTGATGAAAGATGAGAAAATTGGAGATATAAAGTCCATTACCTATTCTGGACCGACATATGTTGCCATTCGAAGTGCTAAACATAGTTCGAGCACTGCAGCTTCACATGCTTTCGATTTGGAAAGGCTTTCTCGTTTGGAATCGTTCAAAGAGATATTATATAGTATACAGATTAACGGTTTAATTATAAAATAATATACTTATTAAATGTAAATATGGAAATAAATTTATGATTACTTTTTTCTAGATAACAATGAAGAACAAATGAAACCAGTTTTAATAATAATGTCAGATGGAGGACCAGACGAAAATCCGAGGTACAGAAAGGTTATTGCACACGCAATTCACCATTTTAAATCATTCAACCTGGATGCTCTTTTCTTAATAACTAATGCTCCAGGACGTAGTGCCTATAACCCAGTGGAAAGACGTATGGCATCATTGAGCCGTGAATTAGCAGGCCTAATTATTCCACATGAACATTTTGGCTCTCATCTAAATAATTCTGCACAAACTGTGGATAAAAAACTCGAATTGAAAAATTTCGAGTTCGCCGGCGAGACACTTGCAGAAGTGTGGAATAGCTTGGTGATAGATGGCTACCCAGTTGTTGCAGAGTATGCAGAGCCAAAATGCATTTCTGAAGAACCAGAGTTAGTTCGACCCGAATGGTACTCTTTGCATGTGCAAGAGAGTCAATATTTTCTACAGGTCTAAAATAAATTAGTTCTTCAAGATAGTTTTTTAATAATTAAAGAAAATATTAAAAAATTTTAATACTTATACTTTATGTTTATAGATTGTCAAGTGTTCGGAAAGAGAATGTTGTGGCGAGTGGAGGAGTAATTTGAGGGACGTTCTCCCATTGACCAATGGGTTTCTACCACCTCCTTTTCCCTTGTCTAAAACAAACGATGGTTTGCTATTCATTCCAAATCCGAAAGAAGTTAATGAGAAAGATAGTTTTCCCGACTTTTGTCTCAGGCAATCGATTGGTTTGATACCAGTAAATGAAGTCGGTCTTTCTGTTTCATATGACTTTTATTGTCCCTCAATTTCGGATCAGCTTGAAGGTAATTTAAATATTTTTAATTCAATTATTAATTTATTTTTTATAACTATTTTTATCACATGTTATTCACCGATTTTCGAAAAATTATGTACTATTTTTCTTACTATTTATTTTCAGGGAGAACTTGCATATTTTGTGGCATATACTTTGCTTCAAAGGCGCAAAAAGAAACGCATTCGAAAGCAATGCATGGTCAAGCTACTTGCTCTAAACAACGTGCGAAAAAGATTATCTCCAGACGAGAAACAGAAGTTTTGTGCGAATTAGAAGCATTGTCGCCAGTGATCGAGTGGGTAGAAGCTACAGATCTAGACATTTTGGATAGCGATTCTCTTAAACCTGAGACAGTAATTGATGATACACTCCCCGTCATTGCAAATTTAAATGAGTGGCTTATTTCGCCCTTTCAAAATGCAGATTGTTAAAAACTATATGTTAAAATATATGAAAGTATTAAAAAAAATTCCATAGTGAGACATGACCAAAGAAGATTATATATTGATTAAAATTAAGAATTAGTCTTGTAAAAAACTTTTTTTTTGAAAAATTGTAATAATATAAATTATATAATGTTTCAATGGCAAAGAGACTACTTTTATTTTGGTTTAATTAAATTAAAAATAAGATTTTATTGATTATTTTTGCAACTGTGATTTTAATATACAAAAAAAGAAAAAAGCTACGTTCCTTTGGGTAGGGGGGGGGGAGGGGTTCGGTAATATGCTACGGTAGGCTACGTGGGGGAGGGGAGGGGTCAAAAAGTTCAAAAATCGGAGCTACGTGGTTTATGGATGGCCCCTAATTTCTTTCGCGAATAATGTGTTTTCATTTAGGAGCCATTGATTTGAGAATTTAAGATTTCTTGTTGCTACATTGTTATTCATTGTTATTCAAAATGACGGACGAGATTTTAAAAAATTTAATCAGATCGGGATCTATGTACTTTGTACATAGTATTTTTAATCAATTTTTTTGTCACTGGAACTCAAAATATAATATATGCTATTTTGTAGATAGTGATTTTTTCATCAGTATTTCACTAAAATAAATGTAGACATACTAACTAACCTTTAATTACCTATAAAACTAATATAATATAAGATGTGAAATAATTGTACATCTTATATTATATTAGTTTTAAAATTTTGTTTTTTATGAATTTTGTGTGTAGGAAAAATGGTGCTAATTACATGTAACAACGTGCTATATGGGGAAGGAGAGTTTAAATTTTAAAAAAATGGGCAACATGTTTTATGGGTGACTCCTAATTTTATAACAATTTATACAATTCATTTTGTGCAAAATTTACTACAAATCTACATCAAAAAATTCGTAAGTGATTCGCACGAATATCATATGAAATTCTTAAAAAAAGTTGATTAAAATTTTTATAAAAATTATACACAGAAAGTATTTCATTCGGAATTCCTATTCTTTTTCCGTGCGGAATTTTCAAAAAATTTTGTAAGAATCGTGAGTATTCCGCACGAATATCGTATATATATTTTAGCCCCATTTTGTCCCTCTTATCGTTGACAATACTACGAATTTCGTGCGAATTCTGTATCCGTATTCGGGAAAAGAATTCGCACGAAATTCGTACTATTGTCAACGATAAGAGGGACAAAATGGCGCTTATACATGTAATGGAGCGATCAGACCTCTACAGCCTGCAAGTTGCCATGGTAACGTACAAGATTAAGAGAGTCACTTTATATGAATGATATTAATGTATATTTTTTATAGAACAACACCCCTAATAAAATAAATATATTAAAGGAGAGGAAAAAATTCAATCTTCTTCAAAAAGATAAAAACTTCCATATTTTTAACAATTAATTTTAGCCAATTTGAAGTTCTTACTGTTGAGTATGAAAAAAGAAGTTTCAATACAAAAAATCACATAATTAAAAAAAATTAAATTAAAAAATCAAAGTTCAAAAGTAATTAACAAATTTTATAAAAGTATTTTACAAGTGTATAGGTGTAACTATTGTCTCCAGTACTCCCAAATATAGATTTTATATGTTGGTCTTATTTAAAATTCTGTTTTTGCTTATTATTTCTGAATAGCTATAAATGCTGGAAAATTTAAATTGGAATGTAAAATTGTATAAAACGATAACATTATATTTTTTACAACCACACATTTGCATTTTTTATTTCAAATATATGTTACCCGTTCCCAAGTAAAGTACCTAAGAAACAAACGAATTATAGGTTAGATTCGCGTTAGATTTATGTTGTTTAAAAATTTGTTTTTAATTATTTGAATTTGAAACCAATTTCCATTGAATATTTTGGATATAATGAACACTTCAAGATCAATAATTATTAATTAATAATAGATCCTCTTTCTGTATTTTTACTGAAAAAATTACAAATATAACCTCAAAGTTTTTGTTTTTAGGTACCTTTCTTCGGAGCGTTACACATATTTACCTTGATAATATTTTATCTTAAGGACATCCGCGAAAAAATAGTACTTTAGTAAATTTCTTCTCAATTAAAAAAAGAATATTATAGGTTGGGAATTTCTGAAAATAATATGTCGGGTTCATATTATTTAGAAAAATAATAAAGTAAGGTCTATTGAGTGGGTCAAGAAAATTATTTTATTAAAAATTGAAAGTGGAGTAATTTAAGGTTCATTATTTCTGCATCGGGCAGTAACTCAAATTCAATTTCGCACGAATTTTCCCCAAAAATCGTGAAAAATTCTTGTTAAAATTTCAAATTTCTATTTGTTTCAAATAAAAAGAGTAGAAAAATTCTAAAAACTTTGGACCACATTTCTGTAATTAAATTTCTGGCGAATTTTACTGGAAATTATTTTAAAAATTATAAAATTTCTTATTCGATAGAAGTCAGTAGAAAATTTCGACCACATTTATGTAATTAAATTTCGGACAAATTTTCTTCAAAATGCGTGCTCTCTAAATTTTAATTAGTAAAAATGTTTACTAATTTAAATTAGTGACTGACTTTTTGCTTTTGAATTAGTAAATTTTACAAATCAATTAGTAGAAATTACTATTTATTAGTAAAGTTTAATAATTCGAAAACAAAAATTTACAAACTAAATCAAATTATTAAAGATTTTTACTAATTGGAATTTAGAGAGTGGGAAATTCTTTTTACAATTACAAAATTTTTAAATAATTTTTAAACAAAAAAGTAATAAAAATCTAAAACTTTTCGACCACATTTATATAATTAAATTTCGGACGAATTTTTCTCGAAATTCGTGGGAAATTCTTTTTACAATTACAAAATTTTAATTTATTTTTCAAATAAAAAAGTAATAAAATTCTAAAAATTTTCGACCACATTTATGTAATTAAATTTTGGACTAATTTTCCTCGAAATTTGGGGGAAATTCTTTTTACAATTACAAAATTTTAATTTATTTTTCAAATACAAAAATAATAAAATTCTAAAAACTTTGACCACATTTGTATATTTCAATCTTGGAAGAATTTTAATGGTAATTTGTGAAAATTTTTAAGAAATGACAAATTTTCATTTGAAATAGAAATCAGCAGAAAATTTGAAATAAATCTCGTTCATATTTGTGTAATTCCATTTTGGACGAATTTTACTCGAAATTCGGGCGAAATTCTGTTTCAAATTACCGCTCGAAATCGCAAGAAATTTCGCTCGAATTTCTGAAAAATTTCGGGCGAATTTTAGACGAATATCGTCCCGAAATTCGGTCGAATCATTTTCACCTGGGACCGAATTTATGGCGACAGGCTTATTAGGTTCTCCTTTTTTACACCTTCTAGGAGAAGAGAGCTGTACAATTCAGCACCGATTAAAAGATGAATTGGGTCATCATTAAAGGGATCATCTGCGAGTGACAATCCATGCAAATGTGGGCAATTTTCTAAATTTAACTCATTTTTCGGAACGTAATCTGTTACTTTAGGGATGATTAAGTCACTAGTTTTGAAAGTCGATTTGCTGTGTAGCTCTGGAGAAATTACAATCTCCATTGCTGAAGTTGCTCTTCCTACCGAGGCTCCTCCAAGAACTGATAGTGAAGCGGAAACTGGAAAACATTTAGAATTTAAAAGCTTACTTAAATCCTTTGAAATAAAAGAGCATGTTGAACCAGGATCTATTATTATTTACAAGTTTGACTTGTAAATGACTCGAATATTTGAAACCCGGTATTTTGCTGACTATCCTCGGACTTTGTTTTGCTTTCTGAATTGACTTCAGCCGCTGAGTCTCGATGAAGAATTGTATGGTGATGCTTTTTATATTTCAAGCACGTAAATTTACTATTAAATTCGCTTGGTTTGTGTTGAAGGCGTAAACAATTAGTACAGATTTTATGAAGCTTAGCAAAATCATACTTTTCAGCAATTGACTTTTCTAAAAATTTAGGACATTTATATAAAACGTGATTAGCTTTACAATAGCTGAAAATATCATTTTTTGCTGAAGTCATATGTGCATTCACATTCGTACGCTTTGATTTGATATCAGATTTTTGATTAAATTGTGAGCTAGGCTTGGGAGTTGAAGTTGCGATTGACGTAGGAATAGACTCTAAAACTCTAATTCTTTCAAGTAAAAACTTTTCAAGGTCTGAATATTTAGGACATTCAGTTGTTTGAGCAAGACTCAATTCCCAATCCCGCTGAGTTTTAAAATCTAGTAAATGTTACACGATTAATTAAAATGTCACTATAATTATCTGTAGGGCGATTAAGATTTTTCAAAGCTGCAAGATGTTTTTGAAGAGTATTAAATATTAATAAAAGTCCGGAAGCTGTTCTTTTTTCAATGGCTCGAGCGAAAAAATAGCATTGATATGAGCTGTCACGATAGATCGTTTATTATCGTACCTAGAAGTCAAAAGATTCCATGCAACTTGAAAATTATCTGATGTTACTTGAATATTACATATTAAATCTAAAGCTTCACCGGTTAAGCTACTTTTCAAAAAATGCAATTTTGCTACATTATTAATAGTTTTATCATCAATAACCAGTGACGTAAATGAATCCTTAAACGATTGCCAATCTGAAAACAAACCAGAAAAAGAAGGTAAATTTATACGTGGAAGTTTGACGACTGCTGCAGGATGTTGATGGATTGAATCGTTGAGTCCAGGTTGAAGGTGCGTTGATGATGCTACTGGTTGACTCGGAGGTTGAAGTTCCTGAATAATTTCAGGAAAGTTGTCCAGTTCCTCGAAGAATTGTAACTCAAAGTTGCCAAATTTACTATTTGAAAAGTAATCATTTTCCTTTTGATAAGGATTAGCGATTTGCACCAATATCGAATGACGATCTCGACATATTCTCCACATGTTTTCTAGAAGTGACGATCTATTTCGGTAAATGTTTGCTGTTCGTCGAGCAGCATCCAAATTATTTAAATAATATTTGATAACAAGAAAGCGGCACTGCACTATATAGTAACGTATAGTAAACGTATTCTGCGCGATTTACACGTGTTGAGAAAACTTGAGCAAATGTACTTGCACTGAATGATTCGAAAAGTTGACGATTAAAAAATCATTTGATGATGTAATAACACTGTTGATCCTGGCAGGATCGCCAAATTGTTTGTTAATAGTTTGTAGATAAAATGCTTGGATTTAGGATCACCACGCAAGGCGTGATTACAGTGTTATTAATCAAAAGAAAGCATTATGTTTTAACTGTTATTATAAATATTAAGTGTTTATTGTTTTACACAACGAATTTGACATTATGAAAAAACTACATTATAAAAACATAATTAGAAAAGATTGGTTTTCGCATTTTTAGGTTAATCGACACGAGGTAACGAACAAACTAGAACGAACTGTGTCGCTCAGTCTCGAGAGAGATACATAAAAAAAATATAAAGGCGGACGCGTAAAGGCCTAAGCACAACTGCTTCGCGAACGTCGTTCGCGAACGCAAAGCATGGGTTAGAAAAGGACAGCAATATATTTGTGTCCTTTTCTATCTCATGCGTCTCGTTCGCGAACGATCTTCGCGAATCTATTCTGCGTTGGCCTTAATCGAACGCGCGCATGCGCTTTAAAATTATAACAGAACTATACCGCGAAAATTTCAAAATTCAAATTCTTAAATACAGACAAAAATAAAATAACTTAATCCTAAACAGTAAACAATCGACAATCATATCAATTTTTAATTTTTATTCAAAAAAGTGAGAGGAATGACGGGTGAGAGGAATGACAATTCCAACATTTTTTAATTTTATTTAATTGACAAATAATTTTCCTTTAGCTGAGAATGCCCTATCATGTTTATAAAGGACTACTGTATGTGAAAAAAATTTGCGATCAATTTATATATATTAATATTGTTTTTCTTAGGGGTGAGAGGAATGACGCTTTAGGTTGTGAATCTCTACTTATGTTTCAATTTTAATTTTTTTAACGCAAAATAATTACATTTTTTTAAAAGTAACTTAAGAAATTAATATTAGAGATGTTAATTTAAATATTGATCACGATAATTAATCAATATCTCTACCCACAGCAAAAATATTGGATAATATTCAACGAGCCCCAGTAGCACATTATATTACAGCAATATTGAGAACATTGCCTCAACATTACCAATATTTGCCACAATATTGTCAATGTTATTGGAACATTTTGTGCTACTGGGGGTGAGAGGAATGACGCGGTACTACATGACAAATTTCATTTTCTATATTTAAAAAAACTGCTCGACATATTTTATTCATATCTTAGAAAATTATTCTTAAATATCATAACTTTTAGAAAAAATTGATAAAGTACCTATTTTCATGTTTTAAATAATTGTTTTACGTATTGAAAAAATGAAAAGCACTTAGATGACAGGTTAGAAAATCGATATTGAGGTGGTAAAATATTTTTAAAATGTATTAAACAATGAAATTTTACAACTTTTTCTTGCAGAACATTTAGAAAAAGTGATAAAATAGAGAAATATGACTTGGTATTTTCCCAAATGATTATAATTATTTAGAAAATCTTTACTACATGCAAAATGAGGTTTTTTGGAGAATCACCCATAAATAAAAATTTTCTTTGAAATAAAATATTTTTTTCGAATAAATTGAAATTCAAATAAAATTGTTGTTCGAATAGATTCAAATTTTTATAAAATTATTTTTTAAATTAATTCAAATTTATTATTCAAATAATAATTTTTTTACAATTGGACTTATAATAAAACAATGAAATCAAGATAAAAAATAGTATACACAAGAATCTACTAAATACAATCTTTATTTAAATTAACAAATGAACAATTTAGTTGATTCTGTAATAAAAATACTTTTATATGGCTCAAATAAATCATAAATTTGGTTTAATTTAAATTTAATTATCTTTTTTTTTGGGCGTGAAATATATGTCTTTATAGGATGTTTTCGGCTTTCACCCAGAGTAACCCTGAGTTAACGATTATGCAACCATCAACAACATTCTGTAGGATCTAACCAATTATTACACGACAAAAAAGTTTTCAGGTATTTAGGGAACTATTTCTAAACTTTTGGATACGTCATAACAAATCTGAACTAATCTAGAAAATTCAATAGTAATCAATTAATGTTTAAAAGGAATTCGGGAACTGTATTAGAAAAAGCTATAACTGATCCAAAAGTTTTGTTATTACTTTCTCATGTAAAGTTCATGGCTCTAGTAGTAACTTTGTTTGAAAAAATCGAGAAGTAGTCAAGGAATCTTGGTTTGCAAGAACCCAGTGTGAGAAGTAATAATTAATTTTTAGAGAAATAGTAAATGACATTTAAATAGGCAACCTTAAGTTTTCTGTGAAATACGAAGTTTCCGAATTAACGACAATCTTTTTTTCCGTGCATTAAACTGGAGTTAATTTGGGCGAGCGCAAAAAACAGATATAGTTCACTCAAAAAAATTCAAGCTTACAATTTGTAGTTCCTTTTTGCTTATTGTTAATGCTGTTTTCTGTAATAAAAAAAGTTTCTTGTTATATGTAAAGTCCTTTTTTACGCCTTTTGTTTTGCAGAATATTTTGCAATTATTAGCAATTATACTCCGGTATGTAATTTAATCCAGCTTCGATAAAAAAGTGTGTCGATATAGAGACCTGGTGAAAATCTTTCGGCGCATCCCCTGCCCCATGACGTTATTCCAATGAGTATTTTATCATCGTTTACTAATGGACCTCCTGAGTCGCCCTATAATTCACAACATTTAATAAAACATGTTTTTATTCATTTAATTAAAAAGTGGTAATATTTAAAAAAAATGTCTAAATAGATAAACACTTTTTTAACTTTGCTTCATGTAGTTTGAAAATAGGTATTATATTAAACGTACCCGACAACTGTCTTTTCCTCCTTGCCTGAAGCCATAACAGACATCACCTAAGTGAACTTTAAAAAGTCCTTTGTAATCTTCTAAACAGTCCTCCATACTCACTTTTGGTACTCTGAGATATTGCAATTGTCTCGCTACTACAGGATTGTCTGCCTGAAAGTATTCATAACTTTTATTATTATAATAATACTTTCGTTTCGTTATTTAGACAAATATTTTTTTTGATACTATTTACAGATTTTTTCTAAACTTCTTTCTATTTTTTTTCTAAATTTACATTTAATTTTTTTAAAAACTTTTTTCTATATTTAAATCTAATATTTTTTCTTCTAATTTTAATTCCAATTTTCGTTCTAAAATTTGTTTGTTTTTTATATGTGACGCTCCACGGTGAAAGGGACCTTAACTGTTTTTGACAGAACTAAAATTGGAAGTACAAATAAATAAAACTGACTAATTTTCTTTACAAACTATTAATATTTAGTTCATTGTTATATGCAATATTTTCAGAAAAATATGCTTTTGATGTTAAATAATTAATCATACATTTTTAATGAAGCTAAAACTACTCTAAACATAACCTAAAATTTTAAACAGCTAAGGTCCCTTTCACCGTGGAGCGTCACATATTAATTTTTCTTGTTTGCTCAATTTTTTACATTTTTCTAATATTTTTTTCTTGATTTTTTAATTTTTTTGGCATAGAATTGGAATTTATAATTTTTCTTGTTTAGAATTTAGTTTCCTACTTTTTAAAAAAAGTTAAACAAAATTTTTATTTGTTTTGTTGTTTACCATAAAATATCCCCAGCCTGTAACAACACCCCAATCATTCTTGAAAGGAACTCCTTTAATGGGTAAATTCACGGGTTGTGTTACTGCATTAAATTTAAAAATTGGCTTCACTTTAAATACTGCAACATCGTCATGGTTATCGGTGGTTTTGTATTTTTCGTGCCATATAATTTTTGTAATTTTGTGCATCACTCCACCTTCGTCCACTAATGAGCTTCCACTTCGGATTGTCACTTCTCTATAGGGATCCCGACGATATCTATTTAGAAAATAATAACAAAATCATATTAATTATTATTTATTATTAGGGGAAACTGGGGCGAAAAGTTAAACTGCTAAAACCGTTAAAATTCATTATCTTTCGAACGGGAATAGTTAGAGCGTTGTAATTTTAATTATAGAAGGGTATTATCACCCTAAATAAATGTACGGAGTTGTGTGCAATTCTGTTAATTTTTGTGGTGTCTATATTGAAAGTTTTTTTTCAACCTACTTTTTAAAATTTTTTCGAAAAAGAAAATATCAACTTTTAAGTATATTTTTTGCATTTATCCTCACCGCGATTTTTTTACTTCATTATTAGGGTCCCCTAAAGAGATACCTAAAGGTATTTGCTAAACATCTTTAGTCAGATTTTTTAAATTTGTTGTTAAAGCCAAAAACGCACCCTGGGGCGAAAAGTTAAATGTATTTTTAGATGTATTTAAATTTTTTTATTTTTCCTTTTTTTGGTTTTATTTGTTTAAAAATTATTTATTTAACATTGGGCAAGTAGTCTGTCAAAAAAGAAGACCGTTCACATGAAATAAACAAAAAAAATTTATTTTTTTTGAAATTTCAATTTTTTAACTTTACAACTATTCTAAAGATTTTGTTAAATAAACAAAGATCTTTTATTTACTAAATTACTTGTTTACGTATACTTTAACTTATCTAATACTTATCACCTATCAGAAAATAGTTTTAGTAGGCTAAAAATAGAATTTAACTTTTCGCCCCAGCATGGGGCGAAAAGTTAAAAAAACAAAATTTTCAAAAAAGGACAAAACATGTATTTTATGCAAAAATATCAGGAACTTTTTTATTGAAACTTGTAGAGGACAAGTTGCCCTACAATATTGATATACAAATATTTGCATCTAAGCAGATTATATTGCAAAAAAAATCATTTATGCAAAATTTAACTTTTCGCCCCAGTCTCCCCTACTCTGTCATTATTTTTATTATTATTATTGGTATTTTATACTATTAATATTACATATTGCATATTTAATTAATTAGTAATATTCAAATATGAATATTAATACTTAAATAAACTTTGAGAGTTTTGAAAATTGATCTAAATAGAAATTTTACCAAATTAAAGTAATCAAAGTAAAGATTAAAATAAAATTAAACATTAAAATATACGTGATTTTAAGGCCAGTTGATTCAATAATTTTTTCTTTATTCGTACTTGCAAAACCCTCGTTTGGCAACCACTGGCAGCACTCCAAAATGGCCGATTCCCTTACAGTCCGACCAACCGATGCGCAAAACATTTTGCTCACAGTGTAGCGGTGGGCAAAATATTTTGCGCATCGTTTGTTCGCACTGTAAGGCGATCGGACATTTTGAACTACTGCAAGTGCTTACCACGACATTACACTAGCAATGTGCAAAACGCTCATTTGGCACCTTGTATCGAAATATGCTATTTCCTCGAAACCATTCTTCTTTTTAAGGTAATTATGCAGAAGAAGGACTTTTCCCAATTTTAAAGATTTTTGGTTAATTTTTTTTGAAATGTCTTTCATTTGGCTAGTAATTAAAGAATCCGGTGGGGGAGGATGAAAAAGTTAGTCACAGAACGCCAGGGATGGGAAACAACATTTTTTTTTTGGTTTTTGACGTTTTACTCGGTAAATATTAAAAATTTTGAAAAATGTTCTACATAAAAGTTGTAGATCTTGTTAAGATACACATTTTATGTTACATGTAATTTTTTCATAAATTGAGTATTTTTCGAGAAAAACACAAAAAACGGAAAATAACCATAGAAACGTTTTAATGCAGAAGGGAGTCAAATTAACTTCCTAGATGGTACTAGAAGGTATCCAACTTAAGCAGACCCCCCTCCAACGTTTAAAAAAAGGCGTCTTGAAGGTGCATCCACAACTCATCGCTCAAAGGCGGGCGAAGCCCGCCGCACCTTCTTTCTTTTAACGTTTAATGCAGAAGGGAGACAAATCCGTTGGAGAGGGGTCTGGACTAAGTTAGACATTTTATGTTATATGTAATTTTTTCATAAATTGAGTATTTTTCGAGAAAAACACAAAAAACGGAAAATAACCATAGAAGGTATGGGAAACAACATTTTTTTTGGGTTTTTGACGTTTTACTCGGTAAATATTAAAAATTTTGAAAAATGTTCTACATAAAAGTTGTAGATCTTGTTAAGATACACATTTTAGGTTACATGTAATTTTTTCATAAATTGAGTATTTTTCGAAAAAAACACAAAAAACGGAAAATAACCATAGAAACGTTTTAATGCAGAAGGGAGTCAAATTAACTTCCTAGATGGTACTAGAAGGTATCCAACTTAACCAGACCCTCCTCCAACGTTTAAAAAAAGGCGTCTTGAAGGTGCATCCACAACTCATCGCTCAAAGGCGGGCGAAGCCCGCCGCACCTTATTTCTTTTAACGTTTAATGCAGAAGGGAGTCAAATCCGTTGGAGAGGGGTCTGGACTAAGTTAGACATTTTATGTTATATGTAATTTTTTCATAAATTGAGTATTTTTCGAGAAAAACACAAAAAACGGAAAATAACCATAGAAACGTTTTAATGCAGAAGGGAGTCAAATTAACTTCCTAGATGATACTAGAAGGTATTCAACTTAGACCAGACCTCCCTCCAACGTTTAAAAAAAGGCGTCTTGAAGGTGCATCCATAACACATCGCACTTCTGCATTAAACGTTAAAAGAAATAAGGTGCAGCGGGCTTCGCCCGCCTTTGAGCGATGAGTTGTGGATGCACCTTCAAGACGCCTTTTTTTAAACGTTGGAGGGGGGTCTGGTTAAGTTGGATACCTTCTAGTACCATCTAGGAAGTTAATTTGACTCTCTTCTGCATTAAAACGTTTCTATGGTTATTTTCCTTTTTTTGTGTTTTTCTCGAAAAATACTCAATTTATGAAAAAATAACATGTAACCTAAAATGTGTATCTTAACAAGATCTACAACTTTTATGTAGAACATTTTTCAAAATTTTTAATATTTACCGAGTAAAACGTCAAAAACCCAAAAAAAATGTTGTTTCCCATACCTTCTATGGTTATTTTCCGTTTTTTGTGTTTTTCTCGAAAAATACTCAATTTATGAAAAAATTACATGTAACATAAAATGTGTATCTTAACAAGATCTACAACTTTTATGTAGAACATTTTTCAAAATTTTTAATATTTACCGAGTAAAACGTCAAAAACCAAAAAAAATGTTGTTTCCCATCCCTGGCGTTCTGTGACTAACTTTTTCATCCTCCCCCACCGGATTCTTTAATTACTAGCCAAATGAAAGACATTCCAAAAAAAATTAACCAAAAATCTTTAAAATTGGGAAAAGTCCTTCTTCTGCATAATTACCCTTTTTAATTACAAGTACGTAAAAAAGAACTAAAACAGACAATTACTAAATAAAAAATTTAAACATTTGAAATAAAAATTAAAACACAAAGTATAGAAAAAAAGTTTGAGATAAAAATAAAAAACGAAATACACTACCGTTCACTAGTATCAGGATGATTGCACGCGACTCTATGAAAAAACATGCCATCACTCTTTCAATCGTATCTCAGCAATAAAAAGGGATACAAAAAAACTTAAAGACGTTTAGAAAACTTATTAAATTTTGCGTAAAATAAGCCATATGTGAAGTCATTTCATTAGCTATTATTTGACTTATAGAGTGACAAAGAATAAACAAAAATTATCAAACGACTTCACATATGCCTTATGTTACGCAAAATTTAATACCCTTTCTAACCGCCTTTAAGTTTTTGTCTTATTATTTAAAAAGTGATGGCATGTGTAACGAGCGACGTTTATCTCGCTCTACTAAAAATCGATTAATCGAACTCTATATATAGATGACATTTATTTTTATTAATTTAAATATAAATTAATAATTTCAAATTAAATAATATGAATTCTAAATCGTGAGAGATGGCACAGCTTTTTTTCAGTTTATTAAATAAACTGAAAATTAAATAAGAATAAATATTGGAAAATATATCACATAAAAAGCCCTTTATCTACTCCGAAAATTAACTCATAGAATAAACTATTATATTTCCCGAAAGTCTTCTTGGTATTTCCACTGTATGCGTTTTGTTATTTTATTAATAACTAATAAGAACAATTTGTTAATAGCATGATTAAAAATACATACACTACCGTCCGAAATTGTGCGTACGCTAACATCTCGAGCTATTAAAAAACACACCCGCACAGAAACAGTGATAACTCGGTTAAAAATGAAGCTAGATGATTTTTTTAAATTGCATTGGAAAGCTTATTAAATTTCCAATGAAATGCCAGTATTTTTAAGTTGTATTGCATAAATAGGAAGCGAGATATCATGTTATAAAAACAAAAAAATAATTCTATTTTTTTCGGAATTTCTTACTCTGAATTTGACTCCTGGCACAGTTTAGCAAAGTTTTTGGAAAAAATTGTTACTTTTATAGACTATTCCTTGTAACCTAATTAAAACATCATAATTTGTTTTTGTTAAATTTAAATTTAACGTAAAAAAATTTAATTTAAAAATTTAAGAATTTAAAATTTTAATTTAAAAAGTTCATTTTAATTCATTGAGCGGGCAAAAATACTATAAGATATGTGTGTCTGGTTCAAAAAACAGATGATGTTTTAATTCTTACTATAATTTAAACCATTTTGTTGTGGTTTTTCATTTTTTTATTAGACATTTTGATTTTTACATATTAGGGGTAGTTATTTCAATTTTTAAAAATAAAGGGTGATAGAGCAATTTTGCTAATGCTATCGAGTTGTTAAAAAAGAAATAGATAAATTTCTTGTTCTGTTTTGAAAACAATGTGGTTTTTCATTTTTTTAAATTTAAACCTATATTTTTTAAATTTAAGGGTGGGTTTTTAAAAAAATAGAGGGGGGTGGAGTAATTTTAACATTGCTTTTAAAATGTTGAAAGAGAAGTACATACATTTATTGTTGTGTTTTGAAAAACAATGTGGTTTTTTATTGTTTTTTATTATACATTTTGAATTTTTACATATTAGGGGTAGTTTTTTTAATCTGAAAACACAGTGGATGGTAAAGTCATTTTGATATTGCTTTTGAAATGTTGAAAGAGAAGTACATAAATTTATTTAGTTGTATTAAAAACCAATGTGGGTTTTTATATTATAATTTTGAATTTTTACACTTCAGGGGTAGTTTTTTCGATTTAATAAATAACAAAAGGTGTTAAAGCAATGTCGACAAAGTTTCTGAGTTGTTGTAGCAGAAGTAGATAAATTTATTGTTTTGTTGTAAGGGGAATCTGTTATTCAATTTTTTTAGTTAAAAATTTGAAGTTAAGGGTAGTTTTCTCGATTTAAAAAAAACTGAGGGTGATGGAGCAATTCTGACTTCAGATTAGTTTTCAGCGGGCAAAAATACTATAAGATATGTATGTCTGGTTCAAAAAATAGACAACTTTTTTTTTGTGTGCCTGTGTGATTGATCAATATAAATACTAGCAGAGCTACGCGCGCTATATTTCTACTTTTATTTTGTGAAACTCAGGAGCTTATTCCATTGTGTGTTTCAAAATCTAACTAGATATTGGAAATTTTTTTATTAACATTATTGAGAAATAATTTTTTTGTATTTATAGATTTATTTTATTAGATTTATTAGATTTATTTACATCTATAGATTTGTAGTATATGGTACGTTTGGCGCCAACAGGGACACCCATCTCTACAAAAGTAGAAAGAGAAGAAAAAAGAGAGGTGAATGTTATTATTATATTTATATATATTAAGTTAGTCTTTTCTTATATATATAATAATATAAATAATATCGAAATATTAAATTGTACTGGGAAATTAGTACTGAGAGTTCCGTCTATTTCAATGGCTGCGCTTTTGTACTGAAATTGTACTATAAAAAATTACCTGCAAAAGGGTCGTTATAGCGTGGTGTTTATGACCTAACCGTCATTATGTTAAAGGACGAATATTTCTTTGTTAATGTTAAAAATAATTTTTATTTATATTTCAACATTATATTTGTTTTTTATGAACTCAAATTCTTTACAAGTAATTGTTATGGGGTATCGGGTACAGTGACCGACACCCACTCAGTGAACGACACCTAAAATTAAAAAATGCAATAAATATAAAACAAAACATTATTTAACATTTAGCTCTAGGGTGCGTTTATGGCTTTAACAACAAATATACAAAAACTGACTAAAAATAGGTACTTTTTCAGGGGACCCAAATAAATTGTGATAAGAATAAATATAAATAAATATAATATAAATATAAATAAAATAAAAAAATGTATCCAAATAGTAACTAATAAGTCAAAAAGTAGTACATAGTAGGTTTTAGTAGAGGAGTGCGAAGCCTGTATATTAATTAACTCTAAATTGTAATTAATTAATTATAATTTCTTGCTTTACCCAATTCGCATATCTATTCAAGTTTTAATGTGATATTATTGTAACATAGACATATTATCTCAGTATTTCATGAAAAACAATATTTTTAATGTATAATTTTTGTGAATATTTTAAATTCTTGAATACAGCTTTATCTAGAACATAAATTTTTAAATTTTTTTTAGATTTGACTCTAGAACAACCAACATAAATTTGACCATGACCAAATGCAGAAATGGGTAGAAATATTCCTACTTTATCAAAAGACTGCCCTTGAGATTTATTGATAGTCATTGCATAAGCAAGTCTGATTGGGAATTGTCTTCTTACCATTTTAAAAGGAAATGTATCTTCTGAAGGAGATAAATCAATACGAGGAATAAAAACTATTTCACCTTTCAATCTTCCAGTAATTGTTTCTGCAGCAATAACGTATTTCAATAAAGATCTTACAACTAATCGAGTCCCATTACATAATCCTTGAACCTTAACATGGATTCCATTGTTTGTAAAGCATATTTTGGGGCCATTAAAATTTCATCCAAAATAATAATTTTTGCACTCCTTAAAAGTTCAGCATGTTTTGACATTCCACTTATATTACATGTTGAATCTTCATTTATTGGTATAGGGAATTTAAACATAGAATGTGACATTCGTCCTCCTTTTAGAAGATTAGCCGCTATACCAGACCAAGCAACTGATAAAACTACTATTTCCTCACTTTCGACTGTAGTAATAATTGTATTGTGTAAATAGCTTTTACCACTTCCTCCAGGCCCATCAAGTAAAAAATATCTACTATCATATTCATCGTTATGTACGGCCATCATAACATCATTTAAAACTTGCCGTTGTTCATCATTCAAACTTTCAATAAGTTAATTAGCTTCTTCTTTTATCAACTGTAATGTTAACGCATTATCTTCCTTATTAACAGAACTATAATTTTCAAGAATTTTTAGATCGATGTTTGGTAAACCAAATTGATGTAATGTAAATCCATGAAAATTAAATACTTCATTAATTAAAAGTAATGATTTTTGAAGCGATATTTCTACAGGTAAATTATTATCAAAAATCATGTGTTCTTTATACTTATTCCATAAATCAACAGAATTCACAGGTAAACCAAACACACACATATATGCAAATAAACGATATAGTTCTTTAGAAAATTTTATACTCACGGCTTTAGTCAAACAATTATCCCACTCGTTATCGTCTACCATCAAATTTCTTGCACGTGCTGCTTCTGTATAAGTATTATACGTAATACCTTCATATGTTCTCACATCTTGAAACGATTTAGCACCAAGTACATAAAGTAGTAACATTCTCAAAAAATATCTTTCAATGTCTTTTGGACTTACAAAATACATTCGAGAAATTATAGGTTTTGTAATTCGTTCTCGTTTTTTCCAAGTTTTAGATGACTCAACAAAAACATACTTATGTGGTATTTCAGAGAAAAAATATTTGCGTGCTTCAGGATCTTGTCTATTTAACTGAACACATTCTACTAAGTTAATATGACATGCAAATTTTTTACTTAAATACGGATTATATGATACAATCATCGAATTGTCAGCAGTGCACTTAATTGACCCGTCTCTATTATAAAAAATCATTTTTTTGCCATCATTTTTTGTTTCAGGATTCATACAAGGAGAGTTTACATTTTATTTTCCACAGGGTCCATGAACTTGAAACTGTTTCACAATTTTATAAAGATCTGGATTCTTTATTTCATCAGGGATTTCAGCACATATTATTTTATCTATAGCTTCTGCATCTCGATTCGCAAACTTTTTATCTAAAAAAATTATTAAATGTACATGAGGCAATCCACGCTTTTGAAATTCTATTACATATACATAAGCAATGACTGGACCAAAAATTTGTTTATCTTTTAATTCATAGATTAATTCTTTTACTTTCTTTTGAAAAATACGGGCAACAATATCTGGTCGGTCAGACGCAGTTTCAGAATCCAACAAATTTTCTATAATCTCAGGCCATTTTGGATTACATGTCATTGTAATAAATAAATCTGGTTTTCCAAATTCTTGAACTAATCGCATAGCATCCATAAAACATTGTTGATAAGCACGTGGTCCTCCGGTAAATGTAGAAGGTAAAATGATCATTTTTCCTGGTCGAATATTTTCTTGTGTTGCTTTATTATTCATATAATCCATTAATCCACAGTACATTTCTGCTCGAAGTTTTTTCTGTTGAAAACGAATATATTTCAAACGCTCACCTTCTACTTTTGACCAACTATCAACAATAAATTGTTGAGTTAATTTACCCGTTTGTAAACATGGATTTGTAACATGTCTATAAGACAAGCGATACATATAAAATTGTAAAGGAGTAATATTACGAACACCATCAGTGTGTTTCATATTTACAGTCCATCCTGGATCACCTGACGGAAACATTAAAGGATATGTCATAGGATCAGCATGTGTGCTAAGACTGCTAATTGGAATACTTTTAGAACCCCTTGGATGTATACATATATCACATTCAATTGGAGGCTCACCATCTTCGCTAACAAATATAACTGCTACTTCATTGCAAGATGGAACATTATATTTGCTTTGAGAAAATTTTGGATCACGTTTAAACCACATTTGAATGCATCTCGGACATTCATTCATTAATTTTGCCCTTGCTTCTTCTTCCAATTCCAATTCTTTCATCATTTTAAATGACTTTGCATAAATATTAATATCTCTTAGCAAAATATCTATTTCAGTCATTAGTAATTGCAAACATTTTTTATTACATTCATTATTCAATCGTTCCATCACCGCTTCGTCAGTATCAAGAATATACAATTGACCATAATTTCGATTATCTCCATCATCAGGATGAAGAGAGTATGTATCATGATACACTTGTCCATGTATATGAAAAACATAAGGACCATATCCTTTTGGAACTTCTAATTTAGCTCCCATGCTAGCAAATGCACACGAACTATTATAAGAACGAATATTTTCCTTATAATTCTTACTTTTAAAGTTATTATCAAATAATAAATTTTTCAAATACAAAGGATAAGGATTCAAATCATACAATTTTACTTTTCCTTTATGACAACAACTACTAAATTTTTTATCCTGTGGCCTTTCACACAAAAAATGTAACGCGTCACAAAACATACATTTGACATTCATTAGACCTAAATTTACATTCTAAATTATTTTTTTGTCGACTTTTTTGTCATCTTCTGTTTCTAAATATAATTTTTTTCTTTTACTTTCTAAATTATTTTTTTGTCGATTTTTTTATCATCGTCCGTTTCTAAAGATAATTCTTTTCTTTTATAATTTAAATTTTTTTGCTTCATTACATTCTTTTCATCTACATTTTTCGCTTTTCTATAATTATTTTTTCTCAATCTATCCTTCTCTAGTCTGATTTTTTTCTGTTTATCTGTTTCTTCAAGCCTTGCCTTCCTTTTCCTCTCCTTGTCTGTTATTGCATAAAATCTCTTTTTTTCATTTTTTTCATTTTCATTATGCTTCTCCTCTAAATAATCTGTACCTCTATTAACATTATTGTCGAAAACTACTTTAGATTCTCTTCTCAACAATTTTTCAAATTCAGTAATATGACTGTCATTTAACTTTCTTCCTTCAGTATTTAAAATTTTACAATCTTTATCACATAAATTTTTTTGATCTTTGGTTTTATTTTCTATTTCTAGAAATACTTTAATTTTTTTACTATTTAGATTGTTTTGTGTCATCAATTTCTTTTCGTCTATATTTCTAGATTTTTGGCAATTACGTTTTCTTAGTCTATCATTTTCTAGTCTGATTATTTTCTGTTCATCTGTTTCTTCGAGCTTTGCCTTCCTTTTCCTCTCCTTATCTTTTATTGCGTAATGTCTCTTTTTCTCATAGTTTTCATTTTTATTAAGCTTCTCCTCGGAATATTCTGTAGATATATCTCTATTCACATTATTACTAATACTGATACTAGTTTCACGAATGGATGACGAGTTTGGTATTTCTATGAGTTATGTAGCTCGATTCGTTAAAAGACCTTTCAAATCATGATCAACAATAAAAGGTCTAATAACATTTGTCAATTTCACGGAAGGAAATGAAATTAAACAATTATTTTCAAACATAAAAATTAGATGTCGTCTCATTTCACTATGAATATAATTAACAGTATTTGGCAATTCATTGTAATATAAAGATGTTGCAAACGCTATTGCATATATGCCACAGTCAATTCCATTCGGTTGATGATTAACAGCTGAAAAAACTACCGGTGGTTTGAAAGGATATAATCTAATTAAATATTTCTTTTGATCTTCATTTAAGCATCCCGCATTAATACTGTCATAAATATATAGTCTTAATCCATCGTAATAAGTACAAATCCAATGACCAGATTTGCAAGCACCACTAAAAAGTATTTGAACGTGCTTCTGATCTTTATCAATCGGAATAATGAATTCAGGCATAATTAAATATAAAGTGCTTTGCATGTTAAATGCTAAATTTGATTCTCTTCTCAATAATTTTTCAAATCCAGTAATATGATTGTCATTTAACATTTTTCCTTCAGTATGTAGAATTCTATTATCTTTATCACTTAAATAAACCTTTTCTTCTTTGTTAGACATGATTTTTTAATAAAATTAACTAATAATAGAATATTTTTCAAAAACTTATTTTTTGAAAACAGACTTAAACCTAAAACTTCTAACTCATTACTAAATAAATAAAAATAATGAATAAATATAAATAAATTTTAATAATTATTTTATTTTTTAGATAAATATTTTTTTAGATTTAAATTTATTTTAATTTTTCTATTTATTATATATTTAATAATAAATACTCATTAAATTTCTCAAAAATCTCATAAACCACAAAAATTGGCATAAATAATATGTCACATAAATTGCATTTTTCACATAATTCGCATAAATAATATGTCACATAAATCGAATTTTTTCCCATATAAATCACATAAGTCATATAATAAATTATTTTATACATTATTACATATAATATTACATAATAATTATATATTATATAATAATTATGTATTATATTATAAATTAAATTGTAAATAAATATTAACACAATTATTATAGTTAAACCTTACTCTCCATACCTCGTTCTCTATCTTCGTTATCTTTCCTCTTTTTTTTCTTTTTATCTATCTGTGAGTGAGAAAAGAAAAATAATCAGCCAATAATGAAATAAGACGCTCTTTTGGTATTTTCGCTTAAAAGTAAAATTCCCCACTTTTCCTTCCCCTATCAAATTCTGTTCCTCTCTTTCTACCTAACACGGAAAATGGTGAAAACATGATACCCCCTTCTATTCGTCTCTTTTTCGCTCCTACTCTAAACTAAAAGGAGAGACAATACCTCCCTCTCTCTCTCACTGTAGCTTAAAAGTGAAATTCCCTACTTTCCTTACCCTATCAAATTCTGTTCCTCTCTTTCTATCTGACACGGAAAATGGTGAAAACATGATACCCTCTTCTAAACCCAAAAAGTAGGCGGTACTTTCTTAACTATTTGTCTCTTTTTTGCTCCTACTCTAAACTAAAAGGACAGGCGATACTTCCCTCTCTTTCTCTCTATCAATCTTTCTCTCTCACTGCGGACGGAATGTACACGCTCTGGACAGACTGAATGAATGAAAGAATGAAAGAATACGAAGATTAGTACAGTTAATTAATCATTATTAGGTCTTAATTATTCACAAGAGTTTTTCCCACCGTTTTAACGGAATTCTACCTGCTCATTTATTTCAAATCTCCCGGTCCCTTTTCAGGCATAATGATAAGAATCGAATCCACGAATCGAAATACGAGTGAATTCGCATTAACTACAATTCCGCTCGTAACACATGTTTTTTCATAGACTCACGGTCCTGATACTCGTGGACGGTAGAGTATATGAAATACAAAATTAAAATAATCGAAACAACTGCGTATTTCTTGAAAATAATAATTAAATTAAATGTCTAGAGAAATGAAGTAAAAATATTGATGTAGAATTCAAATTGAAATAAAATAAAAATAAAATTTTTTAATTTTGTCGTTATTGTTTGATCATCTTTGGCGGTTAATTAAAAAATTACGTACGCTGTTGCACAATGCGCTGCTGTAATTCCCCATTTTCGACTAATCACTGCTGCTCCACAAACGTGTCTACCATTTAACATAAAGGAGAGCTGGAAAGTAAATAAAATTTATTTTTATCTTAATCAAATAAAGAAAAGAAAATTTTTAATGAGATATCTCACCATATATGGAACTAAAGAAATATTAATATCCTCTCCACCAATTATTCGCCTTTGACAAAGAACACTTATGAATTGTACTGAAAAATATTTTATTATACATCAATAAAAATTTTAAAAACCGAAGAAATTTATTTCAACTTGTAAATTAAAATAATAATTAAAGGAACAAAATGTTTTGTCTTAATATTGTACTTTCGTTTAAAGAAAATGTTTAATTATTAAATTTATTATTATATTCTTATACTTAGCATGAAAGGGAAATAAGAAATAAGCCATAGTCGGGTGGCAGGGAAAATTTCATTTGTGTCAAAATTTGTAAAGTGTGCCATCGTTTTTCCATGAGCGAGTATTTTTTATGATTATAAAATTTTTCTGTTCTATATGATAAAGAAAAAAATATAAGTTGCACAATTTTGCGGAATTTTAATTTTTTTTAATACACTGAAAGAAAAATTATAGTATTATTTGATATCTTCATATGAACATTTATAATAAAATATATCAGTTTAGAGTAAATATGTCAGTTTTTGAATTATTGTTTTAGTAATTAAGAAAATATATTATGAATATATCATTGTATATTATTTAAATGAATAAAAATTATTATATTTATTTTAAAAAATGCTCTGTAAATCTGAATGTGTGAAAATTAACTTATTAACTTATACACTTGTAGTAAGTGAAATTTCACTCAAAATAAGTGAAAAATTCACTTATTTATAAGTGTACATGCACTTATTGATCGAGAAGACGACTTATAACGTAGAATAAGTGAAATTTCACATATTCAGATTTAGAGAATGAGTATTTGAATATAAAAGTAAAGAATGCCAAAAATTACACAGGCCGACAAAATTTTGTCGAATCTCAGAAAGCTTTTGACGTGTTAAATCCAAATCTGATTTCAGAATTGCCCAATCACGTCAGGTTTTTGAGGTATTCTAACTTTAGGTTAGAATACCTCAACAAGTGTTAAAAACGCGATTTTTGGCCTTTTTTGAAATCATCATGTACTATTCTTTTTCTTCAAAAGGCCTTTTGAAACTTGAAAAAAGCATTATTTGACACTGAAATATCGCTATTTGAAGTTTTCTTAATCTGGTAAATTTGTTAATATTAGTAAACTGACTACTATTCAATTCAGCTCTCAAAAAAGCATAAAATAACTACAAGCAGGTAATATTCAAGTTGTATCTTAGATTTCCTGTGTCAGCGATTGTATGTTTGAAATCAGAATTACAAAATGCAAAATGGCTTATCCAATATCGCGGTCGTGTTTTTTAAAACTCATTGGATTCGCTTTAAATTTGTTACTCGGAGGTTCAAAATGGATTGAATAGTAGTCATTTTACGAATATTGACAAATTTACCAGATTAAGAAAACTTCAAATGATGATATCTCAAGGCCAAATAATTATTTTTTTGAGTTTCAAAAAGGCCTTTTAAAGAAGAAGAATAGCACTTTCATATGCCGTAAAAAATGTTGATAAAAAATGTTCACTTTTTTACATGACTTCAAAAAGGCCAAAAAAGTGTTTTTGGCACTTTTAAGTTAGAATATTTCAAAAACCTGACATGATGGGTCAATTCTGAGGTCAGATTTGGATTCAGCACGTCAAAAGCCTTCGGAGAAGGTTCTTGGTTCTGAGATACGTCATAATTTTGTCGGACTATGTTATTACAATTATTTTTATCTTTTTATATAGAAATAACCAAGAGTTATATTTTTTAAAATATTGCCCCCTACAGCCTCAAAACTTTCTTAAAAATTAATCAAATATTTACTTGCAATATTCGGCATATTTAACTGAAAAGTTTAGTAATAATTGTGTAAAGATTTAAATGTCCCGATTAAATCAAGGTATTAAAAAAAATTTTCCTGAAAATTTGAAGCAAATCGAGCCGTATTAACACGACTGAATTTTGAAATGGAAAATACATGTAATTTTTCCTGGATATCACTCAAAATATTTTCTAGCTGAAACAAACAAATTTTCAAATTCTTAAACTTCGGGATCTTTTAGTACATGATTAGAGGTAGAACTTCCAATTTTACAATATTTTTTTAAATGTATTTGCTCCACTTACGAGCTTTATGAATAAGCCGTTGTCACAGTAAAATATAATATCCTATATATAATATAATATAAAATAATGTACTTTGCCGCTCGTTGTCACTTGTCGAACATCAGTGATATCATTGACGTGCTGGAAGAAGCGTATGCTTATCCTCTCTCGGTCGCGGATGCCGTCTTTGATGGCATGGGTGTGCTGGGGATAGATGCATATCCTTAGCCAGACATTACTGTCATCCTTGACGGCGTTGGTGCACCGGAATGGGATGCCTATCCGCTGCAGACACGAGTGTAATTTTGAATATGTTCGAAAATGTATAAATGAACAAAAAGGTAAATGATATACTCCAAGTGGGTACCTCGCCAGAGGGTAATCCCACCACCGATTCTAATCGTGTACAAGCCCTGATAGTCGGTGCAGATGGTTCCAAGGATTTTGAAGGGAGACATATCAAAAATTCTGCGGATAAGGAGTTCAGCAGCTTCGAATGTAATGTTGTTGAGCACGCCGCATCCAGCGAGTGTGAGTCCAATGACGCCAAAGAACGCCGTAAAAAGTGTGAAAGTCTAGAGGCTGGTTCTAATACGGCCACTCTCAAGGGTAATAGGGTTAAGAGCAAAGAGATCGAGCCAAACCCTACTGCTATAGAAACGGATGTGAGTAAAGCTGCTTCAGCCAAAGTTGCTTTTTATTCGCAGGCGACTGTTGAAAATAAATATGAAAGACTTTAAAACCGTTTCTAATAGAAAACGGGAGATTCGTAAGAGAAAGGCCTTGAAGAGAGAAAAAGAGAGGAAGGGACTTCAGAAGCGCCCCCCCCCAAGCTATGACCAAGACCATGATCTCATAAGACTGGAAATAATATCGGTAATACCAGAGGAAACTGGCACCGAAACTAGCCACTTCGTTAAGTCATGTACTAAAGACAAGCCGAAGTGCATAACGTGTACAGATTTGGGAAAAACGGAAGTCAACCATATTCCTGGAAGAATTTCCTGGCCGGTTTACAAGGAGGAACTAGAAAAACTTAAAAGGGCAAACCCATAAAGCTCCTTCAAGTCAACCTGCATACAAGTAAGGATGCATAGGTGCTCCTGATGCAAACAGCTTGTGAAAATGAGGTCGATATCCTGTTCTGCAGTTAGCAGTATCAAGAAAGTGACCTTGCACCTTGGTATCAGGATAAGGCGAAGAGAGCCGCCATCAAGCTGTGCAACCCGGAATTGCAAGTTGACAAGTTCTTGGAGACAAACAGCGGGTTTGTGTGGATAGAGGTGACTAATATACGTATGAATAGCTGCTGCTTCTCACCCAATGACTTACTGACCCCCTTCGAAGCCAATATAGAAGACCTAGAATCGAGCCTTATAGAATCCAAGCTGGATGTCATCATTACTGGCGATTTTAATGCTCGACAAGAGAGGAATTCTGATTGGGGAAATGATCTCCAAGAACGATTTATTAGTTGTATACCGGGGAAAAACATGGACATTTAGAAGAGGTGCGATCGGATCGACTAAAATCGTTACTAAGAAATTAATGACGAGGTAAAAGACCCCTAGGCTGGACAATCCAGATTGGGTTAGACAGATAATAAAGTCTTTTTTTCCTCCTGCAGAGCCATATCTTAGGATGGACTGGAGTTCCTACAAAGTAGAAGAGGAAGAACTTTTTACACTTAGTGAATTGAAAAGCGCAGGCAAAAGATTGAAAGCAGGTAAGGCGCCAGGAATCGATGGGATACGTAACGAGATCCTAAAATTGGTTATCGACACTTTACCCCAGATTCTGCTTAGATGTTTAAATCTTTGCCTTGAGAAAGGAAAGTTATTTTGCGACTGGAAGCGGCAGAGGCTAGTCTTTCTAAGAAAAGGCGAAAAAACTTTAGATAAAGTCTCGTCGTACAGGCCTTTTATATGCCTGTTAGATACGATGGGTAAACTTTTAGAGGACATGGTTATGCAGAGAATGCAGAGCCACTTGACCGAAGAGAATCGTCTATCCGATCACCAATTTGGTTTCCGTGAAGGCAAGTCCACAGTTGATGCCATCCAGGCAGTGGTAGACATAGCCAAAGCAGGAAGAAACAAATTGGGACCAGAGAAAATGAAGAGCTTCTGGGAGTTGGTATCAATTGACATACGCAACGCGTTTAATTCCGCAAGATAGAAAGATCTCTAGAGTCAATGAAAAAGAAAAACAGGCTGCCCTTCATGTTGGAGAAAATGGATAATTATCTTAGCGACAGGTGGGTTATATATAAGGGAGACACCTGCACTCTCAAGGCAGAGCTGCAGCGTGGGGCTCCTCAAGGCTCGAGGGTGGTTATGAGCTTCTACAAATCGTGATAGACAGAGTCGAGGTCAAGTGGAGTAAACAGCTAAAATATCTTGGTGTGGAATTGGATGGAAGGTTAAACTTCCACCAACACATGGCTACAACATTAAATAAGGTGATCGAGAGTGCGGCAGATCTTTCATGGTTAATGCCAAACGTAGGCGGACCTCGTAAACAAAAACGGAGACTGGAGTCAGCAGAGATCGATAGCTACGCGGATCAATGCTACATATAAGACGGTATCTACGATTGCTGTTAGTGATGCACTTCGAACGAGTCTCGTCCCGAGAATCTCGCGAGAAAAACAATGAAAATAATTGAATGTGATATTTTCGTTTCTTTTCTTCTATGAAAGGACAGAGTCTCGTCGTGCATCACTAATTGCTGTGCAGGTCCTTGCAAGTGTCCCGCCAGCAGATCTCATGACCAGTGAAAGTAAAGAAATGTTTCTCTTCTCCAAAGAAAGAAGTTCCTCGGATGAGCAGATAAGACCAAGCAAAAGCCTGAACTTCAGAATCTCGGTTATGTCGAGGAAGGATCTCGACGGCCGCCAAAAGAGTGATTTAAACAGCTTTTAATTTGTTTGTTCGTTATTCTATTAATTTATTTGTTCCTTTACAATTTTAATTAATTTGTGATCTTTATTTATTCTTATACAATCTTAATTCATTCTGTGATTTATTTGTCCTATAGATATATATTTGATTTTGTAATTTTTATTCGTCCTTATGCAGTTTCATCATTTTAACAGTATATACGTGTTTACTTTTTTTGGTTTCATTATTATACCCGCTTACAATTTTATTTTTTGACTTTTTACACATTTTTTAAATATTATTGTTGTGCTGTAAAATCCGTTTAGACTTTGAAATAGTTTCAAATTTTATTTTTTAACGATGGACGCAGGAGAACCGCAGAAAAAAGAAGAAGGTCGCATTAGCGACAGAGCTGGAGCGCCTGGAAGGCTAAAGTCTTACGACAGTTCCGAGGGATGGTAAAGAGCTCCAAAAAAGGGTTACGGGTTTTAGTGGGTCGGGCTGGTAGTAGGTCGCTGGTTTATCTGTAGGCAGATTTTCCAAACGTCCCTAAGCAAAAAAATATAAAATAATATATTATAATACATTTATATTAAACTAATTGTCTATTGCTGTCTCCCCTGCAGAAATCGACACTTTTGTTCCCGATTACCGCCATGGCCTCGGTCGAGTTTTCTTGATCTGGCCTCGACTTCGCGGCCCCGACCAGGGCCATGCTGGGTTTGCTCAAAGATCTACAAACAGCTCACAATGGGATTTTTTTTACAATTTACTGTTAAAAACTGTTTACAACCTACAATTGTTAACCGGTTTAACTGTTCTTAATTTTAAATTAAAGGCAAATAAATTCTTAAGACATCCCTGAAGGCCAATTTTTTAGTTTTTAATTGTTTATAATATTTATTTTCAATCAAAGTTAACAAATTAATACAATTTTTAAAAAGAACATTTATATTCTTATTCCGTTGCTGCATATGATATAAATCAGTTTAAATTAATTCAATATGACCACCACACAATTAATAACCCAGAAAGAAATTTATATCAATTGTTATAAACAATATTAATTAACAAATATGTAACTTTGATTTCTCTCCACTAAAAAATGTTTTTTCACCTTTTCTTTTAAATATAAAATCGTTTACAGAATATTTCTCTTTTTTGATTAAAAAATAACTTATTTAAACTGTTATATAAACAATATTAATTTAAAAAAAATTTATGTAACTTATGTACCTGTCAACCAACAAATTTTGTTTTACGTTTAATTTAAGTTTATTTAAAAAATATGTGTCGTTTTTGTTTAAAACATAACTTATTTAATTAAATAAGAAAAAAGCTATCAATTTTCCGAATCAAATGTAACAAATAATTAAGTCTTAAATAAATCTCTATAAGCTCATGGGCTTCATATGTATCGACAGCACAGCTGCCCTAATACAGAAACCTGCTTAATCAGAAAGAATTAAGATTAAGATTTTATTTGAACAATTAAAAAGTGTGATTCTTAATAACCTAATGAAATATAATATTTTTTGTTACAAAAAGTTTTTGAAAGGAAAAGAGATTTATTACAAAGCAAATGAATTCGTGTCTACTACTTGGTTATTGAAAAAAAATTCAAAAAAGATGGAGAAATTATTTTCTTTAACCTAAAAATTTAAAAAGTTAATTTATTTAAACCAATTATATTTTTTAATTAAATTTTTGAACGTTTATCGAAAGTACAATTTCTCAGGTAGACTCTCCACCAATTTTTATTAAAATCGGTTCATCTGATCGCGAGTAATTAGCATTTACTAAAACGCTACAAAAAACTTTGACCTTGAATAACTTTGACAAATATTCGAAGTTCGGAAAACTATTTACAGGTTTTTATTATACCATCATATTCTAACGAAAAATATAAGAATGAATAGAATCCATCGACCCAATGAAAAATTGGGGGCCACTTCAAGAATTCTTACCAATTTGTAAACCGAATGAAAAATTCACTTTCTGTAAACTAAATAACTTATTTAACCCCTTGACAGTCCATGGCTCATATGTGGCCACAAAAAGTCGTGCCACCTTTACGTCTGTGGCCATATATGTCCATCTCAAAAATAAAATACTAATCATAATTCGATTTAAATGACCAAATGCATACTAAGATTTTTGGTGTCGCTGAATCCGAATTTCAAGTCAGATTTTCAAAATTCAAAATGGTGGATCTAAAATGGCGACTATGAAGATATAAAAATTTATCAAATACGCTTGAAACTCGTTACTTGGGGTTTTTCGGGGTCGCTGATTACTAATATGATGTCAGATTTACAAAATTAAAATGGTGAATCAAATATGGCGGATATTTTCAAGATTCATGCAATTTGATCGAATTTTAGGTCCGCCATTTTGGATTTCAAAATCTGACATCGGATTCGTAATCAGCGACCCCGAAAACTCCTGAGTAACAAGTTTCAAACAAATCCGTTGGATTTTTTATTTTCTCGACCGCCATTTTGAATCCGCCATTTTAAATTTTGAAAAACTGACTTTAAATTCAAATTTTGTGACTCCAAAAACCTTAATTACAATGAAATCACATTTTTTAGAAACTTTTTTTTCTTGGACAGTTTTTGGACCACAAGTGATTTTTAGCTGAACTGCGAAGGGGTTAAATTGTTACAAATAATATTAATTAACAAATGATTAATTTTTGTTCCTTTCCGACAAAATTTTTTTTTCACGTTTACTTTCTTATTTAGGCAATGTTAAAAGTCCACGGAGAAAAGTGAATAAAAAATTACACATTGAAAAATAATTGTTTTTAATCATTTAATAAATTATTTCATTTGTTCTAAATGTACCTTGCAAATTTTTAGGATTAATAGTTTAAGAGTAAAAAATTATCGAAATAAGTATTGTACTGAAAAACCCAAAAATTTAACCCCCCCCTCGGAAAATATTGGATTAGGTAAAAAAATATTTTCACTAAAAATTACTACCTATTAGTACTACAAAAGCCCTAAGTTTTGCTACGATTGGAGAAAAATTTTTCTCCACCTGGATCACTTGACATGGAATGCCTCATATATATATATATATATATATATTAAATACACATTTATAATAATTTTTCTTCAAATAAATATGATAAAGTCAATTTATTATGATAGCACTTTATACAAAGGTCTCATAATTCAAAAGGAAGTTTACGGGCAGTCCCTTCCAAGCTTGCGTGGCTGTGCGGTTTGTGTATTCGACTTGCGTCGACCATCTGTAGTGGTTGTAAGGTTTACCACGTAAGTCTATTGTAGACATAAGTTAGTCTAAAAATTTCCGCATTTCTGTAAGATTACAATACAATATTTACTGAAAAAAGTTTTTTTTCGTCTCATTTATTATGAAATATGTAAAGGCTTCACCATGACGATTTTGCGATTCCCTGTACAATGTTGACGTTTTAAATGTAAAAAAACAAGAAAAAGAGTAAAATATGTTTCTGTCGTAGGGAAACTCTTGAGGGAACTGAACTTTTTCTTGTACTATTGTATAACTAATTTCTGATTTTATTTTTTAGAAATATTTTATTTTTTTAAAGAAGCTTCACCATGACGCACAAAACTGGGGACAGGAAATAACATCTAAAATTTTTTTTTTAAATAAACATTTTTTACAACTAATTTTTTTGTTCTACACACTTACAGTGATGCTCAGCAGGATTTGCCCACCCTGTCACATTTAAGGATGTAACAAAAAGTTATATATTTTGATATCTAGTAAAGATATCGGTGTTTTCAGTCTCATTTTAAAGCTTACATCTTCTACTTTAACAATTTTAAAAAAATTAATTAAAAAAATTTTTTTTACTGGTTTATTACTGTTTAGAAGAAACAAAAATTTCAATTTTTTACGATTTTAAACAATTGTAGTTTTTTTACAAATCGCCGCAAATTAATGTTATATAACGCATTTTAAAGCTTATTTTGTCACCTTTAAAATGTTTTTTTTAAATTATTATACAATATTTTTTCAGAAAGTTATTATCATTTGTCACGTCATCGCGACGTATTTGTTTTGATATTTGTAATGCTGGAATGTGAATCCTCCTTTTATTCTTGTAACCCAAAAAAACCGATCCAATTGTCAGACACCTGAACGACCTTTACCATATATGGTCATCCACGATTGTCGCCCTTCTACCAGGTGGTTCACCTGTCCAAAACAAGGGTCAACCACGCGCGCCTAATTTATTCGATAAATTAAAACTGACCCAAAGGTAATAAAAGTGGGTGGCATTATCATTTCTTTTCATTGGAAGCCAAGGTATAAAAGGTGCCACCCTCGCCAAATTCGGTAGTCCAGGAAACGCCTTCAACTTCACTAGTCTACAAGTCACCCACGAAATATCAAATCTACGTTCTTCGCGTCAGTTTAGAAATCGCCACCAAGTTAACAAGTCGTGTTCTATCCCCGTGTGTCTTCTTCGTATAAGTCAAGCAACCGCGACCAAGTTAACTAAGTCAAATTCATGCAAGAAGAATATTTCTACTACGAGGCACATTTCTAATTTTCTGAAGACTGCATTATATCGACATCTACTGAATATAAATAATTCTGTCACTCTTACGCTGAAGGGTGCACGCCTAATTTACATTCGACACCTGGACTCCGGACCTTACGTTTTGCTGGCCCGAAAACAATTCAAAGGGAAAATATTGCATTCTCTGTTTTCGCTAGACAACGTCATTTCATCGACTTCATTGTGAAGGTGGTTTTCACATGGTGGGTCTACGACTCTAAGAATAATTTTAAAAGTTAAGTAACTAATATTCTAAAAATATTGTTCCCAATTAAATTCTCGATTTCTTCTACAAGTGATAATTTTGTTTCAGTGTCTTTGAAGACATCTGGATCTACTCTTTCTCTCTGATTCTAATTGTGAAGGATTCAAATAAATATTCTAGTAATTTAACATCAATTAACCAGTTACTGTTTCTTAAAACCTGTCCCTTAAAATCAGTTTTATGCTCTGTGAATAAATCAGGTTGAATCACCGATGCCGGCCGAATTAAATATGTAAATTATTATTATGTTTAGTTTCACATTTTGAGACTTAACATTTATTAAAAAACAGACCTGTTTTAAATAATAATTATTTTTAAAACCGTTAATTTTTTTTAGAAAAAGTTTAAGACAAAAAATGTTCATTTCTGTATGTACATGTATGAAAAAAATATAAAAAAATTTTTTGAAAATTTTTTTTACTATGTTTTTAGGTTGATTTAAATAAAAATATGTATAAGGTAAAAACATAGTTAAAAAAATGTGTTTAAAATTTTTTTTTATATTTCATTCTTACATCTACATGCAGAAATGAACATTTTTTGTCTTAAACTTTTTCTAAAAAAATTAACGGTTTTTAAAATAATAATTATTTTAAAAAGGGCTGTTTTTTTAAACAAATGATAATAACTTTTTGAAAAAATATCGTACGATCCTTCTTTGAAACGAGTAGATATGCGAATTAGGTAAAAGAAGACATTCTTATGCACTATACTTTGAAAGAAGAAAGAAATTCATAGTTCTATTTAAAGGAAGATATCGTTAAATCATTATTTTCTATTTCGAAAATATTACCTGAAAGAGAGAGTCCTCAAAGATTTCCTCAATAACAAAGACCCTATTGTATGAAGGGTTTGTATTGTCCATATTGTTTTCCACGATTATACGGTATATATATATATATCCAATATGGCGGTCGAATTTAAAAAAATTCATTCGATCTACCGTAAACTTCTTACTCGGAGGTTGTCAGGGTCGCTGATTATGAATCTGAAGTCAGATTTTAAACATTCAAAATGACAGATCCAATATGGCGGTCGAATATTGAAAAATTCATTCGATTTATCAAAAACTTCTTACTTGGGGGATATTCAGGGTCGCTGATTATGAATCTGAAGTCAGATTTAAAAAATTCAAAATGGCGGATCCAATATGGCGGTCGAATTTAAAAAAATTAATTTGATTTATCTAAAACTTCTTACTCAAGGATTTTCAAGGTCGTTGATTACGATTCATTGATTAGCTCTGAAAAGGGCTGATTGAAATCGGATTACCTTTTTAATGTTGGAATCCATTGATTAGCATTGAAAAGGGCCGATTGTATGTTGATTGTTTTTTTGGAGTTGGGAGCCATGTATTAGCCCTAAAAAGGGCTGGTTGAAATCGCATTACCATTTTAATGTTGGAATCTATTGATTAGCCATGAAAACGTCTGAATGTATGTTAATTGTTTTTTTGGGGTTGGAAGCCATGTATTAGTCCTGAAAAGGGCTGGTTGAAAATCTTTCTATTTAAAAATTCAATATTGAATTATAGAAAGATTGTCTTCTGCACTAGAGTACCGTTTTACTACCAACTGATTATTACCAACAGGAATAAATGAATGCCTACTTTGGATTTCAGTGACGCTTGGAGTCATTAAAGATCTTTTTCCAAGTTTCTTTTAAATCTTCCAATGCATTTTCATGTTGACAAATTTATTTTGTATCCATTTGTATAAATCTTGCGAATTTAAAATTACTTTTGATGATTCAGCTTGTAGGTTAGCACGTGTATCTTCTCTTTTCAAAATAGAACCAACGCCATCACAATCATCTTTGCCATGATGCATTAAATTCATTATTTGAAATTTGTTTTTATAATGTTGCTTAGCACCATCAGTATCATAAGTAATTTTTTTTTACTTTTGGGCACAATTTTTTTATCTCAGGCACTACTATTTCCTGCATGATGTAGACAGCACTTGTTTCGTGGGTTGAGCCAGGAGGTGTTGTAAGGGTCGAACCGTCCAAAAACCTAGGAAAGCAGTATTACTTATTTTTTTCCATTGGTTTGTTTCTTGAAATCAGAAGATTTTAGAAACAAAATTTTATTTTTAATCACTTTAGGCGCCATATTTGTTCAGCCATATTGTTTTGTGTAAAAGACCAGATTTCTTTTGATAGAGGACATTAACACGATTATTTTGAGACCTTACTCTTTAAGATCGATTGCATAGAATTTTGGACAGCCTCCTCATCCGGTTGACGTGGAATATCCAAAATGGTGCATTCCACGTCAAGTGATCAAGGGGTCTTTTGGTGTAATGTTTATTTTAATAAATTTTTACTGTTAAACAATTAAACATACAAATTTGACAAAGTACATTTTGGAAAGTTTTTTTCATGCTCTTTCGATTGGAAATAAGCATTTTTAAAAAAAAAATTTTTGACCCAAAAAAATCAAAATTAAAAATAAATTTCAATTTTTGGGGGGGAGAGACCCGATTTTTTTAACGAAAGCTGAGGTTTTTTCCTAAAAGGACATATAAATGAAAAAGTGGGACTAGAATGTTTCAACATTGAAAAAAAGAATTTTCTCCTAAACGGAGCTAAAAACCGGGTTTTAGCTCCGTTTTGGAGAAAATTCTTTTTTCAATATTTAAACATTCTAGTCCCTCTTTCCAATCGAAAGAGCATGAAAAAACCTTTTCAAAATGTACTCTGTCAAATTTGTATGTTTAATTGTTTAAGAGTAAAAAATTATTGAAATAAACATTGTACTGAAAAACCCAAAAATTGAACCCTCTCCCCCTCGGAAAATATTGGACTAGGTAAAAAAATATTTTCACGAAAAATTACTATCTATGAGTACTACAAAAGCCCCAAGTTTTGCTACGATTTGAGAAAAATATTTCTCGGCCTTGATCACTTGACATGGAATGTCCCATATATATATTCTTAAAAAATGAGCTATGCACAAGGAGAGTCTAAGATCGACAACATTTACTCATATAACACTATTTTAAGAACACTAATGTGAAACTAAATAGCAATATGTAATATCGGCAGTTGATAGCTGTCAATTTATCTATTTTGCTGTTAAAAACGATGAGAGTTTTTGACAGATTTACATTAAATTACTCTTATAAAAATATTTTTAGACCACTGAGGTAAACCTAAATAGGATAATGTAATATTTATTTTTATTTTATTTGTTTATGCAGCCGCTCAGATTATCTCACGTGCCGGGAAACTTTATAAAATTATTGATTTTAGACTAAATGAGAATTCGTATATTTTCAATTTAGGTGAGATGGGTATTCTGACGCGGAAGAATTCGAAAAAATAAAAATTTGGTATAATGCACTTTGTTAAAAAATCAAAATTTGAAATTGAAAAATAATGCCAAATAAGAAATCGATGTATTGGAAATAATAAATTGTTCTGCACAACATCGTTTTCTACTTCATTGCCGGACATACGACTTAACTCCAAAGCACATCGACTCTGTTTCTTCAGGTTTGAATCATTTTTCTTTTCATAGTAAAACTGGTAATCGATAAATGAATCATTTTACGAATTACATAAAAATAAAAATGCTCAACATCTTTATTGAAGACAATTGTATCCATCTAGAATTTCTACAAAAAAAGTTAAGCGAAATAAATGTATTATTAAATCAGAACTTCCTTCCAGAATCGTTAAACCAAATCTTTGCAATTTATGACAGTTATACTTTTAATTATATGCGTAGATCAAATAGTAAATATGATAATAAAATACAACTTTTAAAAAATAGGATAAACAATTGTGAAATAAAAACTCAACCAAAATGGTTTATAAATATTTCTGGTATAGAGATCCCAGATAATGTAATAACTATCGCATCTTTGGGTAGTAAATTTAATTTTGGTAATGACATATCAACTAATTTATTTATTGATTATATAAAATCTATTGAGCATTTCTTTAATGTAAATGAATACGATAATGATATTACCAACGAATTTAGAGATGAATTATTACATATTTTTTCTCTAAGTTACAAGAAAAATTCTAATGAACATATAAATATAGATCGTAAAAAGTTGTTAAAGAAACTAGATGATACAAAAAAATTCATTAATAACAATAAGGATTTAATGTTTATGCCAGCTGATAAGGGTAACACCACTGTTGCAATAAAAAGAACTGATTATATTACAAAGGTAGAAACAATGCTTTCTGATGACGATACGTACATAATTGTCAACGATAACCCATTATATAAATTGCGATCTGACAGTTATAATTTGTTAAAATCTTTAAATGAGAATGAATTTTTAGATAGAGTCTATAATAACAAGGAATTAACTCAAACTAACACGACGTTATCAAAATTTTATGGACTTCCTAAAATTCATAAAGACGGTTATCCTATGAGACCAGTTGTGTCAACTATTGGTTCTCCTACATTTTTACTTGCTAAATGGTTACATAAGTTACTAAAAAGCTCAATTAATTTCCCTGTTTCATATATTGAAAATAGTTTCACATTTATTAAGAAAATAGAAAATATAATTGTTCCTGATGATTATATTCTAATTAGTTTAGATGTAAAATCTCTTTTTACAAATGTTTCATGTAATTTAGTGTTACAAAGCATTGAAAGAAGATATTCATCAATTTCTAAAAAAATTGATATTCCGTTAGACGAACTTCAAGATATAATACGTTTTCTTTTTAATAACACCTTTTTCCAATTTAATGGGAAATTCTATAAACAAACTTACGGAACTCCTATGGGGTCACCTATATCAGGATTATTTGCGGATCTCGTCATGATTGATCTTGAACAAACTTGTTTGGAAATTTTATCTTTTGTACCACTTTTCTTTTTTCGTTATGTAGACGACATTCTTACATGTATCCCTAAGGAAAAACTTGGAGAAATCTTGGATGTTTTTAATTCTTATAATGACCGTTTACAATTTACTTATGAAATTGAAAACAACGATTCTATTAATTTCCTTGACGTATTAGTTATTAAACAAAATGACACTCTAATAACTGACTGGTTCATGAAACCTACATTTTCTGGACGTTTCTTAAATTTTCATTTCCAACATCCAACATCTCAAAAAATTGCTATTGTATTTAACTTGATTGATAGAGCTATCAGACTTTCTGATAGAAATTTTCATGAGAAAAATATCGGAATTGTCAAAATATTGCTTTATCAAAATGGTTATCTTTGAACTTTATCAATAAATTTATAAAGAAACGACTTAACGTTATTTATTCAAACCAGAAACGCATAGATAAGACAGTTTATTTTCAAAAAGTTAAAAAAATCACATTGCCATATTCAGATTATTTATACAATAAAACTTCGAACCTTCTACATAAGTACAATATAACAACAATTCCAAAATAAAATGACACTTGTAATTATATAAAAAAAGGTAAAGATATAACAAATAAAAAAGAAAAAACTAACTGTGTTTATAAAATAAAATGTAAAGACTGCTCTGCGTGTTATGTCGGGGAAACTAAAAGAATGTTAAATGTGAGAGTGGATGAGCATAAAAAGTCAAAAACAAATGTTATTGCGGCGCATAGACGGGTGTTAAAACATGACTTTGATTGGGATGACGCATCGATTCTCGATAGTGAACCTGTTTGGCGTAAGAGATTGATCTTTGAAATGATACATATAAATTTGCAAAAGAAATCCTTAAATAAAAAAGAGGATACTAAAAACCTAAATCAAAGTTTTAAAAAAATTTTTATTAAAACTTTTGAAAAAATATCCTAAAATCTTTTATTCTAATTTTATTTCATTTTACTTAATTTAATATTAATTGTATTTTTCATAGATCATTCTCTGTTAGTGTGTTTACTTTTATAAGAAATCTCATTAGCGTTTTGATACGCGGGTCATTGACCTGCAATAATACACAAAATTTGTACATTGTAATTTTCTCAATTTTCTCTTTGCGTTAGTTTAATAAGTGATGTCCGACTGTAGGTATTAATTGATAAGTGTTCGTGACGTCTTTTTTTCGGTAATAATTATGTTATATTAACTTGTGATTTTTATCATTTAATTATTTTTAATTTATTCATATTTTTTTCTCTTTTATAATTTTTAATTAAAATATAAATAAAAAAATTTTTTAGTTTCTGAAGAGGACGGCTGTGACTGTCGAAACGTTAAAATAAGACATGTGTTTTTTTATTTTTAACCTGACTTGGATTGATTGATATATTCCATCTATTGTATATATATTTGACCAAGTGATAAATTCTACATATATTATAATAAACATTTACATTTTCGAAAATAATATTTATTATTGATTCGTTTACAAAATAATTATTTTAAATATTTATTCTGAAGAAATTAATTTATTTAAATCTACACTTAGATTTAATCTACTTTATAACACTAGAAATTTGTAAGATTAAAAAATTTGGTTACATAAATAATCATACTGACACAAATTACAGTAATTTAACAGTATTTATTATTATAATTCTTTATAAATATTATTTGTTTACATTCGCATTAGGTTAAATGTCATTTCTGAAACATCGAATTTCGTTCAATTTACAATTCGTTTCAAAGAAATTAGTGAAACTTGCAATTTCTGCAAGTACATTTTTTTTAATGTAGTTATTGTTAAAAACATTTTTGCTTATGAATTTTTAAGTTAATTATTTTCTTCTGTTCTATAAAAGAAATTGAATTAATTTTCGGTATGAATAATAAGAAATAGGGGAGATTCGGGTAGCCTCAAAGACTTAAGCATTTTGATAAATAATTTGTGTTTATATTTTTAGAATGTTAATTAAATTTTTTCATATCAAACAGAATACTTTTTTTAACCTTTAGCATAAAGTCATTCGTAAAATAATCAAACCTTTTAGGAAAAAACAAGGGAAAATATGAGTATTAAAATTCTAACCTTCAACAATTTGTCGGGTAGCCTCGGGCATGCGCGAAAATATTTTATATTTTAATTATTAAACTTGATAAACTAACCTCAAATTATATTTACAACAATGAAAATAAACCATGTAATAGAAATAAATTGAAAATCCTATTTAATATTCACAAAAAGTCAATGTTATGAATTTGGAGTGAAAGTTCGACAAGTTATAAAAATGAATACAAGAGACACAATTATATGAAACACATAGGTAAAAAATGATTTTATTGAATGACGAGAAGAAGCATTCGTCCCGCTTGTTTCAGCCCGTATATCGCCCTTTTCAACTTGCACACTTTGTTTCCTTTTTGAAGTTCACTTAACAGTTTTAGAGAATTTCCTTGCTCGTCTGCTGCAATCTTTGGTAATAATTCCTTGAACATCTCAGGCATCTCCTAATAAATATCCTCCTCGATTACTCCACAGCTACTGCAATGACAAGTTGAATTGATCCCATGCGTGTCACTGGGGCGAAAGTCTCATTGAAGTCAACACCAGGCTGTTGAGAATAGCCCTACGCTACCAGGCGCGCTTTCCTTCTTTCAATACTTCCATCATTATTGTATTTGTTGATTAAGACATTTCTGCAACCAATACTGTTTTTATTCTCCGGACGATCCATCAGTTCCCAGGTTCCATTTTTTATCAATCCTTTGAATTCAGTTTCTATTGCTGCCTTTCATTCATCTGCATCACATCCACTGAGTGCCTTTTGGACACTGGTTTCAGCAACACCCGCGTAAGGATCAATACTTTCAGCAATCGCTGCTTCCTGTATAGTCCTGTATTTCTTTTTAGGTCTTCCACGTTTACCTGTTTTTATCGTCATGATTTTGTTCACGAATTTCATCAATCACATTTTGTTCACGAATCGGATTTACATTTGTTCCTTTCGCAGGATTCTTGTTGTAGATAAAGACTTGACAGACAAATGTCCGAAGATGCGACAAATCAGGAGCTCTTCCTTTCCAAAGCTCTAACGGAATCTTTCCTTCAAGGCTTACAGACGGACACCGGTTTCGCACATGATTAGTCACAGCAATTGATTAAGCCCAAAAAGCTGGAGACAGATTGCACTCGGTCATCATACTGATATACACTCGGCTGCTTTGACTAAAGTCCGGTTCTTCCGCTTAGCAACGCCGTTCTGTTGCGGAGTATATGTCACTGTTAATCTTCAAACTGTTCCACAGTCACTAAGAAAACTGTAAAATTCTTTCGAACAGTACTCGCGACCATTATCAGATTGAATAAACTTGATTTTCTGTACAGTTTGATTTTCCGCAGAAGATTTAAAGTCTTTAATTCCTTTCAAAACATCACCTTTTAATGTTAAAAACTTTATTTCACACCACCGCGTAGCATTATCGATAAAAATAATAAAATACTTTGCACCACCAAGTGATTCAACCTGCATCGGTTCACATAAGTCTGTGTGAACAATTTCAAGAATTTCTGTGTCTCAATTATCTGCAGTCACACTTTCAACATTCAAAACCTTCTCACTTTCTACAATTGCAATAAAGGTCAATTCCTCTGCTGCATTTGCTTTTCGAAATTTTTTTATATCCCCTTTACAATTGGCTGCTTTGTGGCCAACCTTTTGACATCGATGACAAATATAGGGAAACGTATTCTCTTTATCACTCGATTTCACAAATAAGGCACTTGAATTCATGTCTCTATTTTTAGCTAATCTCGCGTCACTCTCTTTTGTAATCTTAATTTTAAGCATTTCCTGCTTTGGATACTTATCCCTCGACTCTATGGCACAACGAAACTTCTCGTATGATGCAGGCAAGCTGTAGAGCAATAAAACACTTAACAAATCATTGTGAATTTTAATGTCCATTTCTTGAAGTATATCTACCGCATCGAAAAAACTTCTAATATGCTCGCGCACATGTCCATCGTCCGACATCTTTTGAAGCGTCAGCTGTTTCAAAAGTCTGCTTTTCCTCAATTGATATATGCTTTTCAACTTAAGCCATATTTCGTTAGAAGTAACACAACTCTTGATCTGCTTTAGCTCGGACGGACTAATAGCTAAAATCAAATCTGAACGCGCTTTTCGATCCGCCGCGTCCCACGCTGTCGCTGCTGCATGAGAAGCTGCTAAAGCCTCCGCATTTTCCTCATCTACTTCGGGTTTCACCTTTTCGCCTACTACATATTCCCAGGTATCTCTGGGCCCATAACCTGTTATAAAGGACCCCGCACAAAATGCATTGGAATTGGCTTACCGTTAATTTTGTTCAAATTTTCAGAATTAGTAGTTCTAAGTGTCCTAATTAAAGATATAATTTTGTTAAACTCAAAACTTCACTTGTTTGGCTGAAAACAGGGGGTGAAAGTACCCCCTGTCTAAGGCATGAAATGAACATTTCAGTGCTTTTAGCCAAATAAACCATTATTTTTGGTAAGTTTAATGTCAGAAGTCACCAATATACATAAAGAGAGAACTTTTAATGTTAAACAAATAAAAATGTAAAATATCAACCCTCAAAAACTACCCCTTGTACAGTTAAAACCATATAGAAAAGGAAAAAACTATTTTAATCACAGAAAATATTTTTATAAATAAAATATTGACTTTTCATTTACTAATACATATGAGATGTCATATTTACCCTTACAAACAACCCCAACAACAACAACAACAAAAAGCAACCCCTTTTATATTTTAAATAAATCCAGTAAACCAGATAAATGAACAGTTTAAACAGAGAAAGACTTTTGAAAATCGACTGGAAGTAATTATTTAATCTTCCGTGATTTTCAGTGCAATGTTCAAAATAAAAAAGTACTCTTATGAAAAAAACAACCCCTTAAGATTTAAAGTGAAAAAAGTAAAAAATCCATTTCAACCAAAGAAAACTATTAAAAATAGTAAACAGTTTATTATGTTTAAAAATCTTATAGTATGTAATTCTTGCCTTTAAACTGTATTGACTATATATGTGTTTTCGTGTGAATGACGCCAAATGGTGAAAGGGTAGGAACACCAGTGCGAATATCGATATGTACAATAGTATAAAGTAAGTATAGCATAAGCAGTACATACAATCTTCCTAATATCATATGGCTCCGTCTTTGTGTTGTGTTCTGCGCACGGAAGACTGCGCCTGATATTATTTTGAAGATGGTCCCTTTCGCTTTGGAGCGTCACATATATGATTTCTTTCATCAGCTCATGACATCGCTTGAAAGGCAACATTTGTTACCAGCTTACTGTATATCCTACAATATCTGGATTTTGCAATACTTACTTTATACTATTGTACATTTCGATAATTGCACTGGTGTTCCTACCTTGAAGTAAATAATAATATAAACAAAATGCGTTGCTATGTTTGTAATGCAGTTTTTCAACCTAGACAAATGTCATCTATTGAAGGAGAAGAAAATGTTAATAAGAGCGAAATTGCAATTCGTTGGCGAGAAGAAAGAGGCTTTCCACCGCTTGCAATTGGTATTAATACACGTGTATGCATAACATGCAAGCGACTTATTAATATTGAAGTTAATGAAAATGAAAATAATCCATCTTGTTTAAGACTTAATGTCTTAACGCAAACATCGAGCCATACGTGCCTTATTTGCAATCGGATAGATAATGTAGTACGACTTTCAGACGAATGTCGTGTTAAGATTTTTGTCCTGAAAGACATTTACGTTCAAGAAAATGTTAGGTGTTGTCCAGAGCATTTAGATGAACACGGTTTCATCCCTGCAGATCTCATGCAATATCTTCGTTTTATGAATAGATTTTATTGTATTAAAGGTCCTCAGTTATTAAAGTTTTTAAATGGTCTCAGCGGTTCTGTGAAAAAAAATTCGAAAAAAAAATTCGTAGATGAAAGCGATTTTTCGGACGATCAGTTCAAATCATTTTCTCCAATAACTAAGGAACAATTTCGAGATTTATATTCTCTATTCGATCCAGCGCAACTGGTACCAGGTCAGAGATATATTTCAAAGAAAGACCTTTTAGTATTTTTATGCAAAATGCGGCAAGGTCTACCAGATGAATTTCTTTCAGTTGTTTTTAATTATCCCAGCAGACAAAGTGTTAGTATGGCTGTTAGTAAAGTAAGAATATTTTTAATGGAATCATTTGTTCCTCAAAACATTGGACTTAACGCAATAACGAGACAAGAATTCATAGAGAGATATGTACCTGATTTTGCAAATACATTATACAATCCCACACCAGAAAATCGTAAAGCAATTGTCATCATCGACGGTACTTACGCAAAAATTGGGAAATCTAGCAATTTTCAAGCTTTACGACAATCGTTTAATCTTCACAAGAGTTGTCATCTTGTTAAGCCCATTCTTTTGGTGTCAACGAATGGATACATTCTTGACATTCACGGACCATACTTTTCAGACGCACGAAATAACGACGCCAACATTTTAATACAAGAATGTGAAAGAGATGGTGCTCAAATCAGAGAATGGTTAGACGAAGGCGATATAATTATTGTTGATAGAGAGAATCGCGAAACGGGCACTTGCAATCTATTTTTAAAATATTTGGTAAACCCATATCAATGACACATGTTCCTCATCTTGGTGATTTTTATCGCATTGCTGGCGCGATAATAAATAAATATCGTGGTTTAATAGAAATGGAAGTAGCTACAGTTGAATTAGCAACAGAAATGTTATTAAAAGCTGAAACAGCAAATGAATTAAAAACAAGGGTTGAAGAAGAGGAACTTTTCCGAAGAAACGCACAGTGGGTGCATTTAAACGAAAACGATCTTCCATATTTTCCTCATCTTTCTATGGAGTATTTGCGTCACTTGACATTCGGGGTATACCAAGTAAACTTGGCACCATCTTATATTCAGGATAAAGTCCATAGAGAAGGTAATGAAGAATTACAACTAGATGCTTTGATGAATGAACCTGGTTTAATAAGAATGCGCATTTATTCCAGATTTCGAAATGCTACGCGACATCAGCTATGGATACTTTATGATCTTGAAGAAAATAGAGGTGAACAGCAGCAACCTATCCGTGGTTACTATTGCACTTGTAAGTCGGGTGCAAGAACTTTAGGTACTTGTGCTCACGTTGCAAGTGTTTTATGGTACTTCGGATATGCTCGTCACGAAGAACACGTGAAATACCCTTGGACGGATCTTTTGGACAGCGTGTTAGATGCAGGAAACAGAAACAACCCTGTCAATGAATAGTTTTTTTGGATGCATTGCAGCAAAGTCCTTAAAATAAGATTTGCTACTAAGTGCAACTTGTATATATGTAAATAGGTGAGATATGTAAATAGGTGAGATTTTTTTTAACAAGAAAAGGAGTACAAAATCTTGTACCTGCAGCCTCCACGTGGCGTACTCTGGGTAGAAAATGTTTTTCTAGCGAATACAGGCATGTTTTTGAACAATATAATAAGATTGAAACAAAACATTTGAGAGTTTTCACAAGCCTAAAGACATGCAATATCTTCAATGAGTTATTTTCTTTCTATGAGCCTAATACTTAGAGGGATGTTTATTATAAATACCGTCGAATATTTAAAATAATATTTTATTTTTGTTACATGTAGGAGGTAGTTTCTTTAACAACTACAAACATAATAAACTGTTTACTATTTTTAATAGTTTTCTTTGGTTGAAATGGATTTTTTACTTTTTTCACTTTAAATCTTAAGGGGTTGTTTTTTTCATAAGGGTACTTTTTTATTTTGAACATTGCACTGAAAATCACGGAAGATTAAATAATTACTTCCAGTCGATTTTCAAAAGTCTTTCTCTGTTTAAACTGTTCATTTATCTGGTTTACTGGATTTATTTAAAATATAAAAAGGGTTGCTTTTTGTTGTTGTTGTTGTTGTTGGGGTTGTTTGTAAGGGTAAATATGACATCTCATATGTATTAGTAAATGAAAAGTCAATATTTTATTTATAAAAATATTTTCTGTGATTAAAATAGTTTTTTCCTTTTCTATATGGTTTTAACTGTACAAGGGGTAGTTTTTGAGGGTTGATATTTTACATTTTTATTTGTTTAACATTAAAAGTTCTCTCTTTATGTATATTGGTGACTTCTGACATTAAACTTACCAAAAATAATGGTTTATTTGGCTAAAAGCACTGAAATGTTCATTTCATGCCTTAGACAGGGGGTACTTTCACCCCCTGTTTTCAGCCAAACAAGTGAAGTTTTGAGTTTAACAAAATTATATCTTTAATTAGGACACTTAGAACTACTAATTCTGAAAATTTGAACAAAATTAACGGTAAGCCAATTCCAATGCATTTTGTGCGGGGTCCTGTAGAGTGAAAGTTCGACAGGTTATAAAAATGAACACAAGAGACACAATTATATGAAACACATACATTACCGTCGGAAATTGTCGGTCCGTTCGACCAAAGAGGAGAAAAAAAGGCAGCTCTACTAAAATAATAATAACTTTGTCAAAAATGAAGATGGAGACTTGATTTTTGCAGATTTAGAAAGCTTATAAAATTCTGAATAAGATATGTTTTTTTAACATTTAGAACTTATTGTATAATTTAATTATTTGTAGTACAAAACTCTCAAAATTTTCAATTATCGTTCGATATGTTTAGTCTGTTGCCTGATCTACAAAAATAATAGGAAAAATTTGAAACTTATATTACTTTGTTTAAAAAATTGTCACCTTTAATTTGAGTCTAAGAAAAGTAAAAAATATTAATCCGTCTCCGAGATATGATTAAAAATGTATGCGTATGTTTTTCTCGTCATTGAATCATCGATCGCTGCGAATGCCGTCTATTGCTTTCTCTCCTTCGTCTCCCTAGGGCCGTATAGGCGTCTCCCAAAGTGAGTGGTTTCTTGGTGCCCCTTATATATTCTTTTTTCCCTAAATTATAGTTATGGTCTGAATTTTTTTATACTATGAGTCAGACTTTAATTAAATAATGTTATTATTATTAAAACAAATGTATATACAAATTATTGTTGTTAATAATTAATTTTATATTTTAGAATTAACCTTGAATAGTGCAGTTTTCTTTTAGCAATGAATTTAATGAAAACAACATTTATTTTTTTCATTAAGGTAATTAAAAACATTGATTTGTTTAAATAGTAATTAGAAGCTAAATATATTTTATAATATTATAATTTCTAAAACTTCTTTAAAATAATTTTAATAATAATTTTTCTAGATTTAATTTAATATGCACTAAGAAAACAAATATTTTAAATTTAACAAAATAATGTTTAATATTTAACAAACTTTGTTTAAATTAATATTTAATTGAAATATAAATTTATTTATAAAACATATTTATTCAAACCAATAATATTTTCAAATATGAAATGTATATACTTTTTATATATTTGGGTAATTAACAACAATATCTTGTTTATACATTTGATTTAATAATAATAACATTATTTAATTAAAGTCTGACTAATAGTGTAAAAAAATTCAGACGATAACTATAATTTAGGGGAAAAAGAATATATAAGGGGCTCTAAGAAACTACTCACTTTAGGAGACGCCTATTCTGCCCTGGGGAGACACAGGAGAGAAAGCAACAGACGGGATTCGCGGCGATCGATGGTTCAATGACGAGAAAAACATACGCATACATTTTTAATCATATCTCGGAGACGGATTAATATTTTTTACTTTTCTTAGACTCAAATTAAAGGTGACAATTTTTTTAACAAAGTAATATAAGTTTCAAATTTTTCCTATTATTTTTGTAGATCAGGCAACAGACTAAACATATTGAACGATAATTGAAAATTTTGAGAGTTTTGTACTACAAATAATTAAATAATACAAGTTCTAAATGTTAAAAAAAATTAACCAAACTTTATCTTATTCAGAATTTTATTTATCGATCGGACCGATAAATTCCGACGGTAGTGTAGGTGAAAAATGATTTTATTGAATGACGAGAAGATCTCACTACAAGCGTTCTTCTACAGCGAATGAACGAGAATAAAGAAAAATGGCGTCTATGACGCTAGTGTCTAAAACCGGAAACAACTAATGTCACGTGATTTAAGATTGTCCATGTTGACGCGTTTGTATAAAAAACTTAACTATCAACATAAAAAAGATTTTATAAGACGTTCAATGTGACGTACATACATTGTCTAAAGTGTCCGAATACTTTCAGATTTTTCGAAAATTAAATTTTTTTTATAATAGAAAATGAAAAAATTGAAAAATGTCAAATAAACAATTTATACAACATATTTAAAGAAAAAACACGATTTTTTAAGATTTTTTTTATATTTTTCAATTTTTTAATAGCTAAACCCTTCAACAAACCATCTACTGATAGAAATATGGCGTCAAAAATAGTAGTAGTACAACATAGGACTGTTTTGGATATTAAATTTTTTAATGGCTGCTACAAAATGGCGACTAAAGTTACTTTTTTTAAATAATAATATAAACAAGTGGAGGAAATTTTTAAAAATAGTTAATTTTGCTTAAAACTTGTTATTCGGAGGTTTTCGGGGTCGCTGATTACGAATATAACCTTAGTTTTTCAAAATTAAAATTGGCGGATCTAATATGCCAGACAATAAATTTTTAAAATAGTTAATTTTGCTTAAAACTTGTTACTCGGGGAATTTCAGGGTCGCCGATTACGAATATAACCTTAGTTTTCCAAAATTCAGAATGGGGAATCTAATTTTACAGAAAAAATATTAAAATTTAATTTACATGAATAATAACGTTCTTCAGCCATTATTTTTTTAAATGTAATTTTGTGCATTATTTATAATTAGTGAATTTTAAATATACAATAAAATTTCTTGATTATTTAATTAGTACCTAATTATTAATATTCACATATCAATAATTTGCTGAAATTTTCAAACGTGTGATTTTTAATTACACACGAACTGTTTAAATTAATTATCACAGTCATTTAATTAATTCATAATTATGAGAACATTAAATAGTCAAATTATATATTTTTATTATGTATTTAGTATTATATATTTTTATATATTATATTATATAATATAATAATATAGTTTATATTATATTACATAACCAGTAAAAAATTTTGCAATAGATATTGTTAAACATAATTTGAAAAAATGTGAATAAATCAAATTTTACCACAAAACGGTAAAAAATATAAATATATAAAATGTAAAAACAAAAAATATATAAAATATATAAAAAATTAAAAATTAATAAATAACCGCGAAAAAAACGTTTTTGTTGAAAAGGAAGAAAACTGAACTATTTGTTAATTCCAAATATTTTAATGGTTGAAGAACATTACTATTCATGTAAATTAAATTTTAATATTTTTTTCCGTCAAATCAGATTCGCCATTTTGAATTTTGGAAAACTAAGATTATATTCCTAATCGGCGACCCCGAAAACCCCCGAATAACAAGTTTCAAGCAGAAATAGCTATTTTTAAAATTCTTGTCCGCCATATTAGATTCGTCATTTTGAATTTTGGAAAACTAAGGTTATATTCGTAATCGGCGACCCCGAAAATCCCCAAGTAGCAAGTTTAAAGCAAAATTAACTATTTTTGAAATTTCTTGTCCGCCATATTCGATCCTCTATTCTGAATTTTGGAAAACTAAGGTTATATTCGTAATCGGCGACCCTGAAATTCCCCGAGTAACAAGTTTTAAGCAAAATTAACTATTTTAAAAATTTATTGTCTGGCATATTGGATCCGCCATTTTTAATTTTGGAAAACTAAGGTTATATTCGTAATCAGCGACCCCGAAAACCTCCGAGTAACAAGTTTTAAGCAAAATTAACTATTTTTAAAAATTTCCTCCATTTGTTTATAATATTGTTTAAAAAAAAGTATATTTAGTCGACATTTTGTGCCAGCCATTTAAAAATTTAATATCTAAAATAGTCCTATGTTGTACTCCTACTATTTTTGACGCGATATTTCTATCAGTTGAAAGTTTGTTAAAGGGTTTAGCTATTAAAAAATTGAAAAAACTAAAAAAAATTCTTAAAAAATCGTGTTTTTTCTTTAAAAATGTTGTATAAATTGTTTATTTAACATTTTACAGTTTTTGAGTACGCCATTCGAAAGAAAGATTCAAGATACATAAAAAAGTGTATTTACAAATAATATTCAATGGATTTTTTCCCTGGCTTTTTTACACCCAAGACGGGATATGAAAATATTGCGTCCAAAATATTAAGACTATCAAATAGACATGAAACCAAAAATAAATTTCTTCAAATTTCAAAATGGCGCCTCAAAAATGGCCACCAAAATATTCAAATTTGGAAAAATAATTTTAAAAAATGCTAAAATTATTTTTTTTAACTTTTATACTTCATTTAAATAAAATAATGTTCCTTTAACAAAAAATATTGTTATCCTATTAAAAATTTACACGTGTAATTACACGTGTAGATTTGGCAACATGTAATTACACGTGTAGATTTGGCCACATGTAATTACACGCGTATTTTATACTTTGTAATTTTTTCACAGTTTCCAGAATCGTTACACGTGTACCGATTCTATAAATTTTGAAAAAATAACAAAGTATAAAATACACGTGTAACGATTCAAAGAAATTTAAAAAAAATAACAAAGTATAAAATACACGTGTAACGATTCAAAGAAATTTTGAAAAAATAACAAAGTATAAAATACACGTGTAATGATGCAAAGAAATTTTTCAGTAGAATAAATGTTGGAAAGACCAATCAGTGTTTGCAATTGTTTAACATTTTTTTAAAAATATTATAAACAATTTTTATAAAAAACTATGAACAGAGTGGAAAAAAATCTCTATTTCTTTGCCACTAACATAATTTGACAACTTACTTTAACATTATAATGGAATTGATGTATCAACCGTATATCCGAAATTTATATACAATTTTTAAAAATGTTATAAACAATTCTTACAAAGAATTTGCTAAATTTTAAATACCGTCATAGATAAAAAGCATTTTATGATTATATAATGCACTCTTGTAATCAAAACTTTTATTAAAGATACAATTTGAAATTTCTTATTATTTAGAAATTTTTAGAAAGGTTGTAAACAATTTTTGATATTTATTAAAAACAATTTTTTAAAAATGAATGGAAAAAAGTACTTCAGCTGGTTAAAATATCTCTGTTTTTCCATTTTTAGTGCTTTCCTGAAAGTGATGGGAACTACAGTCTTTGCGCATGCGTGTGATCTCTTACAGGGTTCCCATCACTGTACAATACTCGCTTAGTCTTATTATTCCTACTTTTTGTGTCTTAGCGTGTTCTATAGTTTTAAATTTCTTTTAGGTAAGTATTTTTTACACTGTTCGGCAACATTGCATTTGATTGTAAATATTATTTTCTCATAGTATTATATTACACTTTCGCATTCATTTTAGGTAAGTATTAACTTTTATGTTTATTAAAAATCCGAAAAGAAAAAGATAAACAATGTTGTCGACCTGTGCAAAAAATACTTACCTAAAACAAATTTAAAACTATAGACCACGCTAAGATACAAAAAGTAGGAATAATAAGACTAATCGAGTATTGTACATTGGTGGGAACCCTGTTCACTCAGTACTCAGTACAAGCGTTAGGAAAGGGAGAATATGGGGTACCAAAGTTATGGTTGGTGGAGTTGGGTAGTGAGGAAAAGAAAATTGAGGTGATGAGGGTGAAAGGAAGACTGAAAGAAAGTGTAATAAAAATAGAGAAGGATAGAAGTTGGAGGGAGACAAGAATGATATGGCTATTGAGAGAAAGAGCGTGGACGGAGAGAGTGAATGGAAAACATGTAAGAATGGGTAAAGATTGTATTTGGTTGGATGGAGTAAAGTATGTTGTGAGAGAGGATACGGGTGGACTGAAGGATGTAAGAGAGGTGAGAAAGGAGTAAAAGGTTTTTGGAAAAGGGTGAGCGAATTGGGTCGAAGCCAGCATGGGCATAGAAGGAACTGGAAACAAAGCCCGGCACTGGCAAATTGTAAGGTTGAAAGCGTGGAAAGAGTTGCGTTTAGGTTAAGTTGTATAAAGAGAATGTTTAGTTGTAAGGATTTTTGTAAATATAGGTTAAGATTATTATGTACGTATTTGGGAGTCTCGAACCCTACCTATAGTAGGGAGAGGAAATAAGCTAATCATATAACAATATTTTTTATTGAAGGAACATTATTTTATTCAAATGAAGATAAAAGTTTAAAAAAATAATTTTAGCATTTTTAAAAATCCTTTCTCCAAATTTGAATATTTTGGCGGCCATTTTTGAGGCGCCATTTGGAAAAATTTATTTTCGGTATCATGTCTATTTGATAGTTCCAATATTTTGGACGCGATATTTTCATATCCCGAATTTTTTCCTAACTGATTTTGATTAAATAATCTGATTTTAAAGAAAAAACACTTAAAAACGACATTTTTTTGTTTAAACAATTATAACTTTTTACTATAAATTTGAAATTTCTTTTTAGATTCTGAAAGAGGACACTCTAACCATTAAAAAAACCTATCTTCCGATTTTTTTGATAATTGTAGCTCGTAGAACGGAAAGATCGAACTTGTGCTAAGAAATACGGACATTTGGGACTAAATGGGTTAATTGTATTGAAAATGAAGATCTAGCAAAGAATATAGTAAATAAAGAATAAAAAAATTTAAATTTTATTTATAATTTTAATTTGTTTAAATAATTTATTATATATTCACAAAATTAGACAATTATGTTAAATTATTATTACTAAATTTAATAAAAATAAAAATGAACAATTGCCAAGTAAAATATAAATTTTTTCAATGCTTATAAACATTTATAAACTTGTTTTATAATTTATTTCAAGTTTATGTAATAAAAAGCAATGTTGGCAAAGAGCGTTGTGACTAATTTTTCTATACTCAACCAGCACTTGCCGACGAGACAAGTGAAACAAAAATTCTGTAATGCTCCAGGACTAATTGTCGGGGCTTAGTTAAACTACTGCTAAACGATTGGCATCGTACTAAGCCAGTGGATTTTCAGATATGGCTTCTATGAAAAAGAAAATTATATAATATTATATATAATAATTATATATTAGATAGATATCAAATTTTATGTAAATCTTAACATTTTTTAAAAATTGATCCGCCATGTTGGAGCTGCCATTTTGAATTTTGAAAATATGATTTCAGATTCGTAATCAGCGACCCAGAAAACCACAGAGTGACAAATTTAAAGTAAATCCATCAATTTTTAAGAAAATCGCCTATGCTGTTGCAAGCTTTCTACAAGATTACGTGTTATCTGGGCTAAAATTTTTAGACAGGGATAACAAGTGCACCGAAAGGTACAGATACTGTCCCAAACATTTTTCCGTGTATTGTTTTTATTTTATTGAAAAACAGATATTTTTCACGAAAATTATTAACAATAAGAATTTTTGCATTTGAAAAAATAATAAATAAATATTTGAATTTTTCAAGAAACAATTGTCAATTTATTTGTAAGTCCCTTATTAGTAAATAAATGAAATTATAATTTTGAAAGCATTTTATTAAGATCAGATTCAATTGATTTTATGGAAATAGTTTTGCAAAAAAAAACATTACGAAAAATGAAAACTCAAACTCAAACCGGATTCTTGAAGAAGTATTTTGTAAAACGAATGAACACTTTACAGTTTGTATGACAAATTAAGAAAGTTATGAATTTGTTTATTAAGATTATTTAAATAATTCTCCTTTAAAATAAAATAAAAGCTAACTTGTTTTAATGATATTTAATAACCTTTTTTACTAATAAAAATGTGAATTTTACAAAACTTATATAATATATTTTATGAAAAAAGGTTTTTTTATCATTTTTATTAATAAATAAAAAATTTCAGATATTGTTTATAAAAACCGCCTTAAAGGAATTGATGCACAATTTAAAAAAGTTTAATTTTAAAAAAAGTTTATTAAATTTTGTTAAAATTGAAGCTCCAAAGCTGTCCTAAAGCGTGTTTGCGTTGCACTGAGCGTCTTCAACCCCTTGACTTTCGAGGAGGTATCCACTGTTTGGGCCAAAAGTATGTTAACATTTTTTTAAATCTTTAATTTAAAACTTGGTTTTTAAAGTTTTCGGTGTCGCTGATTACCAATCTGACATTCGTTTTTAAAAATTCAAAATGTAATTTTGAAAAATTACCCTAGTAATCAGTCTTAAGAATACTTAAGAAAATGTTTAATAACTTTTTTTAAGTTATGCACATATGCGTCATGAACTCTTTTGGATAGTCTTAGTTTCACGCATATATGAGACATTTTACGTGTAATGTCCTTAGTTCAACTTCTTGAAAAAAATTGAAAATCGGGTAATTTGCTGTTGTATAAAGTAGAAATATGCCCTAAAAACGTTTCTGACTTTTTCGAAAATTTGGAGGAGGAAGAGGGGGGTCAATTTTACCACTTTTGCTATACACCGTCTACTTTTTCAATTTTTTCTGTCCATACTTGTAATGGGAACAATTTTGTTGAATATGTTGCTGAAAGGTTTTTTTTATTGTCTTTTCAATGGTGAATTTTATTGTTTAATATTTTAAAAATTGGCCCTAATTTTTGATAATAAATATTTAACTATCAATTTGCCAAAAATCTGTCCGTTTTATTTGAGTTTTCATTTGAGTCGAGACGTCCATAGAATATAGAATATAGAAGGGCTTTTCATGCATTTGAAAATTGGTGATTATTACTTTTAGGAAAATCCATTATTTTATCAAAAAATAAGACCTATAGTGGAGGAGAAAGATCAAATATATTTTAAGAATCACAGGGGTAAGAAACAATAAATAGATAACAATAACTGCAAATGAGACGGGTGAATCCCGTCTCCGCTAATATTTTTTAATAATTTTATAACATAGAAAGAGAGCCACATTGTCTTATCAATGTATCTAACTTAGACTGGGGTCCCATGATAGCGTTTTTCGTTGCGTTTTGTAACTGGGCCATGAGTGTGAGAGAGAGATACAGATATATGTTTGCTCTATTTGCACTCATGGCCTAGTTACAAAACGCAACGCATAACGCTACCATAGGACTCCAGCCTTAGGGTAATATACCCATGTAGAAAAGTTCCCGGAGTCTCCCGGGAGCAACTTTCGGGAGTCTCTTGAAGTCGTTTCCAGGAGTAACTCCTGGGAATTTTTTTTAGAATATTTCCAGGAACAATTTTGGGAGATTCTCGGGAACAATTCCGGGAGTAATATTGAGATTTTTGTAAAAATTCACTTAAGAATGCCGAAAATTGTATAAATATATTATATTTACATATCTTTCATATTTATGTAATAAAATAATATCTTGTAACGTTTTCACAAGTTTAAGAAAAAAAAATTTGTATATAAATTTAAACGATAGAAAAATTATATTATACACGGAAAAACGTGTTGCCTACAACAGCGATATGTTTTTCTGGAATAGCGAAAAAATGCCCGAGAATCTCAAAAATTGTTCCTGGGAATCTTCTGAAAAAATTCCTGGGAGAATCCTGGAAGTTACTCCCGGAAACGACTCCAAGAGACTCCCGGAAGACTCCAAGAACTTGTAACAAATATCTTTTTTTTTATAAATTAAATTTTAAGTTAAATATACAGAATATAGAATTTAATTTTTAATAATTTAAATAAAATATCAATTTTATAAATTAATGTAATAATATGTCAATTTAAAGAAATTAATTAAGATATCAAATACAATAATTTCAGTCAACAAATAATATATATATTATCAAAATCAATTTTTATGATATTTTGTACAATATTAAATATATCAAGTATAAAACAACGCGTCACGTTTTCACACACACACACACACAATATAGTATTCGATAATATGGTATGACTATCAAATCAAATTTAAGACATATAATTTAAGATGAGTAACACGAAAAATCAAATGACAACACAAATTTAAACAAATAAAACAATTAAACTTATATAAAAAAAATATGCAAATAACTTATCATTCCTGGAGGAACCAACGAAGAAAGATTTGGAGACCACGAGGATGAGAAACCAAACAGCGTCGGTCTGATTATACGAGATTCCCAGCAGCGTGATTTTAATTTGTATAATTAGATCTCCGCTATCCTTTATTTCACCGGACTCTTAAACTGGTATCTCCTTTAAAAACCTTATGGTGCCTCGATATACCCCAATGGTTAAATTGATACTCTATGGATCTCCTTATTATCTCTCTCGTTTCGTTATCCATTCACCCACCATTTCATATTAAACGCCACACCTTATAAAAGTAAGTTGAAAAATATCACAACAAAATCAAAAACTAATTATAGGAATAAAAGAAACTAATTTGAATATTTTATGATTCCCATTTTAATTAATTCATTACCTGTGTATTATCGGCGATATGCACACGAGTGGCGTGAAACGTTCCTCACAGAATGACAAATTATAATGACCGGGGAGAATGAAAGGAATCATATTAATTGATTATTGTTTTATGTTGACATTGCAAACGATTTTATATTCTGTGGTATGAACGATTTTAGCTAAGGTGTATTTTAATTGAGTATAGCGAAATACGAGAGGTTCTGAGAATCCCTCGATCTTTTTCGGCAATAATCGTTACGTGTCGAGGAATTAACGAGGATGACCATGGGAAAAGTGAGACCGATTAGCGTTGGGTGTAGCGGGGGGATTTTCTTGATTTGAATTCCTAAGGGAAAAACTCTCTGGGTTTCTCGGTCATTGTAATTTGTCATTCTGTGAGGAACGTTTCATGCCACACGGGTGTCCTCAACGAAAAAGAAGTTTTATAAAAATGCCTAGTGAAGCGGTTTACGGCATCTTATTTAAGGTATTTCATAGTGTCGAAATCTTGTTTGAATGAAATCCTAGCTGATCGTTTAGCAGTTTTATCAAAGAATTGGTTTTTTGAATATTTTCACTTTTTTTAACTCTAAGCTCTATCGAAAAACGATAATAAAAATAATTTTATTTATCACTTATCCTCAAGTTACATCATTTCCATGATGTTTTAAATGTTCCATAAATATATTCAAATTAAAATATTATACAGTCAGGAAAGAAAAATAAGGAACATTGCATAGAACACATGTTCAATGAGGGATAATACCAAACGCGAGAGCGAGAAATCTTGCAGTTGCTGGAAATTTTAATTCTTTTCTGTGACGTGCATGCTACTATAAATTATTTTATTCACATTTGTTATAATAATTCATTTGTGGTGTAGTTTTTAAAAGTTGTCTTTATCGTTCTTTAATACATTTTACAAATGGACAAATTTTAATAGTAAATTTGAAAATGAATTCAAAAAGTAAACACGAAGAAAACAGATTGAAAGTTTGTGCCCCTTGTGGGAAAAAAATTGTTTTTAGCAATATTCAGAGTTCATTTATTATCAACAAACAATTTGAAGATCTTATAAAAGAATACGTCAATGAAAACTTTGATGTGTCTGATTCTCGATTTCCATGTGGTATTTGTGGAACATGTCGCCGTACTTTGAATGAGTACGGAAATGGAAAATCTAATAGAAATTTGCAAACTATGCCAAATTATATGGATATTATTTTGCCTAAAGAAACTCGTACAAATCATGACTCTTGTAATTGTTACATTTGTTTGACTGGTCGGTACAAAGGCCATTTTCCCTTTCCTCTTTGTATATTTGTGTGGCCTTTGTACCGACCAGTCAAACAAATGTAACAATTACAAGAGTCATGATTTGTACGAGTTTCTTTAGGCAAAATAATATCCATATAATTTGGCATAGTTGGCAAATTTCTATTAGATTTTCCATTTCCGTACTCATTCAAAGTACGGCGACATGTTCCACAAATACCACATGGAAATCGAGAATCAGACACATCAAAGTTTTCATTGACGTATTCTTTTATAAGATCTTCAAATTGTTTGTTGATAATAAATGAACTCTGAATATTGCTAAAAACAATTTTTTTCCCACAAGGGGCACAAACTTTCAATCTGTTTTCTTCGTGTTTACTTTTTGAATTCATTTTCAAATTTACTATTAAAATTTGTCCATTTGTAAAATGTATTAAAGAACGATAAAGACAACTTTTAAAAACTACACCACAAATGAATTATTATAACAAATGTGAATAAAATAATTTATAGTAGCATGCACGTCACAGAAAAGAATTAAAATTTCCAGCAACTGCAAGATTTCTCGCTCTCGCGTTTGGTATTATCCCTCATTGAACATGTGTTCTATGCAATGTTCCTTATTTTTCTTTCCTGACTGTATAATATTTTAATTTGAATATATTTATGGAACATTTAAAACATCATGGAAATGATGTAACTTGAGGATAAGTGATAAATAAAATTATTTTTATTATCGTTTTTCGATAGAGCTTAGAGTTAAAAAAAGTGAAAATATTCAAAAAACCAATTCTTTGATAAAACTGCTAAACGATCAGCTAGGATTTCATTCAAACAAGATTTCGACACTATGAAATACCTTAAATAAGATGCCGTAAACCGCTTCACTAGGCATTTTTATAAAACTTCTTTTTCGTTGAGGACACCCGTGTGGCATGAAACGTTCCTCACAGAATGACAAATTACAATGACCGAGAAACCCAGAGAGTTTTTCCCTTAGGAATTCAAATCAAGAAAATCCCCCCGCTACACCCAACGCTAATCGGTCTCACTTTTCCCATGGTCATCCTCGTTAATTCCTCGACACGTAACGATTATTGCCGAAAAAGATCGAGGGATTCTCAGAACCTCTCGTATTTCGCTATACTCAATTAAAATACACCTTAGCTAAAATCGTTCATACCACAGAATATAAAATCGTTTGCAATGTCAACATAAAACAATAATCAATTAATATGATTCCTTTCATTCTCCCCCCAAAACTTTGTAAATGATCATGACAAAGTTTTATCAGTTACAGGGAATCATCACCATAAAATCTCCTTCTAAAACCTAATTGCATTATTACTCTACACAGTCTGTCTCAAAACCGTGTCATCAATCACAACTCATACATCATCAACAATTAATATATGCAGCATTCCTCACACTCATTGTGTCGACAAAATACAAATTTGATACACATATCATTATCAAATATACTCATTATTACTAAAATTTACAATTTTTTTAACAATTAAGCAATTTACATAACTTGCCATCAATTTATATTAACAAAGATGAAAAGATACCACAATACCATGAAGATAATAATGAAGACACAATAACACAATTCTGATTACTAATTACAAATATCCAATAATTAGCAATTTGACATTACATAGTTTCCATGACATATCTCTTTAAATGGCTTCTATTATGAATTCCAATTCGCCTTTCACAGTTCGCAGGGTCCACCAATTCAAATGATCCATTATTAAAATCTTTTTTTATCAAATAAGGGCCATAAAAAATGTGAAAAATTTTCGCGTCAGTTTCTTAATTGCATCTGATTGCTTTGGTATTCGCAATAAAACAAGATCCCCCTCTTTTAAACATACCTGCGATGAACCCTTTTGATATTTTAATCTCTGTTCAAATTTTTTTTTTCATTTTTTCTTTCGCGAGTACAATCATTGCATCCCTTGATAAATTAACCGTTTCCGGGAAACTTATTATTTCCATAATTTGGTCTTTGGGCTTTTTTCCGAAATGAAGCTCCATTGGCGAAAATCCCGTGGTCGAATGAGTTGTAGCGTTAAGAAAAAATTCAAGATTATTTATACACTTGGCCCAGCGTGTGTGCTTGTCGGAGCACAAGGTTCGAAACAGACGACTGATCTCTCGCATAACCCGCTCCACCGGGTTACCTTGTGGATGTCGGACCGATGAAAAAAGCACTTTAATCCCCTTTTCCTGTAATCGCGTAGCCCATTTTGGAGATGAAAACTGAGTACCATTATACGACAGTATCCTATTTGGAATCCCCATTTCCGGAAAATATGACTCATTTAACTTTTTCAAAATTGTATCTGTCGTCTCTTTCTTAATCGCAAATAATCGAACGTACTTGGAGAAGACATCCAGGACCACGAACACATATTCCATACCCCCCACTGACCTTGGTAATGGACCAAAAAAGTCTACACTTACCAAGTCACCGGGCCCTGCTGATTCCACCATATTATATCTCCCCTCCATATTAATATTCGGTATTTTTACCCGTTAGCAAAGATCACACGCGAGTACGAATTTTTTTATTTCTCGATTCATGAATTTCCAATAGTAAAATTTAGATATATAAGAAATGGTTTTATACAATACCGGGTGTCCTAATTTTGCATGCACGCAGTCAATTAAATCCCTTGTCAATGATTGCGGGATCATAATTTGCCAATTATTCTTTTTTTTACATATCGAAATAAAATTTTCTCTTTAATGGTAAACACATCATTCAACTCATTATTTTTAACTATTTGTATAATAATTTTTATTCCAGGAGAAATTCTAAATTTTTTAACGAATGGTTTAAATCTTCAGTAAATTCAACGGTACTACATTCGTATACCCCCCGATCATTTTGTTCAACACATAACACGTCAATAGATAATTGATTCGAGCGCGTATTTTCAAATCTCCCTTCAGGATTTCTGCTAAAAAAATCCGCGATGATATTATCTTTTCCTCGACAATACTCCACCTGAAAATCATATTGTTGGAGTACGAGACTCCATCTAATCAAACGCGAGTTTAGATAGTTCGTACTATTTAAGAAGGTCAAACCCTTATGATCGGTCACGATTACGAATTCATGCCCTACCAAATACGTTCGGAGTTTTGTAACCGCATAAACAATTGCCAGGAGTTCTTTCTCCGTCGTCGAATAATTTACCTCGGCGACATTTAAACATCGACTGACAAGTGATACCATTCTACTCTCCCCCAAATCATCGAATTGATACAGAATGCCGCTTATCCCTATATCTGAGGCATCTGTTTGCAATCTGTATTTTTTTCCAGGAATGTGATGACTTAAACGGACGCAATCAACAAACGCTCCCTTCATAATATTAAATGCTTTTTCATGAACCTCAGTCCATGCAAAACGATTTTTTTCTTTTAACAATAATCTGAAAGGTTCAATTAAACTAGAATGACGTAACGTAAACTGTCGATAGTAGGTGCAAATTCCCAAAAATGATTGCAATTCTGTACGATTTTTAGGGCTTGCAAAATTTTTTATAACCTCGAGTTTATCCTGTAATGGTCTTATCCCATCAATAGACAATTCATGTCCGAGAAATTTAACTTTCTTTTTACAGAAAATAGTTTTTTTTTAGATTTAACGTAAAGTTTTTATTCTGCAGAATAGTAAAGACCCGTTCAATAGCCTTCAAATGGTCAGAAAAATTACCCGGAGTCGCAATCAAAAAATCGTCAATGTAGATTGTAAGAATATCCTAAAAGTCATCCCCCAAAGCCATTGCTATCGATCTTATAAAGGCAGAACCTGCAGTTTTTAACCCGAATGGTACACGGTAAAATTGATACATTCTCGAATTGTACAAAAATGCCGTGTACTTCCTACTTTCAGGATGCAAAGGTATTTGCCAATATCCTGATTCGAGATCAGTCAATGACATCAAATTAGTCCCGTGAAATTTTTGTAATAATTCACAAATTAAAGGGGGACTTTCGTGATCGGATTCTATTATATTATTTACGTATCGCGCGTCTAAACATACACGGACCGTTCCATTATTTTTTAAAACGATTCGAATCGGATTGCAATGTTTACTAGTAGACGGTTCTATAATATTACGTTTTAACATTTCCAACATCGTAATATCCGTTTTTTCTCTGTGAATAAAGGGAACCGGATACGTCTTTCTTACAATCGTATCATGTTTTTTTATTTTTAAACGGTAAGGTTCGACATTAGCACTACAACTTTTTTGAGAGAACAGTTTTCCAAACTGTGACATTACTCGAAAAAATTCTCGTTTCTCGACTTCATCTAAATTACTCAAATCATTTATGACATCTTCAAGATCACGCAAAAATGTATTATTATTTATCGAACTGTCAATTTCATTTCCGATGTTTTCAATACCATTTAAAATTCGAATATTATCTTTTACTGTAGCGTCAAATTCATTCTCCCGTATTAAATTTCCCGAAATTATATTAATTTTTGGAAAATCAAGAAAATTGCTCTCCTCTACCTGATTCGCTATTTGTTTATCAAATTCAGAGGTAAAATAATTACTCTTTATATCATTCTCTGAATAGTCAAATAAATTTATGTCACCGTTAACATCGCAATCAATAGTCTGAATATACGTAACATCATCCGCATCTAGTTTACGTTGTGAATTTTCCGTAGGTCTTTTACCAAAAGTTGCCGCTTGTTTTGAAACACATATCCCATCTATCGATATTTTATTTACTTCGTAATTTATAATAACTCTATTGTCGCCTAACCAATCGCTTCCAATAATAATCATATTCGACAATCTAGGGACAATCAATAAATTAATATCAAAATGTTTTCCATCAATACATATCGTACACGCAACTTGCTTTTTTATTGTGGTTGATTTTTTTCCTATCGCGGTAAGTAAAGTTATATTCGAGACCGGCAGTTCGTTAAATTTCCCATGTAACTTCATATAACTATAGCATTCCTCTGAGATCGCTGTGATCTGGCTTCCAGTATCAATCAGAGCCCTGATTGGTACTGAAAATAGGAACACTATAATTCTAGGGCACGGCAATATCTGCGACTGAATTTCAGAGCTAATAGTTTTTTTATGAATTATATTTTTATCTAAATTAGCAAAATCATCATAATCGTGTATGGGCGCGATGTTTCCACATTATACACCGCGCCGCCTACGAGTTTAAATCGTCTCGACCATGATATTTCGCGTGACTAAGAGAGGCAATGTACTGAGGTGGGGGTATTGTCAAATCTGGTAGGCTTATAGCAGAATTCAAGAAATCTCCAGGATCGCGATCATTATGACGAATATATTCCCCACTATAGTGGATCCCCTCTACATGGGTAGCAGCGATGCTTTGCCCCCCTGCGCTTCGAGTCCCACCTTGCTGATAACCCCTTCCAGGCATAGATCGACCCTCTCCTCCTTTACCTTGGTATCCCTTATGATCATGATTTCGGCGATCTCCTAAGTCCGAATGCGCATGCACGTTTTTTTTGTATTACTTTGCTTATCTTCAAAAGCATTATCTAATTGCGACAACGATTGGGATATTTTCTCAAAATCAGAGAAATCCACGGTCGAGAGAATTTCTCTTGCACGAAACGGTAACTGTTGGATAATGGTGTAATGTAGTTCGTATTTTTCAATGGGTGGGGAGAAAAATTGTGCCTCTTTAACCTGCTTAAGAAAATAAGTATGCAATTTATCACCAGCTGGATCGAACCTTCGTGCCCCCCAATCTGATTTTATTTTTACTTGCACGGGAATAGAATAAAATTCACTAATAAATTTTTTTTTAATTCTGTGTAAGTCTGCAATGATTGTATCTCGAACCATAATTTTGCCTTATCTAAAAAAGCCGCATCCAAATAGATTAATCGATTTGTATCCGGAATTTGTTTAACAATAAAAAACTTCTCTAATTTGTCTAAAAAATTTTGGGGATTCTGCGAACCGTCAAAAGTAGGTGGCTTTACATCGAGATGCGTCATACGAAGTCCGTCAATTAATGTTTGAAAAATTTGTTGATTATTATTAACAGATGGACTTAACGAATTTTTGCGAATATTAATAAGCTGTTCATTTTGAGCGTGATTCAACTGAAGCAAATTATTGAGTTCGGCCCTAAAGAGATCTAATTGTTCTTTATAAGTTTTCTTTACACGTAACAATTCTGAATTCAATTGATCAATTTGCCTTTGAGCATCAATTAAAGCCGGCTCCGACTTTTCGCTTTCCATTCTTCTAGAATTATAAATACGAGTACGTTTGCTTTTGCGTTCTGATTTAAATGAAACTGACAAATTTCTTTTCGCTTGCGAACGTGTTTTGATGGGGGTCTTATCGGACATAAACAAAATTTCTTTTCACACAATATATAAGAAAAACAATTAAAATCTGAAGGACACACACTCGGGTCCCTGTTCAGGCGCCAAAATGTAACAAATATCTTTTTTTTATAAATTAAATTTTAAGTTAAATATACAGAATATAGAATTTAATTTTTAATAATTTAAATAAAATATCAATTTTATAAATTAATGTAATAATATGTCAATTTAAAGAAATTAATTAAGATATCAAATACAATAATTTCAGTCAACAAATAATATATATATTATCAAAATCAATTTTTATGATATTTTGTACAATATTAAATATATCAAGTATAAAACAACGCGTCACGTTTTCACACACACACACACACACACACAATATAGTATTCGATAATATGGTATGACTATCAAATCAAATTTAAGACATATAATTTAAGATGAGTAACACGAAAAATCAAATGACAACACAAATTTAAACAAATAAAACAATTAAACTTATATAAAAAAAATATGCAAATAACTTATCAGTCCTGGAGGAACCAACAAAGAAAGATTTGGAGACCACGAGGATGAGAAACCAAACAGCGTCGGTCTGATTATACGAGATTCCCAGCAGCGTGATTTTAATTTGTATAATTAAATCTCCGCTATCCTTTATTTCACCGGACTCTTAAACTGGTATCTCCTTTGAAAACCTTATGGTGCCTCGATATACCCCAATGGTTAAATTGATACTCTCTGGATCTCCTTATTATCTCTCTCGTTTCGTTATCCATTCACCCACCATTTCATATTAAACGCCACACCTCATAAAAGTAAGTTGAAAAATATCACAACAAAATCAAAAACTAATTATAGGAATAAAAGAAACTAATTTGAATATTTTATGATTCCCATTTTAATTAATTCATTACCTGTGTATTATCGGCGATATGCACACGAGTGGCGTGAAACGTTCCTCACAGAATGACAAATTATAATGACCGAGAAACCCAGAGAGTTTTTCCCTTACTAATTCAAATCAAGGAAATCCCCCCGCTACACCCAACGCTAATCGGTCTCACTTTTCCCATGGTCATCCTCGTTAATTCCTCGACACGTAACGATTATTGCCGAAAAAGATCGAGGGATTCTCAGAACCTCTCGTATTTCGCTATACTCAATTAAAATACACCTTAGCTAAAATCGTTCATACCACAGAATATAAAATCGTTTGCAATGTCAACATAAAACAATAAACAATTAATATGATTCCTTTCAAACTTTTCCACGTGGGAGTAATATAGTTGAAGGGATTTTCATGCATTTGAAAATTTGTAATTATTACTTTTAGGAAATTACTACTTCCTAGAATTATTACTTCCTAGATGGTACTAGAAGGTATCCAACTTAGACCAGAGCCCCCTCCAACGTTTAAAAAAAGGCGTTTTGAAGGTGCATCCACAACACATCACTCAAAGACGGGCGAAGCCCGCCGCGCCTATTTTCCTTCATCGTTTTAATGCAGAAAGGGAGTCAAATCCGTTGGAGAGGGGTCTGGACTAAGTTACCCAGTAAAAAAAATTCTATACACGGACCGCGGAGTTCGTATACGAGCTCGGTAGCTCGTATGAGAAATATGAGAAAACTCTCATACGAGCCTTTTCCGTAATGAGAAGTGTTATAGATGCTTGTATACGAGGTGACTTTTAAAGCATTTTTCTGAATATAACACTATTTTAAAGTAAATGTAGATAATAGAAATGAATTTTCAAAGTAAAACAAAGCTAAATTTATAATGGAAATGAAGTTTTAAGAAAAAAGGATAATTTTGTTCAAAAAATTTATTCACACTGAAAAAAGGTTAGAATTTTATAATTCCTTGTTACTCTAACATACACGGAAAAAATTAGTTGCTGAAATTTTCCTCGACTTTGTAGAAGACTTTCGGATGTAGTCGAAAGTATTTAAATTTTTAAATCACTCTGTTTTAAAAATTATATTGAAAGATCGAAGAAAAAATGTACTACATTCGAAGAGAATTTAGAAAAAGGATTTGAAACTTTCAGCGACAGTCGAGGAAAATGAAAACACAGCCAGCGCGAACGATTCAGCGACAGTCGAGGAAAATGAAATCACAGCCAGCGCGAACGATTCAGCGACAGTCGAGGAAAATGAAAACACAGCCAGTGCGAACGATTCGGCGACAGTCGAGGAAAAAAGACGTGTCCAAATTTTCTTCTACAGTATTCTAAACTTTCAACGATAGTCGCGGAAAATGAAAAATTCTGCGGACCAGTAAAAAAAATTCTTTCAGTTCTTATTTATTTCATTCCTTTTATGCCTTATATTTAATTACAATCCTACATTTATACATAATCACGACACTCATCACATGTAATTTGACACTATTTAATCACTAATAACCTGCCTAAAACTAAATAGCTAACACCAATACGCATATTATCCTACACTTTCGTTGTTTCGCACGCTATATGAATCTACTTTTTCATCGTCCTTATATACTAAATGGAACCTTTCTTTACCGCTTGTGAGAAAAAGTGCAATATTTTGAAAATTAAAAATCTCAAATATTTCTCTTCAACATATTTTAGAATTTTAAAGAGTATTTCAGTATACGTTAAGGACTATTTTACAATTATTTTTAATTTATTAAATGAATAGAAAAATGATAATATTTAATTAAAATAATAACTAAGGCAATAAAATTATTTTCTGTTCATTATTCTAAAAACTTATTTAACGATTAATAATTATATTTTATATATACATATAAAAAGATTTTAATCCTCCAATATATAATTCACAAACACTGTAGACAAGAATTTGTAAATGAACGGTATTAAATTGACTGCAGATCGCGTTTATCGCCTGAGAGTATGCGCATCTTTTCTGCGCACCGTTTTCCTCGACTCGTCGACGAAACTTTGTATCAAAGTGTTACAATAATTCCACGACTTTTTTCCGCTACTAGGTTTATAAAAAGTCCTCGACTTTTTTAGAGAATTTCTGCTAAAATCATAGAGTATTTCTATAAGTTTATAAAGTATTTTTTCATATCCGAGAGTCTTCGAGTAGTAGCTGAAAACTTCAGCGACTAATTTTTTCCGTGTACCGACATTAGATATTTCTCGGATGCGGTAAGCACGATTTTGTATTAAATTTAATTATTTTATATAAGAACATTTATATAATAAATAAATAATAATATATTTATTAATTAGTAATGAAAAAAACTTATTTATTCTACCGCCAATACAAAATCGTGCTTACTGCATCCGAGAAATATCTAATGTCGGTTAGTTAGAGTAACAAGGAATTATCAAATTCTAACCTTTTTTCAGTGTGAATAAATTTTTTGAACAAAATTATTCTTTTTTTCTTAAAACTTCATTTCCCTTATAAATTTAGCTTTGTTTTACTTTGAAAATTCTTTTCTATTATCTAAATTTACTTTAAAATAGTGTTATATACCTTCTAGTACCAACGAGGAACTTAATTTGACTCTCTTCTGCATTAAAACGTTGAAGGAAATTAGGTGCAGTGGGCTTCGCCTGCCTTTGAGTGATGTGTTGTGGATGCACCTTAAAATGTCTTTTTTAAAAGTTGAAGGGGGCTCTGGTCTAAGTTGGATACCTTCTAGTACCATTTAGGGAGTAATAATTCTAGGAAGTAGTAATTTCCTAAAAGTAATAATCACAAATTATCAAATGCATAAACAGCCCTTCAACTATATTACTTTTCTATGGTTATTTTCCGTTTTTTGTGTTTTTCTCGAAAAATACTCAATTTCTGAAAAAATTGCATGAAACATTAAATGTGTATCTTAACTAGATCTACAACTTTTATGTAGAACATTTTTCAAAACTTTTAATATTTACCGAGTAAGACGTCAAAAACATAAAAAAAATTTTGTTTCATAGCCCTGGCGTTCTGTAAGTAACTTTTTCATCCTCCCTTACCGAATTCTTTAATAACTAGTTAAATTAAAGTCGTCGTCAGTTCGTATTACGTTAGGATATTCGGATAATTAGGCAAAAACAATTAAAGAAAACTATTGAAATGAATAAAGGAATATCTAAAGATGAAATTGACATATTTTTTAGGATAAATGAAAGTTAAATTAATGAGAAATTAATGTTTAAAGTAGGAAATGTCAGTTTTATTGTAGGATGTATGTGTGTGTAAGATCGATATTGGAATAAACTGTTGATATGTCGCCGCGCATTCTGCGCGACAGATGGCAGGGGTGACATTTGTCCATGGCTTTATATTACATGCTCCTTCATAAAGAAAGCTATTTTTTATTTGTTAGTAGATTTCCATAAAATGGAGAAAAAACATTATATTTGAAAAATAAAACATAATTTCAACCCTTAAAAGAAATAATGGATGTTTTAGACCAATAAAAATAAAATTGAAACTCCTCCTTCATTAAGAAACCTATTTTTTATTTGTTGGTCAAGTTACACAAAATGGAAAAAGAATTATATTTAAAAAATAAAACATATAATAATTCCAACTCTCAAAAGAAATAATGGATGTTTAAGGCCAATAAAAAAATAAACAAACTCCTCCTACTTTCAAAATCAATTTTTCTATTTGTTGCTAGGTTTAAACAAAATGGAGAAAAAATTATATTTTTAAAAAATAAAACATATAATTCCAACCCTCAAAAAAAATAATGGATGTTTTAGACCAATAAAAAAATAAACAAACTCCTCCTACTTTCAAAATCAATTTTTCTATTTGTTGCTAGGTTTAAACAAAATAATATATATTATTTTTTAAATATAAATTTATTTCCATTTTGTGTAATTTAACCAACAAAGAAAAAAATAGCTTTCTTTATGAAGAAGGATTTTTAACTTTTTTTTTATTGGTCTTAAACATCCATTATTTCAATTTTGGGTTAGAATTATATGTTTTATTTTTCAAATATAAATTTTTTTCTATTTTGTGTAACATAACCAACAAATTAAAAAAAGCTTTCTTTATGAAAGAGGAATTATATGTTTTATTTTTTAAATATAATTCTTTTTCTATTTTGTGTAACTTGACCAACAAATAAAAAAATAGGTTTCTTAACGGCGTTGGAGGTTGAGAACAGGTTAGTGTTGCCAACCCACTTCCCCTACTTTCCTGTATTTTTCCACTTTGATCACTTTTTAAAAAAAAATCTAAGCACTTAATCAAAAAAGTGGCTCTGTACCGTAAAATAAAATTAAATAGAGAATTATTAAAAATTTATTTGGTCTTGATACGATGTTTCTACGAGCCACAAAACGATTTTTGCGATGACAATTTACAGATGTAGGTGACTTGATCTGGGGATAAAATGGCCGCACAACAGAAAGGTGGAGTAAAGCGGGTTGCCTACGTAAAGGCATAACGATATTATAAAACAGGGCAGTAACTTTTATTTTGTTGAGAATGATTAAAATAATATTTTGTAATAATAAAAATTAATACAAAAAACATAAAAAAAGGATTTTCGTTTATAAAAATGTACATAATATAAAATATGTTAAAATTAATACAAAAAACATAAATAAAAGGATTTTCGTTTATAAAAATGTACATAATATAAAATATGTTAAATTTAAACAAAAAATATGAAAAACCTTTTTTTATTTTGTTATTCATTAAAATAATTTTTTAAAAAGATTAAAAATTAAACTGTTATTTAATCCCAATCAAAAAAGTTCTATAGAGTCATTCTATAGAATGACTTTATAGAGCATTTTACAGAGAATTCTATAGCGAATTCTATAGAGTATTCTATAGAATATTTTATAGAATTTGTTAAATGAAATATTTTTTGTGAATATCTGCACGAATTCTATAGACTTTGACTAGAAATATTTTATAGAATTCATGTAGCAATTAAAAAATATATTTTTACATATAAATTCTACAAAATTTATAATAGAATATTATATAGAATTCGCTATAGAATACTCTATAGAATGCTCTATAGAGTCATTCTATAGAATCATTCTATAGAACTTTTTTTACTGGTATACCTTTAGAGGTACAATTAATTAAATTGTAATTAATAAAAATATGGAAAATGACAAATATGCAGAATTTTTCGTCCACGAGAAAACGCGGCTTAGCTCCCAAGCGTGAATTTCACAGGGCGAGCGATTGAAGTAGAAGCAGAACGAAAAAATGCATACAAAATAATGTTTTTAATACCTTATATTGTCGAAAGCAATTGACTATAACAACTTCTGACTTTTGCATTCATTCAACAGCATATTAATTAATTTGAAGGTTTTGGAATAAAAAAGACAAATTATGCAAATTAAACTGTCCTCATTTGAAAAAAAAATAATATTGTGTAGTAAATAGTATAAAAAATTATAGATGTAAACAAATCATAATCATGTAATATTCTTTCATTTCATTCTATAATAAGCCAAAAGTTTTTCTTTAAAAGATTTTATTAAACAATTATTATTTTCAAAAAGGATAATATTTATCACAAGAATGCAATTATTTAAAATTTTTTTAATTTACTTAAATTCTTGTCAGAAATTCAATTATTTTCAAAGAATCTAAAAAAAATGTGGTCAACATTTCCAATAACCTCTATAAATAAATAACAATAATCTTGGACAAAGTTCAATTATTTTAAGGAATTTAAATAAAATTCATTACAAAATTCAATTATTTTCATAAAAATAATAGTATTCATAACAAAAATTCAAATATTTTCAAAAATTTTGATAAACAAGTTGTATATCCAGATGTTCATTACATAAACACTTTGCTTCCTCTTTAAGATAATCAAAACATTTGCTTCCTTGGGGAGAAAGCATTTTTATTACATTTAAAAAATAAATTTTTTTTAATAATATAGTGGATTTTTCAATTTTAATTAATTTTATAATATACGATAACATATTTTTGAAGAAGAAAATAAATTTCTAATAAAAGTGCGAATTTTTCGTCTTTAATAAATTTTTTGATTGATTTTATAAATTCAAATAAAATATATACTATATATATACATAAACAACTTACTTTCAATTGTTTGTGTCGTACATTTTATTAAAATAGTAGATATTGAAAAACATTTAAATGAGGAACATTTTTGAAAATAATAAGAAAATGTACATGAAATTGTGGATTACTTACTGTCTACGAAAACTTCTCTTCATTGTTGAAATTATACATATTTAAATAAATTTTCCTGTTCCAAAATTTATACTGCGAAAAAATAGTATTGAATCTATAGCTAACATTTCACATACGTTCAAATGCAAATGTAATTAATTTGAAGTGACATTTTATAGCACTGCTATTAAATCAGAAAATTTCTTATTTGATTTGATAACGATGCTCTAAAATAAACTTATAAATTTATAAACATTAATTTACGTGACGTCATGTCGTTAAAAAAAACATTTTTTAACTCCCAACCTTTTCTTTACTGACTTAACAGACTATTTTTAAAATATTATTTTAAAATATTATTTACTTCTATGTAGTTTTAAATTAAATATTAAATCGTACACTTTAAGACCCACAATGCCAAAATAAAAAAAATAAGGATTTTGAAAAAGTGGGGGTAATAAGCCTCAAAAAATTTATTTTGCTTCTTATCGTTATTGGAGTGGTTTTAAATGTATTTTTATGCGCTGTACACGATTTAGGATTTCAAAATGACCTAGCATGTAAAGATTCAAGCTCCCAGGCGGAAATTTACCACTGGCATCGTACCGCGCCTGTACAGACGTCGGTAAGACTGTACTGACATTCGTCCGCGAGACAACCGGATCGGTGCAGGCTTTCTACTGGAACATGACAATGTGTTGTAGTGGCTGCGCGTCCGGCTCGGTACAAATTTGATGCCGCCGAACAACCGGCGTTGTACCGGCATTCGTCCGCTCTAGCAACCGCGGCGGGCCAAATATTCTTTCAAAGACGACTCGCTTCAGGGGACCGGCGTTCTACTGGCATTCGCCCGTCTAGCCAGACTAAATTATATTTTCTATTGAAAAATAAAATAAAAAAATATTTCATTAACTATGCATGGTGCATGTTAATTAATATTTATTTATAGATCATTTCCAGCATTTTTAACACATTCTACATTTTTTTTACACATTAAAATTCTAAACGCTCGCAAGTGGGATACGAAGCCCAAGCTATTCCTAATCGAAGCACCGAAGTCTAACACGCTAACCACTACGCTATTCGCTCGCATGCGGATCTGAGCATAATAATGTCGATATGTAATACCGCTACGAAGCAAACAATAAATAATAATTTTACAAATACTTTTAAATATTTTAGAATTTTATGAATATTATGTAAATAAATCTAGTGTTTTAAAACAATATTTTAAAATTTTTATTTTTTTAATTATTCTATTATTATTATTATATTTATTTTTATTTTTATTATTCATTTTTTTATATTTATAAATAATTATCTGTACACTTTATTTATAAATATTTAAAAAATTTGATTATAACAAACAAATTTAATTCTTTAATTTATTTGTTAATTAATAAATAAAAATATAATTAAAACCAATTTTTCAAATTCATTAATTTTTAAAATTAAATTTTATATTCTATTGTATTGTTAATTCTTTTTTTAATATTTAAACTTTAAACAATTCTCCTACAAAAATTTTTTACAACATAATAGATTAAAAATTTTTATTACTATAATTATTATTTTATTAATTTTTATTGAAACAATAAGACTATAGCTAAATTTTTGCATTGTAAAAAATCTATTTCTGAAAATTCTGAATAATGTGTTAATTAAAAAAAAATTATTTTAGAAAACATTAAATTGTTTTAGAAAAACAATGACGATAGCCATATTCTTAGCATATTATTATTAATTGAAATCTTAATAATAAGAACATAAATGATATTAGTCCGCAGTCGGTAGAATGTCTGTACCGCTCGGGTTGTCAGACGGACGAATGCCAGTACAACGCCGGTTGTTCGGCGGCATCAAATTTGTATCGAGCTGGACGTACAGCCATTACAACACATAGTCACGTTCCAGTAGAATACCTGCACCGCTCCGGTTGCCAGGCGGACGAATGACAGTACAACGCCGGTTGTTCGGCGGCATGAAATCTGTACCGAGCCGGACGCATAGCCATTATAACACAGTATAAATTTTGATCCGGCGGTCGGATCCGTCTTTGTACCGCGCCAGCAGACATTAACACCCGAATCGGTACAGACTGCCTGTACCGGCATTAACTCTCCAAATCAATCGGCGCGGATCCTTGACGGTTGGATGATCCGGCATTCGTCCGACTTTTCCGCCTGGGCTTTTACATTTTTTTATTTTACACATTTAAGTCTTAAAGTGCACGAATAAAGCTTTAATTTAAGACTAAATAGAAGTCTTTGGAACATCAGGTTTATAAGAAAAAAATACTGAAAACTGTCAAAAACACTTTTTTGGGTGTTTACCCCCACTTTTCTCAAAATCCTGACGTGATTCGCAATTTTGGAGACCGGGATCGAATTCAGCGCACAAAAATGCATGGGAAACCACTCCGAATTCTTAATAAAAACCTTGTAGACCTGTGTTTATTCCTTTCAGTCACGCAATTACACTGAAAGAAAGGCTTTGGAAAGAACAGACAAACGTGTATGTTTGGTGGTTTTGGTTCGAACTAGCAATCCATATAGGTTATGTTACCCATTGGTGTGTTGACGTTGGCATATGTATGTGTAACGCTCCCATCAGTATAGCTAAACTACCTATAATTTATGTCAGTAGCCGGTATCAGGCTATTACCTATTCCTTATGGGAAAACTAGACATAATTCTAGCTGTACCAGCGAATTATTTCTTTCAGTGTAGGATAATCGACAAAACATTATTAACGCTTTTGTAAATATTAGGGATCATAGAGATGTTAATAATAATAATAATAAAATATAAATTTTGAACAATTATTCTCAATTGCTGTAATATTTTTTTTCTCTTTATTTGATTAAAAATCAGTTTCGATACATAAGCGATTTTGACTTTTATTGTATGTAATGACTTTAATTATTTTCTTTTTTAAAATTTTAGAAATTATATTTTTCAACTTTTTAAAGTTACTTTTACATGAAAAAATTTTTTAAAAAAAATTTTCATCAGAATTTCAGTTTTCTAAAATATCAATAACTTCTTTATTTCTAATTGAATTAGTTTCAAAAATAGGCCAATCAAAGCGTCTTTTAATGCTCTACAAGTTGGCATTGATAATTTTAAAGTTATTTCTACATTTTTTAACAAAATTTTCAAAAAAGTCTTATTTTCCAAAATTTTTTATTTTTAAAAGTTTAATATCTCTAATGAATATGGACGAAAAATGTTCATTGAGGGCTCAAAAGATGCATCTAAAAAAAACTCTACAAATTAGATAAAAACATTCATAGGTGTCCTAACATTTTTTTAATGTTATGTACAAAAAGCGTTTTTTTGAAAAATTAAAAATAAAAAAAATATATAGTTAAACTTTATTAACCTGTCTCAAAGTACTCTCATTTTATGACCGCAGATGAGACCTACAATTTAAAAAAATTCAGTCTAAAAGCTCTTCATAATTTATAGATATTTATGAAAATGTGATGTTTACACACACACACACACACACATACGGAATGACATTTTGTAAAAATGTCATTTTTGAGCTCTTGAGGTCAAATAACATAAAGATATGTCAAAAAATCGAAGTCGAAAAATTTTGGTAATACAATATTTCCTCTATATGAAAAAGCATAATTAAATCGTATTTCGATATTTCTAATAAAATGTAATAATTTAGGAATAATCGATGTACGATGATGATAGTTTTTAATATTAATATTCAAAGAAGTAATGTTATTTTTTATCCACCATTGTAATTTTTAAGAAACAGAAGTTTATAATACATTCTGATATTTCAATTGTAAACCCATTAGTTGCAATACTATAAAATGTCAAAAACTTTTAAAAACTAATATTTTTATATTTTGAGAGGGAATCATCATGTCATTTTGTTGCATGGGATTTCGAGATAGCATTATCTTGAATTGGAGAATGAAATAGAATTTTCTTGCATTAATTTGTTAGTTAACTTTATCTTACACTTCTTTCAGAGATAGATTTACACTGAACTGACGTTTGAAATATATATATAACACAGTGCAACAGTTTTTTTCTTTCTGAGAGCGGATAATAACTGTAATCTCACAAAATAAGGTAAATTAAAGTAAAAGTGTCGAGTACTTCGGTTGAATTACATAAATTGATTTCATTTTGATTTGACGTTGACCGTGTTTGGGTCGAAACGTCAAAACTCGGAAAAGAGCTTTTGTTTGTAAATTTTTGGATGACTCTTAAAGCGTGTTTAGCAATTCTTATTTTAAAAAAATTCAAGGACTTTTCAAGGTTTTTAAGATCAAAAATAATTTTTTTGAAGGTCAATTTTGGTATTTATAATCGAGTATAACAGAGTAAGTTCTGTTTATTAGTTTTCCTTAATAAGTGAGTATTTCAAGTAAAATTTCACTTACTCTCTAAATGTGACTTAGTAAAAAAAATTACTAATCTTTTTTACTATGTAATTCACATTATTTATTTAATTTAATTCACATTCGCAGGATGTCTATAACATCTGGGAAACCCGGAAATGTCAGAAAAATTAAAAATATCCTGGAAAAATGGTAATAATTAACATTGCCTTTTCAATTTTGCAAATCTATTCTGTTTTAAAAAACAATACAAACCGCAGACATACAAACATATTACAATCAAATAGAAAAAAAATTGTCAAGATTTAAATTATCTTTAAAAATAATAAAACTATTCTCAAAAATTCTATTGTTTTCAAAAATTTTAATAAAATTCTAGTCAAAATTTAAATTATTTTCAAAAATGTTCTTCATTTCAATGTTTTTCAATAGGGGAGAGTGGGGCAAACCGGACCGGTAGGTGACCGGACCCCTCTCAATATTTCCGAAATAGCGAAATTGTCAAAAGTGCTATTTAGAAATTTGAAACAACCTTGTGTAGCATACCTTATTTTTTTCAATTTGCCATTTTTTACTTTTGTTTGTGCAACGCTGGGAGCAAAAGTTTTTTTTTTAGTTTTTTTCTACACTTTTCCGAATTTTTTTAAAGGGAATTCTAAGGAAATCGTGAAATATTTCCAAATATTAGGTCTTGGGTTTTGAAGGTACACACCTCAGGAATATTTACCACCAAAAACTTTGATGAATTTGCAAAGCGTTTCTTTTTGACAAACATTTATTCTCAAAATGGGTGTGTGGGGCAAACCGAACCGTTTTCAATGGGACAACCGGCCATAGGATATTTCCATTGAATTATAGTTTCATAAAAATTATTTTTAAATAAAATGTTTCTTTCATTAAAATATTACCTTACAATGAAAAATAATTGTCTTCCAATGATAATTGGACCCTTTAATATTGTTTCTCTGATAATGACAAACATTTTTATTTTTTTTTTAAATCTTTATTTAATTAAAATTTAATCCCGAATTATTATTTTCATTACTACAACCATTGTTTACAAGATTCTTTATGTTTTTTATTATTGTAGATTATGTATAAATGCAAAATTATAAATAAAAAACTAAACGGTCCGGTTTACCCCAGGGGGTGGGGCAAACCGGACCGTTTGCAAAATTTTTTAAGTTAACACAGAAACTAAACAATAAAAGATGAAGTATAGGTGTCTTTGGGAAAAAGTTGCGCAATTAAATAATCTTTCAAACAAGCCATCGAAAAATAAAATCGGTTGATTCGTTTAGTCACAAGAATAAAAAACCGTTAGGGGGTCCGGTTTGCCCCACTCTCCCCTATCTATATACTATTTTAATAAAATTGCTTTCAAGAGAATTTAATTATTAAAAAAATTTTAATTACTTTTATAAAATAATAAGCATTTTACAGAAATTCAATCACTTACAAATTTTTTCTACATTTTTTTTTGCAATAATTCAATTTTTATATTTTTTTAATGACAAACGTTGTAAATAATTCTTCCACGTAATTTATAAGTGTTATAAAATAAAATTTAAGCAGTTTTTTTTGTAATCCTTTAAGTACTATGTCGATTCTTAATACCAGGAAAAAAATTTTGGAAGGCCTGGAAAACCTGGAAATGTGAGGGAAATTTTTTCCAGATTAATATTGCAGACACCCTGGATTACTAATTTTATTTAGAGACAGACTCTTGCTTTTGAATGAGTAAATTTCACTAATAAATAATCATCTCTACTAATTTTTTAGTGAAATTTAATAATTGTGAAGCAAAAAGTCAGTAATTAATTAAAATTAGAAAACATTTTTTCTAATTGAAAGTAAGTTGTTTATATATGGGCAATTCCACGTGAGATTTTAGTCGACCTCTTAAAATCGGCCAAAAATATTTTCTTCTATTCTGTATCGAAAAAAAAACAGATACGTATTTTTTTATTTTTGTTTAATTGTCAAAATTTTCGAGTTATGAATTTTCGAAGTTTTGCACTTTTAATTGTAGACCTATATTCAGTAGCTTATAAGTCCGAAAATATTTAGTTTAGAAAAAAGTTGTCAAAGAACGAAAGTTTTATTTTTCTTTCCACTTTTAGGAAATAAAAACAAAAAATTTTTTTTTCATTTTTTATTAAAAAAAGAAAAAAATTTTATAAACAAATTAATTTTTTTTAACTTTGGGTATGATACATTTTTAATTTTTTTTTATCAAAACATACCTTTAAATGATAAAAAGTTTTTGCAAAAAGTTTCAGAGGGGGCCTGACTAGTTTAATGGGTTAAAAGAAATAATTAAGCTGCCCGTGCAGGTCGCACGCCCGCGGCACAATGGAAATTTTTTACAATTTTTAATAGTAAATAGTAAAAAAATCCCATTGTGCCGCGGGCGTGCGACCTGCACGGGCAGCTTAATTATTTTTTTTAACCCATTAAACTAGTCAGGCCCACTCTGAAACTTTTTGCAAAAACTTCTTATCATTTACAGGTATGTTTTGATAAAAGAAAATTAAAAATTTATCATACCTAAAGTTAAAATAAATTAAATTTGTTTATAAATTTTTTTTATTTTTTTAATAAAAAATGAAAAATTTCGAAAATTTATAACTCGAAAATTTTGAAAATTAAACAATAATAAAAAAATACGTATCTGTTTTTTTTTCGATACAGAATAGAAGAAAATATTTTTGGCCAATTTTAAGTGGTCGACTAAAATCTCACGTGGAATTGTCAAAATGCTTTCTCCCCAAGGAAGCAAATGTTTTGATTATCTTAAAGAGGAAGCAAAGTGTTTATGTAATGAACATCTGGATATACAACTTGTTTATCAAAATTTTTGAAAATATTTGAATTTTTGTTATGAATACTATTATTTTTATGAAAATAATTGAATTTTGTAATGAATTTTATTTAAATTCCTTAAAATAATTGAACTTTGTCCAAGATTATTGTTATTTATTTATAGAGGTTATTGGAAATGTTGACCACATTTTTTTTAGATTCTTTGAAAATAATTGAATTTCTGACAAGAATTTAAGTAAATTAAAAAAATTTTTAATAATTGCATTCTTGTGATAAATATTATCCTTTTTGAAAATAATAATTGTTTAATAAAATCTTTTAAAGAAAAACTTTTGGCTTATTATAGAATGAAATGAAAGAATATTACATGATTATGATTTGTTTACATCTATAATTTTTTATACTATTTACTACACAATATTATTTTTTTTTCAAATGAGGACAGTTTAATTTGCATAATTTGTCTTTTTTATTCCAAAACCTTCAAATTAATTAATATGCTGTTGAATGAATGCAAAAGTCAGAAGTTGTTATAGTCAATTGCTTTCGACAATATAAGGTATTAAAAACATTATTTTGTATGCATTTTTTCGTTCTGCTTCTACTTCAATCGCTCGCCCTGTGAAATTCACGCTTGGGAGCTAAGCCGCGTTTTCTCGTGGACGAAAAATTCTGCATATTTGTCATTTTCCATATTTTTATTAATTACAATTTAATTAATTGTACCTCTAAAGGTATACCAGTAAAAAAAGTTCTATAGAATGATTCTATAGAATGACTCTATAGAGCATTCTATAGAGTATTCTATAGCGAATTCTATATAATATTCTATATAAATTTTGTAGAATTTATATGTAAAAATATATTTTTTAATTGCTACATGAATTCTATAAAATATTTCTAGTCAAAGTCTATAGAATTCGTGCAGATATTCACAAAAAATATTTCATTTAACAAATTCTATAAAATATTCTATAGAATACTCTATAGAATTCGCTATAGAATTCTCTGTAAAATGCTCTATAAAGTCATTCTATAGAATGACTCTATAGAACTTTTTTGATTGGGATTAAATAACAATTTAATTTTTAATCTTTTTAAAAAATTATTTTAATGAATAACAAAATAAAAAAAGGTTTTTCATATTTTTTGTTTAAATTTAACATATTTTATATTATGTACATTTTTATAAACGAAAATCCTTTTATTTATGTTTTTTGTATTAATTTTAACATATTTTATATTATGTACATTTTTATAAACGAAAATCCTTTTTTTTATGTTTTTTGTATTAATTTTTATTATTACAAAATATTATTTTAATCATTCTCAACAAAATAAAAGTTACTGCCCTGTTTTATAATATCGTTATGCCTTTACGTAGGCAACCCGCTTTACTCCACCTTTCTGTTGTGCGGCCATTTTATCCCCAGATCAAGTCACCTACATCTGTAAATTGTCATCGCAAAAATCGTTTTGTGGCTCGTAGAAACATCGTATCAAGACCAAATAAATTTTTAATAATTCTCTATTTAATTTTATTTTACGGTACAGAGCCACTTTTTTGATTAAGTGCTTAGATTTTTTTTTAAAAGTGATCAAAGTGGAAAAATACAGGAAAGTAGGGGAAGTGGGTTGGCAACACTAACCTGTTCTCGACCTCCAACGCCGTTAAAAAACCTATTTTTTTATTTGTTGGTCAAGTTACACAAAATAGAAAAAGAATTATATTTAAAAAATAAAACATATAATTCCTCTTTCATAAAGAAAGCTTTTTTTAATTTGTTGGTTATGTTACACAAAATAGAAAAAAATTTATATTTGAAAAATAAAACATATAATTCTAACCCAAAATTGAAATAATGGATGTTTAAGACCAATAAAAAAAAGTTGAAAATCCTTCTTCATAAAGAAAGCTATTTTTTTCTTTGTTGGTTAAATTACACAAAATGGAAATAAATTTATATTTAAAAAATAATATATATTATTTTGTTTAAACCTAGCAACAAATAGAAAAATTGATTTTGAAAGTAGGAGGAGTTTGTTTATTTTTTTATTGGTCTAAAACATCCATTATTTTTTTTGAGGGTTGGAATTATATGTTTTATTTTTTAAAAATATAATTTTTTCTCCATTTTGTTTAAACCTAGCAACAAATATAAAAAAATTGATTTTGAAAGTAGGAGGAGTTTGTTTATTTTTTTATTGGCCTTAAACATCCATTATTTCTTTTGAGAGTTGGAATTATTATATGTTTTATTTTTTAAATATAATTCTTTTTCCATTTTGTGTAACTTGACCAACAAATAAAAAAATAGGTTTCTTAATGAAGGAGGAGTTTCAATTTTATTTTTATTGGTCTAAAACATCCATTATTTCTTTTAAGGGTTGAAATTATGTTTTATTTTTCAAATATAATGTTTTTTCTCCATTTTATGGAAATCTACTAACAAATAAAAAATAGCTTTCTTTATGAAGGAGCATGTAATATAAAGCCATGGACAAATGTCACCCCTGCCATCTGTCGCGCAGAATGCGCGGCGACATATCAACAGTTTATTCCAATATCGATCTTACACACACATACATCTTACAATAAAACTGACATTTCCTACTTTAAACATTAATTTCTCATTAATTTAACTTTCATTTATCCTAAAAAATATGTCAATTTCATCTTTAGATATTCCTTTATTCATTTCAATAGTTTTCTTTAATTGTTTTTGCCTAATTATCCGAATATCCTAACGTAATACGAACTGACGACGAAGTGACGACGAATTCGTCGTATATTCGTATGAAACACATTCGCCAGGGATATCAGAAAAAATATTTATTACAAAAATTCTAAAATATGTTGGAAGAACATGAAATTATTTTTAATTGTTTAAATAAATTATTTTTATTTTTAACAATCTAAAATTTTTTATGACAAATATTAATCAAGAGTAGTATTATTTCTTATTATTCATACCAAAAATGAATTGGGGCAGTTCAAATACTACACATTTAAACTGTACTCTGTTAAAACTTTACACGGCAAACTGTGCAGTGATAAATTCTGCATTGTTTAAACTCTCCACAATTAAATTTCTAAATTCTACACAGTTAAATTGAGCACTCTTCAAACTCTACACATATTTATTGAATAAATAAAAGTTATTAATTTTAAACCTTACACAGTTAAACTCTTTACGGTTAAACTGCACACGTGTTTAATTAATAATAGAATAATATAATTATTTAATTCTACGCAGTTAAATTACACATACATAAATTCTACACACGTTTATCAAGTAAAAAAGAAAATTAATTTCGTTAAATTCTCTACGTTTAAATTAAACACTGATAAATCCTTCACATATTTATTGAATAAATAGAAAATTGATTTCTCAGACTCTACACAGTTAAATTATTCACCTTTAAACTCTGCACACGTTTAATATATTTTTAAAATTTAATTATGTTAAAATTCTATACAGTTACATTGCACACTGTTAAACTCTACACTAATTTATTTAGTAATAAAAAATTAATTTCATTAAATTCTTTAAATTTAAATTAAACACTGTCAAATCCTGCACACAGCAATTATAAAGAAAGAATATTAATTTTGTTGTTTTTAAGTCTTACACAATTAAACTCTTCACCGTTAAACTCTACACCTGCTGGTTTAATAATGGAAAAATATATTAATTAAATTCTTCGCAGTTAAATTGAACAAAGCTAAATTCTACACACTTTTATTAAATAAAAGGTGAATTAATTTCGTTAAATTCTTCACATTTAAATTAGACACTGTTAAATTCTACACATATTTATTGAATAAATAGAAAATTGATTTCTCAGACTCTACACAGTTAAATTATTCACCTTTAAACTCTGCACACGTTTAATATATTTTAAAAAATTAATTTTGTTAGATTCTATTCAGTTATATTAAACACCGTTAAACTCTACACACACTTATTCAGTAAAAAAAATTTGGTTAAATTTTCCACATTTAAAATGAATACCGTTAAATTCTACACATAGAAATTAAAAAAAGAAATTAAATTTTAAAAAATTCTCCAAATTTAAATTAAACACTGTTAAATTCTGCACACAGCAATTATTATAAAAAAAGAACATTAATTTTCTTGAATTCTCCACATGTAAATTGAAAACCGTTAAACCGTACACAATTTTTTTTATTGATAATTATATTATTATAAAATGTATCATGTATTGTAGAATTTAGATTGGTAGAGCTTCATAGCAATATAATTACCAATAAAAAATTGTGTAGAGTTTAACGTTGTTCAATTTAAATGTGGAGAATAAAACAAAATAAACTTTTTTTTAATCTATCCGTAATTATGTGTAGAATTTAACAGTGCTCCATTTAACTGTGTAGAATTTAACAGTGTCTAATTTAAATGTGGAGAATTTAACGAAATTAATTCACCTTTCATTTAATAAAAGTGTGTAGAATTTAGCTTTGTGCAATTTAACTGCGAAGAATTTAATTAATATATTTTAACATTATTAAACCAGCGGGTGTAGAGTTTAACGGTGAAGAGTTTAATTGTGTAAGACTTAAAAATAATAATTTTTATTTACTCAATTAACTTGTGTAAAGTTTAAACAGTGTAGAATTTAACAGGGCTAATAAAATGTGTATAATCATAAATTGTAGAATTTAACTGTGTAGGATTTCATAATAATATAATTATCAATAAAAAAAATTGTGTAGGGTGTGGCGGTTTTTAATTTACATGTGGAGAATTCAACAAAATTAATATTCTTTCTTTATAATTGCTGTGTGCAGGTTTTGACAGTGTTTAATTTAAATTTAAAGAATATAATGAAATTAATTTTTTATTACTAAATAAATTAGTGTAGAGTTTAACAGTGGGCAATGTAACTGTTTAGAATTCTAACATAATTAATTTTTAAAAATATATTAAACGTGTACAGAGTTTAAAGGTGAATAATTTAACTGTGTAGAGTCTAAGAAATCAATTTTATATTTATTTAATAAATATGTGAAGAATTTATCAGTGTTTAATTTAAACGTAGAGAATTTAACGAAATTAATTTTCTTTTTTACTTGATAAACGTGTGTAGAATTTATGTATGTATAATTTAACTGCGTAGAATTAAATAATTATATTATTCTATAATTAATTAAACACTTGTGCATTTTAACCGTAAAGAGTTTAACTGTGTAAGGTTTTAAATTAACAACTATTATTTATTTAATAAATATGTGTAGAGTTTGAACAGTGCTCAATTTAACTGTGTAGAATTTAGAAATTTAATTGTGAAGAGTTTAAACAATGCAGAATTTTTCAGAATTTATCATTGCACAGTTTGCCGTGTAGAGTTTTAACAGAGTACAGTTTAAATGTGTAGTATTTGAACCGCCCCAACAATAACTATTAAAAAAACTTAAATATCACAAAACTGTGCAACTTGAATTTTTTCTTTATCATATAGAATAGTCTAATATTATATAATCATAAAAAATACTCGCCTATCGAAAAATGATAGCACTTTTCACAAATTTTGACACTTTCGAAAATTTGCCAATTTTTCAATTTTAACACTATTTCTTGTCAATATTAAAAAATTATTTTTAGTTAGAGGAAAAATCAATTAAATGTGTTTTGTTCTGATACAACAGTTTCAAACAGGAAAAAATAATGACAAAATTCAAGAACGTCACATACTAATTAAAAATGTAAAAGTATATATATATATATATATATATATATATTTATATATATACTTATTACATTATAGTGACGATTATTTTAATTTTCAATATAAATACTCACATGTTAATATTGGAATAAAAACTAAAATATTTGACATGCTTTTTTGGTATACCGCTTTTTTTAATTAAAAAAAATTGTGTAATGTTTATATAGATACGTTGCTTACACTAGATTCGTTAAAACTAAAATAACAAAAGTATTGCATATTTCTCAAGCTTTTAACATTATATTATTATTGTTCCGGTTTCTATGCTACAACGATAACGATGTAAAATTACAAGTTTTTAATTCTTCACACTTTATGTCCTTATCAGTGAATTTTTTATCAGTATTAAAATTTGATAAGAATACGTTTTTAAAAAAAAGGAAAAAATTTCGAATTTGGCAGATTAAGGACCGTCGTTAATAAATTGTCAACAATTGTTTAAGGAAATTTCACTATACTGAAGAAGGAAATATATTCTCTTGACGTTCAATGATCACATTCTGGTTGATTCTTAACATTGTTAATTAATAATAATTAAGTATAATTATTAAAATGTTTTTTTTATTATTACTGTTACTATTATTTTTATTATTTTATTTTTACTATTAATCTGTAATTATATTGCTATTCACTGATTAATTTTATTCATTTTCTTCTACTAAACATTTTTTGTTCTTTTTACAATGATTAATGAATTATGTTACCAAATGAAAACTCTTTAAAAAATTATGTAATTAACTATTTCTATTTCTGTTAATGCAATCTTATCGAATGGAATTAAATTTTTGAGATAGTAAATGAAATGTACATGTCTGATGTCCTTTTAAATAAAAATATAATTTTTTGAATCCAATTTATTAAAATTTTAAATATATTAATCTTCTCTCAAAAAATTAGTTTTTAAATAATTGCGATTGAAATGAAAGATTTAACTTAAAATTATAGGTTTAATTAAAAAATATATTTTTAAAAGTAAAATTCTCGAGACATCTAAATCTAAATTTATTATTAACGTATAGATGTTTAATCATTCAATCACTTTTATTGAAAATTTTCTAACTAAGCAATAAAATTTCTAACGAATAATTAATTATTTTATGATATTATTAAGTCAATAATACATTTTTCAAAGATTAACTTTTATTTCATTAATTTTAATTTTAATATTTACTACCTTTCTATAACTTCAAATAATCAATTTTTTCATTGCGTTCATATTAGTAAAATCTTCCCCATGTGCAAAAAGTTGGTTGGGCTATGGTCGCGTCGACCTAGTGAATAGTCGTACCGACCTTGGCAACCAATGCTCGGCCGAACTAATGAATTGATAACACCCGACGTCCAGTGGCTGACATTGTCAGGCCGAACATGGGTGTCAAATTCAAGCCGACCATGAGAAAGAAGTTCGGCTTGCCTTCGGCAACCAACCACTTACTTCATAAAGGGTAACGGTGGGGAGTTTTAATGATATATAAAGACGTATATGTTTATTTATTTTAAATTTTCGATTAATGTTCATAGGATCTGACAATCATGATGATTAGGACGTAAAAGTTTTAAAAATTAGGCCTCGGGCCGGAGCGTAATGGTTCACTGCTCGGAGTGTACGGAATCAGGAATGAAATTATAATTTAGATAATGAAATATTATTGAATATCGATAATTTTGGTTTTTATTGTAAATTTATTATAAAAAATGGAACATATTTAAGTTAAACTTTAAATCAATTTTGTGGAATTTTCAAATTTTAAAAAGTTGGAGCGACATAAAAGATATAATTACTTAAAAAGTCTATTCTTAAGTTATTTTTGTAATCAAGGGTTATCACTGGTATTGTTATCGGTCACTTGTAGTAATAGTCCAAAGGAGAAAAGAAAGACATGGGAGTAGAAAAATTCGTATTGGTACACTCAGAAAAAAATTCGTTCGAAACAACCAAATTTTGGTTGAATCAACCAAATAAATGCATTGCTATACAGTCAACCAAACGTTTGTTTGATTCAACCAAAAAATTTCTTCCTATACGTTTATTTGTATTAACCAAATGGTTATTACATTTAACCAAACATTTTTATTTTATAAAACCAAAAAATTTGTTTATTTTAAAAGAAAAGATTTGTTTGATTCAAATAAATAGTTTTAGTTAACGTATTTGGTTCATTTAAATAAATATTTTTGTTTACTTAATTTTGTCATTTATTTTCCTGTAATAATGTTTGAATTTCCTAGTTTAATATTTTCTAGTACATATTATTCGTTAATTTATAATTTATTATACAGTTATTTATATTTTAAAATTATATATATTCAATAAATCATAAATTAACCAATAATATGTATGCTAGAAAATATTAAATTAGGAAATTCAAACATTATTATTAGAGGAAAATAAATAACAATTAAATAAAATATTATATAATTATTTCTTCATGTACACAAAATTACTTAATAATAAAAACCATTAAAAATATTACATTAAATATATTATATATGATTTTTATACATGCACTCTGAAAAAAGTTTACTCGAAACAACCAACTGAAAACTTGACAAAAACTTATTGGATATTTCTTTCTCACTAGTACAAATTAAATATGCCATAATTCTTACAATAGCCATTATTTAACCGACACTTATAATTTTGTTTCTCCGATTTACCGATTGAACTAAAGAATTTGACGCGAACGCGGACTGTAGACAAGTGAGATCGCCATTTTTAAATTCACACATGTACTTTTTTAGACAAGCAAATATTTTTGTTTGACTCAAATAAAATGATTTGGTTGAATCAAACAAATTTGTGTGTTGTGTCAAACAAATTGTATTCAACTAAATAATATTCTCTATTCAAAACACTAATTTTTTAAAATGAAACAAACACCTTCAAATAAAAAATTTCTTTTGGATAACCAAACAAACTTTACGTATTTATTAGAATGAACCAAATTTTTATTTAAATCAACGAAATTGTTTTATCGTAACAAATAAAATAGGTTAACTAAACAGTTTGGTTAAGTGAAATAAACTTTTTCTCTGAGTGTAGTAAACTAATCAGAGAAAGAAGTAGAATAAAATAAAAAGAGATAAAACAAAATAGGATGTGATCTTTAGAATTAACTATTAATTTATTGGTTAGGAGGAAGTGAAAGGCGAGTAAAGAAACAGTGAGTTACAAAATACTGTACATATATTCTGTCAACCCCTAAGTTTCCCTTTACATTTATATTAATTCGTATCGCAATACAAAATAGTAAGATATAATATACACACAGTAAAATATAAAGTGATATACCAGAAATAATACATAATATAATATAATTTTCAGTATTTTTTATCTCAAATTTTAAACATTCATGGAAAATTCCATGACTAATCTTAATGTCGACACTAAAACACAAATTTTATTTTACCGGTAATTTTTGCGCTTAAATTCACACTCAAATTCTCTTTGCATTAGGTCGACGCTCACTAACACACTCAAACAAATCTTAAGGCAACATACTAACACCAGCTCAACGCTCACACCAAACTTCGTTGTAAAATCAGAAAGCTATCTAAAAGGGTCTTTCTCATTACTTGCGTTAAGTATTAGACTTATCATTGGTTCAATTAATATAGTTTTGTTTCAAATAACAAAAAAAAAACATTAGTCACATTCTGACAGCTCAACAAACGACAAGGAATCCCTCAACTTAAATTCGGAAAAATCTATCTCATCGGACAAGGAAGTAAAAGTTGTAATCACTAATATGGAAAAACTTAAGGTCATAGACGAAAACACAGTTCCAAAAAGTAAGACATTTATACTTTCGAAAATACTCAACTCTCAGATAAACCTTACCAAATCTTGAATAAAAATGAAAAACCAAGTACTTCTCATGGAAAACACTCATCAAAAGAGAATAATGCGCAATATCAAACTTCCAAAAACTCGTCAGAAGTTCAAGAAAATTAGCTTAAGGCCCGAATTAATTTCAAAGTAACAACTCAAATGAGTCGTCTTAATCTCATGATTGAACCATTCAACCAGGTCAAATGATTCGCTCCTCAATACTCAGTCAATAAAGCAAAATCAATGCTTACCGTTTTCCATGATTTATTGACGGTATTTTCTCAAACTCATAAGGAAATTGGCGAAACTTGTCCAGATAGCTTTTTCAGTAATTCTTATATGACTGAAGACTAAGTATTAGTTTACCATCTAAAACAAAATATCAGACCAAAATAAACCCTTAATATTCACAATAAACCTTGCTCCAAAGACGATACATTTCCCATTTAAAATACATGGGATTTTGCTACTTTTTACAAATTAATTTTTTTTGTTAAATATTTCATTTTACATCAATGAAAAATATATATTCTTATAGAAAATTTAACGCTCTAAAAAAAGTTTTCTTATGATTTTTTTTATAAATTATCTCCTTTAAGAGTTATCTAAAGTTCAACACTGTAAATTTTAAGATTTTTGTACTTTTACGGCAAAATTATTATGAAATGATCCATATCAAATCATGCAGGCATTCCGACGACATAAATTGCGAATTATTTTCGCAATCCTATGTTATCCTACTCAAAAAATACTAAAATGCCTATTTTTTAAATTTTGAATAGGATTCTGTTTGCATTTTTTACGAATATTTTAAGATTTTATCAAAAAAATTACTTTCTTGTATTTTCTTCTATAAAATTGCATAATTTTCATATTTTTGTTGCTCTTGGGGCTCATTTTTTCCTTTTATATACTGCTTTTATGTAAAATTACGCAAAATAAAAAATAATAAAAAACAAGTGATACAATTTCAATTAAAAAATTTTTTTTTTCTAAAAAAGGACATCTTCTTGCTCTCTTTATTTTCAGGATTTATTAATATTCCTGTGTAGTATTTAACATAAAAATGCCATTTTGTATTTTTTTGTATATTACGAAAAAAAATTACCTACTTTAAATTTTTACTAAAAATTCTAAAATTTTGCAACTTTTCAGGTTTCTATACTTGTACTATTAACAATGTTTTACAAAAAGCCAAGAAAAAATTCTTCTACTAATTTTTTATATTGGAATATATAAATACAATTTTTATGTTACTTTTTTAAGTTCTTTAAAAAAATATCCTTTTTTAATAACATTACAATTTTTTTGTTCATAAGAATTATTTTATTAAATATTTATATTTATTTCAGAGGCAATATCTACAAAAGATAAAAAAATTCTATTTATAGTTGACATTTTTCTTTTAATTAATCGACTCAATCAGGTAATACTATTCTCTCATAATAAGTTATGTTCAATTTTATTGACAAAAAATTTTAAACTTCGTTTAAAAAATTTGAACGTCTTAAATAAACTAACCGGGATAAATAACATTTTCGAACATCATCATTATCATATAGATAATTAACATAATTTTCGGACATAATTATTAATATTCTTTACTATTGACAAGATTTTTTAAACTGATGTTAAAATTTAAAAAAATAAGCGATGGCCTGCAAAGTTTATGTGGAGTCAAAGATTTTACTCAACTCTTATTGAATGATTCAAACACGACTTAACCATCTGAATCCACTCAAACAAAAAGAAGATAGCTTGTGGAATTTTCACTGCCTCAATTCTCTGAAGATTACTCATCATGTACTTCTTTTAGGGATTTGTTTTCCTCCTTGGTAGATCAAAACTCGGAAATTTCTTATGTAGAAAAAATGCATTATCTTCGTACAACTATAACCACTGAAGCTGCTCAATTCATCTCTAATCTCCCTCTATCAAGTCATTCGTTTGATTCAGCATGGAGTTTACTTACCTCCCGCTATGAAAACAAGCGGTTACTCTTCTCCTCGCAAATGGACAAACTCTTCAATTATCTCAGCAAAATCAGCCAGTGATCTCAATAATCTCCTTACCACCGCCATCACGGAAGCACTCAACGCTCTCAATGCTCCAGATAACAATATTTTCACAGTTCAAAAATCAATTGAATAATTTCAAGAAAACTCACTCTCGTTATGTATATGGCAGATATGTCGTTCGATTACCACTCAATTCATTACCTTGTCAACTTGGCAACTCTTACACAAGTGCTCAAAGATGTTTAAAATCATTTCTTAACCGAATCTCAAAGAATCAAACTTACAGCGATCTCTATCACACATTCTTACAAGAATATGAAGATCTCAATCACATGACTCGTGCTCCATCTTCTCATCATGCATCATCATCATCACCAGTCTATTATCTTCCTCATCACGGCGTACTAAGGAACAAAGTACTTCAACAAGATTAAGAGTTGTCTTCATGGGATCATATTCAACTAACTCAGGAACCTCTCTCAACGATATCTTACATAAAAGCGCAAAACTTCAAAGGGACATCTCAGACGTACTACTCTGGACTAGAAAGTTCAGATACATCTTCTCCACGGACATCACTAAAATGTTTCGACAAGTTAAAATTCATCCTCTCGATTGGGACTTGCAACGCATTTTATGAATTGATCAATGTCAAAATGAGTTACCATATCAACTCACCACAGTCAGTTATGAAACTAAATTAGCACTTTTCCTCTCGTACGAGTTATTGCGAGAATGAGTTCATCAAAATGATCTGATTCACCATAAATATCATCTACGTATCTTTCATCTTTGAGTACTGGTACCTACAGAGGGAAGTCATGACCATCAACTTACACAGGCACACAAAAAAAAGTTGTCTGTTTTTTGAACCAGACATACATATCTTATAGTATTTCTGCCCGCTAAAAACGAATCTGAATCCAGAATTGATCCATCACCCTCAGTTGTTTTTAAATCGAGAAAACTACCCTTAACTTCAAATTTTAAAGTAAAAAAAAAATAAATAAAAGATTTCTCTTTAAAACAAGACAATAAATTTATCTACTTCTGCTACAACAACTTAAAAACAATGTCAAAAGTGCTTAAACACCCTTTGTTTTATACTAAATCTAAAAAACTACCCCGAAAATGTAAAAATTCAAAATTATAATATTAAAAGTTAAAACCCACATTGGTTTTCAAAACAACAACATAAATTTATGTACTTCTCATTCAATATTTCAAAAGCAATATAAAAATTACTCTATCATCCACTGTGTTTTTATATCGAAAAAACTACCCCTAATATGTAAAAATTCAAAATGTATAATAAAAAAATATTAAAAACCACATTGTTTTTCAAAATAGAACAATAAATTTATGTACTTCTCTTTCAACAACTTAAAAGCCATGTAAAAATTACTCCATCCCCCTGTTTTTTAAACCTACCCTTAAATTTACAAAATGAAAGTTTCAAGTAAAAAAAATGAAAAACCAAATTGTTTTTCAAAATAGAACAATAAATTTATGTACTTCTCTTTCCATAACTCAAAAGCAATGTCAAAATTTCTCCATCACCCTCTGTTTTTTTTTAAATTGAAAAATCAACCCATAAATTTACAAAATAAATGTTTAAAGTAAAAAAATGAAAAACCACATACTTTTATAAAACAGAACAAGAAATTTATGTATTTCTCTACAACAACACAAAAGCATTAGCAAAATTGCTCCATCACCCATTGTTTTTTCAAATTGAAATGACTACCCCTAATATATAAAAATCAAACAGTATAATTAAAAAAGTCAAAAACGACAACAAATTGGTTTAAGATGTTTTAATTCTCAAAAAAAGTTTTGTTTAATTTAAATTTAACAAAAACAAATTATGGTGTTTTAATTCTCAATATAATTTAAACCAATTTGTTGGGGTTTTTGACTTTTTTATAATACTTTTTGATTTTTACATATATGGGGTAATTATTTTAATTTGAAAAACAAAGGGTGATAAGGCAATTTTGACATTACATTTGAGTTGTTAAAAAAAGTACATAAATTTATTGTTATATTTTGAAAAACAATGTGGTTTTTTATTATTTTATTATACATTTTGAATTTTTACATATTAGGGATAGTTTTTTCGATTTATTAAAAAACAAAGGGTGTTTAAGCAATATTGACATTGTTTCTGAGTTGTTGTAGCATAGGTAGATAAATTTATTGTCTTGTTTTGAAGAGAAATCTGTACTTCAATTTTTTTTACTTTAAAATTTGAAGTTAAGGGTAGTTTTCTCAATTTAGAAAAAAACTGAGGGTGATGGTGCAATTTTGACTTCAGATTCGTTTTCAGCGGGCAAAAATACTATAAGATATGTATGTCTGGTTCTAAAAAGAGACAACTTTTTTTTGTGTGCCTGTGTAAGTTGATGGTCATGACTTCCCTCTGTAGGTACCAGTACTCAAAGATGAAAGATACGTAGATGATATTTATGGTGAATCAGATCATTTTGATGAACTCATTCTCGCAATGTCAATGGTAGCAGTCATCTTTATTCAATCAACAAATTTACAACTCGAACCAAAAATCAGTCTCATCTGTGCAAAGACAAAGGTTGCACCACTCAAGCGGGTTACAATTTCAAGAATGGAACTCACGGCAGCGCAATTACTCACTCGGTTCATGGTTTATGTTCAAAACACTCTGGAATTATCTGATTCACCAGTTTTCATGTGGACTGATTTACAGGTGACTTTAAATTGTATCCAAAGTCACCTATCACGATGGAAGGATTATGTTTGGGGTAGGGTCTCATTCATTCAAAATCAACTTCCTCATGCTCAGTGGCGGTTTATCAAAGAAAAGGAAAATCCAGCGGATTGCACATCAACGGGAATGACTATCTCACAACTCAAGGACAATATTCTTTGGTGGAAAGGACCCTCATGGTTAAAGGACTCATCAAATCAATGGCCTTTCCCGCAAATTAAAATAGGCAACTCAACTCAACTGGAAGAGCGACCAGGACTCTCACTCAGGGTACCAACAGATCCTCATTCTCAGCTCTGGGATATTATTGATAGGTATTCATCACTTAAACATCTGTTGAAAATCACATCAGTTTGCTACAGGACCATCAACACTCTAAAACAAATTCCACAATCATCTTTATCAAATTCACTCACTCCTTGTGATCTCTACAAATTACTCTTCTATTGGGTTCAAGTTACACAAGCGGCATACTTTTCAATGGAACTAGACAATATGCTCATGGATCGGACACTTTCATCTGCTCATCCTCTTACTCGTCTAACTGCATTAATCGATAATGAAGAAATTCTCAGAGTCGGAGGTCGACTCAAACATTAAAACTTGAATGTAGACTACAAAAACTCAATGATTCTACCCAGGGAATCAAAACTTACATCACTCATTATCCAATAAGCTAACTTAAGAACTCTACACTGTGGTACTCAACTCACTTTGTCTTACATTAGAAAACGGTTTTTGATTATTTTTAACGATATGAATATGTGAGTGCGAGTAAATGTAAGTATGATACTTGGTACGGAGAAGAGAATTGTGAGTGATAGTGGGAGAAATTTGAGTGAAGGAAGATCGATTATATTCTACAAGTCAATATTAATTTTGATTCAAGTTGATAAACTTTAAAACATGTATATGGGACATTTCATTTCAAATCGATCCACTACCAAAACACTATCGTGTGCAGAGCACTTTTAAAGCACAATTTATATTATTAAAAGTACTCTAACCATACAATGTAATTAATGATTTTAAAAGAGAATTTCTTCATCTTTCTAATGGTTATAAGCGTTTTCTAAAAAATAAATTATTTGATGCTCAATTTTGAATTTTAAAACTTCAAATCAATTTTTTTCAAAACATGTCGTCTTCAATTTTGTTGAAAATAGTATTAGAAAAAAGCTTATATTTACTAGTTTTTACCTACTAAATATTAGAATGGGCTTTTAAGTAGATACGGAGAAAAGAATAAAAATACAAAACTGTTTTTACTGAATTTTGCAAAGAATATGAAGTTTGAACATAACCCACTTGAATAATACATCCGATCAAAATTCGATTGTTTTTATGATAACAAAATTTCTCCTAAGGAAATAAAATTTGAATAAATTCTGATGCATATTAGGAAAATTAATTACACAGGATAAATTTAATATTCAGAATGTCTACAATTCAATACAATAAATGTGTAAATCCGTTTAAAAAAATCATGGTTACGGAACGCACTTGGGAAATATTTCGGAAAACATAAAAATGAAATTTCCAGGTTTACTTGGTAAAGGATTGAAAATTTGTAATAGTTGCAGAAAAGAAATTTATTCATTATCAAAAACGTCTGAATCTTCAGAAAATCTTTTAAGTAAATATATTAATAAAGGTTTTAATTCTTTTGTAAAATTTAAATTCTAATTATAAATAACTTTGTAATTTTTAGCTGCAAATGAAGTCGGAGAATTGAATAATTTAGATAGTAATAGTTCAGTTAGTAGTCCTGGTAATTCGGAATCTCAAAACTTTCAAGAATATAGCGAAGCATGTCTCGAGATTTTTCAGCAATTAATAGAGAAATTCAAAAAATCTACTTGTGCAAAGGAACAAATTTTTCTTTTTACATTGGCTCAAAAATCTTGGGAATATCGAAAAGTAGCACAAGCATTTAATGCAACTAACTATCAAGCAATAAAAGCAAAGAAACTTATTTCAGAGCGAGGAATTTTATCAGAACCAAATCCAAGAGCAGGTCATCCTTTATCTCCTGAAATTACAAATCTTGTTAAAGAGTTTTATGAGTCAGATGAGAATAGAAGAATAATGCCAGGATTAAAGGATTGTCTTTCTGTAAAGCAAACTGATAATTCGCGTATTTCGGTACAAAAACGATTGCTTTTAGCTAACCTGTCAGAATTGTTTAACTTGTTCAAAGAGGAGAATGAAGATGTTAAAATTGGTTTCTCAAAATTTTGTCAATTAAGACCACCCTACTGTGTATCAGCAGGTTCCAGTGGTACACACGTAGTATGCCTTTGCACACATCATTCTTCACCAATTTTTGAAGAAAAAGAAATTGATAGGGTCCATTATCAAGTTCGGCAAACTACCGATAGGACAACAATTAAAACGGAAATTTCGAATGTTGATGATTTTATAACTGATTTCGGAGAAAAAGTAATAAAATTAAAAGTACATGATTTTATCGCTAAGAAAGAATCGCTTTTTTAAAAGAAATTAAACAAAATTTAGAAAGAGGGACATTTTTTAATACAATTGGATTATGCAGAAAATTATGCTTTTGTAGCACAAAATTCCGTTCAAGCTTTTTATTGGAACAACAATCAGGCATCCTTGTTCACTGTAGTAATCTATTTCAAAGAAAATGAAAAATTGTTGCATAAAAGTATGGTTATAATTTCGGATAATTTGATTCATGACTCTATTTCGGTATATCAATGTCAAAAGTTAATAATTTCTTATCTCAAAGAAAATTTCGATCCTCTAAAGATTTTTTATTTTTCTGACGGTGCGCCGCAACAATTGAGCCGCTGGATCGTAGAAGGGCACGTAAATTTTTTTCACTAAAATCAAAATCCTTCAGGTCACTCAAAACTTTACTCTTAACTTTAAATATTTTTATATGCGTAATGTTTTTTTCTTTAAGGATATGCATTCAAAATATTTAAACTCAAAAGTAGAATTTTGAGTGTCTAGAAGAGCTTTGATTTCGAACAAAAAAAATTAACGTGCCCTTCTACGATCCAGCGGCTCAATTTAAAAATAAAAACAGTTTTATAAATCTTCGATTTTATCAAACTGACTTAGATATTCCAGCCGAATGGCACTTCCATGCAACTGGCCATGGAAAAGGTCCATGCGATGGAATAGGTGGTAATTTTAAAAGACAAGCTGCTCGTGCAAGTTTGCAATGTAAATCTAATTAACAAATATTATCAGCAGAAGCACTTTATGACTGGTCAAAGCAACATTTAAAGCAAACAGAATTAAATTTATTCCAAAAAATGATTACGCTAGCACCGCAACCTTCCTTGAAGAAAGATTCAGCAAAGCTTCAACAATTCCTGGAACCCAACAATACCAAACATTTATTCCTATTAGTGAAACCGAATTAATTTTGAAAAATTTTTGTCCTCAGGGAATCAAACTATTTATTCTGCACAAAAGCGTTCTTCTCAGAAGTGTCAAATGAAAATGACTCCTATCTAAAAATGTTCAAAACGGAAAAAGAATTAATCATTGTTACTAAACCTAAAATGGTTTATTTACAAATTATTTTTCCTGTATCAAATATTTAATTTAATTTAAAGTAATTTGATATAACGATGTTATGTTTAAAGTTTAAATTTTATTACAATTTGTTTGTCTATTTCGTAAAATTGTACTTTTTAAAAGTAATAACAATTCACACCATTCTTATTTTCCTTCTGCGTTTACTTATGTTAAATTGACTATTAACAGCATTCTAATTGATAAAAAATAAAATTTAATATATAATAATTTATAATAAAAGCTTCATGTTTAAAGTGAGAAAATGTTTATTGAATGATTTATGTATATTAGTAATGTTTTACTATTTATATTATTCAATGAAAATATTTTAAATTATAATCGAAAAAATATTTTCATTCAAAATAACTAACAAAATAATAAATTTTCTTTATCGTTTTTGGAGTAAATAAAAATTCGAAATTACATATATTTTGCTTTTATTTACGATGTAAATGTAATTTAATTAAAAAAGCTATAACGAAGTGCTATTATTATAAATATTTCTTTTAAATTTTTTTCTTTATATTTATTTGATGATTTTAAAGTAGAAAGGGCTTAGGAGGTTAAGTATGCAAAAAATGCCCCCGCTTCTATTTTTCTCAAATTTGGCCCATATGTTACTATCCATATGACTATAACTTTTTGCAATTTTGAACTCAAAATTCGCTTTTTTGGGGGAGTTATGGAGGGGGAAAGCAAAATCAAAAAACTTATTTTTCTCGAAAACTACTGAACCGATTTTAATGAAATTTTAAGAGGTTGTAAATATAGATAAGACGATTTTAGAAAAAAAAATCCAAATTTTTTTTTTAATTTTCAAAAAAAAATTTTGAAATTTTCAAAATTTTTTTTTAGGGTTATTTTTTTAAGTGACCACTTTCTCTCTTGTTGTAAAAAGTACCTTATAATGTCCCCTTTAACATATATTTTTTTTAAATTTTTTAAAAATATAGTTTTTGAGTAAAATGTCAAAAACCATGATCATGCTATTTGTCACGTACGGTAATGAACGTATATACATATGGGCCATATCAATGTGATAGGGTATAGCTAAAGAAGTATGGAAAAAGTGACCCGAATATATTTTTCCCATTTATTTCTACCCACTTAAAAATAACTTTTTAAAATTTTTAACTCAAAATTTTGAGTTTTTTGGAACTTATGGAGGGGAAAAATCGAAAAATGCATTTTCCTCAAAAACTACTGTATGTATTTTAATCAGCTTTGGATATGTTGAAAAGACAATTAAAGAGATTCCAAAAAAAAAATTTCAAATTTTTTTTTCAAAAAATATTCACGGTAAATAACTCGAAAACCCTACCCGGAACATTTTTTAGTTGTATGCGAATGGTTAACTAATTAATTATTTATTTTATTACAAAATAATACTTAGGGGTTTTCTGAATTCAAGCCTGAAATCGATGTCAAGAAAATTATTTCCAAAGAATAATCCAAAAATTTTTATTTTTACATTTAAAATTTTTTTCTTTTTGGATCGTTGAAGCGGTACATCACACTATTTTATTTAACTTCTTTAACAGTCTTATTTTTTTTAAAATAATGGCCTAGATGATTTTAGAGTGCGACACGTTTAAAAAAAACTCCAAAAATCCTAAAATTTGATTTTAAAATTTTCAAAACTTTTTTGTTTGTCTAAAAATATTTTTTTATATCAACTTCAGATGTGTATTTATCAACCTTAATAAGCCACTAGTAATAAGTTGCAAAAATATTTGACAGTTTTTTTTAAATTAAACATTTGCATACAACATAAAAATGTTCCGGGTAGGGTTTTTGAGTTATTTACCGTGACACATCTTGAAATCATGTCGGGCAAAATTTTTTATTTAGTAGATCATATAAGAGAATGAAATGAGAAAATACTTAAAAATGTCACTTTAATAGAACTAAAAAATTTATTTTTGAAAATTTCGAAAAACTTTCATTTTAAAATTTTTTGAAAAAAAGATTTTTGGAATTTTTTGAAAAAAAAGATTTTTGGAATTTAAAAAAAAAAAATTTGAAATTTTTTTTTTGGAATCTCTTTAATTGTCTTTTCAACATATCCAAAGCTGATTAAAATACATACAGTAGTTTTTGAGGAAAATGCATTTTTCGATTTTTCCCCTCCATAAGTTCCAAAAAACTCAAAATTTTGAGTTAAAAATTTTAAAAAGTTATTTTTAAGTGGGTAGAAATAAATGGGAAAAATATATTCGGGTCACTTTTTCCATACTTCTTTAGCTATACCCTATCACATTGATATGGCCCATATGTATATACGTTCATTACCGTACGTGACAAATAGCATGATCATGGTTTTTGACATTTTACTCAAAAACTATATTTTTAAAAAATTTAAAAAAAATATATGTTAAAGGGGACATTATAAGGTACTTTTTACAACAAGAGAGAAAGTGGTCACTTAAAAAAATAACCCTAAAAAAAAATTTTGAAAATTTCAAAATTTTTTTTTGAAAATTAAAAAAAAAAATTTGGATTTTTTTTTCTAAAATCGTCTTATCTATATTTACAACCTCTTAAAATTTCATTAAAATCGGTTCAGTAGTTTTCGAGAAAAATAAGTTTTTTGATTTTGCTTTCCCCCTCCATAACTCCCCCAAAAAAGCGAATTTTGAGTTCAAAATTGCAAAAAGTTATAGTCATATGGATAGTAACATATGGGCCAAATTTGAGAAAAATAGAAGCGGGCTAGTAAATATAAGCTTTTTTCTAATACTATTTTCAACAAAATTGAAGACGACATGTTTTGAAAAAAATTGATTTGAAGTTTTAAAATTCAAAATTGAGCATCAAATAATTTATTTTTTAGAAAACGCTTATAACCATTAGAAAGATGAAGAAATTCTCTTTTAAAATCATTAATTACATTGTATGGTTAGAGTACTTTTAATAATATAAATTGTGCTTTAAAAGTGCTCTGCACACAATAGTGTTTTGGTAGTGGATCGATTTAAAATGGAATGTCCCATATAATAAAACAAAAATTGACCATACATATATAATACTGTAAAGATATAATATAAAGTGACGGTAAACCACGTTTTAAAAAGGTGAGCCCGTCAAATATAATTTGAATAATAAAAATAAGAGACAATTGTGACGAGCAATTATTAATATTTGTAGCGTGGTTTTTGTTATCACTAATAAAAAGGACAACTACATCTAATCCCTGGGTGTCTGTCTCTGCAGACCTCAGTACGAAGTGTCGATGGAAGCAGGTGGATATTCAATATCTCATTGGAATATCGGTGGACGATATTGAGATAATATATTGTAAATATTCACGTTGTTGGTGTGGTAACACTAGAATTGTATTATCTTCTTCGCGTTTAACTTACAAAAAAATCATTCGAAAAATATTTGGAGTATTGTTCACGGTGGTCTTGAATCAACTTTGAATGAAATGTCTTAGCACATCATTTTTTTTGCTGATTTGGGTTATTTGCATTCTAAATAATGTGTAAAAAATGTATAGCCCATAACTTGTCGAGCCGTTTTTATATATATATTATATATAACCTTTTCGTTAATTTTTTTTCTGTACAGTAACTGGTATAATTTCCGTAAATTGGCAAAAATATGTGCCTTAACATGTATTGTAATATTTAAACAAAACTGACTTATTGTGTCAAAAATATTATTTAAATTGTTATATTATATTATTTAAAATTAAAGAAAAGTATTAGTGTCAGTTGGGGTAAATTCGAACAGAGAGCAAATACGGACAAAAGGTGTTGGATCTTAATTTACAAATTAAAAATTCAGTTCAAGGTCAATATTTTAAGCTCAGATCCTTTAAAAGAGATTCTGACTACTTCCATGATTTTATCTCGACAATTGTCAACAGGATAATTTAAAAACTTAGGGTAAATCTGGACAGAGCTTCTATTACATTTTAAAAAGTGGTGTAAGTAGTGTAATTCGATTAATTTTTAAAAAAGTCCGGCATATTGGATCCGGCATTTTGAATTTTCAAAATCTGACTTTGTATTCGTATTCAATGGTCCTAAAAACTTTTCTTTATCAAGTTTTATTAAAATCCATTAAATTTTGTTAAAGCTATATATGTTTTTGATTATTACTTTTTGAATCGTTAATTGATTAACTTTTATGATACTACAACACTTAACTGATTCAACTTTTATACATCTAGTATGAATTTTTTTCATGTTTTTCTATCCCTTAATAGAGTAGTATACTTAAGATAACGTTATTTTAAACCTTTCTTTGAAACTAAGCTGTCAGGATTTACCCCAAATTTAAAGAAATTTTCTAAATCTTGGGGTAAATCCGAACAATAAAATGTAAAAAATTAAATATAACATTTTATAAAAAATAAAAAATTAATCTAGAGAACTCAAGAAAGAAATTAATGCAGTATAAAACGAAAGAATTGCCTTTTATTATAAAAACATACGTCATTTGTGAAAAATAGGTATTTTGTCCGGATTCACCCCAACTGACCCTATTTTAATTAATATTATGCTTAAATCCATAATTTGATACAAATATGTAACATTTTAAATAAAAAACTGATGAATTTTTTTCAAAATGAGTTTTCTCAAAAACGGCTCGACAAGTTATGGGCTATAAATTTTTTACATATTATTTAGAATGCAAATAACCCAAATCAGCAAAAAAAAGGGATGTGCACAGACTTTTCATTTAAAGTTGATTCAAGACCACCGTGTGTTGTAAATATAAAAAAATGTGTGTATGAGTATTTTGTGTGGTTTAGTGTATGGATTTATAGTATTATTTAGGATCCAATTGTTTATAAAAAAAGAGAAAAGAGAATTGTCTTGAATTGCAACGACTTCATTTAAAATTTTAAACATAACACACTCGCTAAGTGAAGAAAATTTTTTAAATAAATTATATTACTGATTTCGAAATATTTTATTTTAGTGAAATAATATTTTAGTGTTGAAATCAAGTTATATCATTACACATTAAAGGACGACAATCAGTAAAATCCTACAATCTCAAATGTGTCAAATGCGCACGTGATCGGGGATTACGTGCTCAACAAGTAATGAGACAACTACCTTCTTAAAGAATCAATTCATCAAGGCCATTTCTTAACACTGGTGTGGTCTACAAGCAATTCCACGCCAAGTGGTCATAAAAATTTTGGATGATCTTAGCAATATTAAAAATACATTCTGAATTTGTTCCTTTATATCCATGGAATAAAAATGTATAAAAGTTTTTTCAAAATTTTCGAGTTTTCTCTTACTCAAAATTTTGGTCGGTTTTTCAAAAAAGGAACATAACTTTTTTTTATTGACCTATTAAGATGCTTTTTTGCAAAATATTCATAATAAGAAGTACTTTCAAGAAAAAAAATGTCCAGCGCGGCTTTCCAGGACTTGTGCAGTATTCGCTTATATCGGCGCAAGTTTTGTTTCAAATTACTCTACAGGTAACTATTCTTTACCAAAACGCCTTTTATATTTGTGAAATCTTCATTATTAAATTCTCTATAGAATCTCGAGCCCTACTTTTGAATTTTTGTTATTAAACATTTTTTAAATAACAATAAGTTTAAATAAAATCGTAAAATATATTGTTGTCATATTTATTAATTATGAAAATTAATTAAAAAATCTGTTAAAAAATTTAAAATAATCAATTTAACATTGTTCGAACATTTAATTATTGTTGTCTAAAAAAAATTCTCAAATTGTGGAATTTTTGTGTGTAATTGTACACTCATAATAAGAGTTGGCTGCTGTATCCAATTCGTTGGACTTTGGAGTGAGATCTAATAAATTGGTTAACACATCCAACTATTGGATACTGTATCTTTGTGAAAAGGCACCTCATCTATCGCAAAGATAATGCAGCTAAAAAGTTAGATGTGTCAACTGAGCAAGAAGACTAGAGACACGAGGTAAAACTTCGGTAGTGGGGATGAGTCACAAGCATGTCTTTAACCACGCGTTTCGTTTCGAAAAGTCGTCGACGCGATGCTTCTGCACATTACACATTCAAATTTTTCTAAAGCATGTATTTCACTCATGATATGCTTTAAATTTGAAGTTAACTTTAAAGTGCAATTGAGACACGACGTGTGTCAAAACGTTTCTAGCCTTCTTGCAAGTGAAAAATAGTTGCTTTATCCAATTAATTGGATCGCGCTCCAGCAACTATGTAACTGGATTCGGCAGCTAACTATTTTTCTCCGTGTACTGGTGATAAAAAAAATTATTTATTAAAACATTATTTAAACAATTAATTGCTAAAATAAATGGTTATTATTTTTGTCACAAACTGAACATAATTATTTAACCATTGTTTAAACAATTTTTTCTAGCTTTTTAATTGATTGTATTTAGAAAAATCAGAAATTTATAATCCAAATAAAATTTATAAAAAAATGACAACGATACATTGTTTAAACAGTTTAAAAATTAATCCTTTTTTTGTTATCAATAGATGATTTATTTATAAAAACTTTCATAATTTAGAAAACTCATAAATTTCTAACCCTAAGCACAATTTATAAAAAAATAGCATCAATTAATTGCTTAAACAATGTTTCAATAAATATTTTTTGTCTAACGCCTTCGTGAAAATAGAACTATTGTACGCTAGGCGCCAATGGAGGAATGTAGTATACTTCCCCACTGGTGAATTATGCCAGTGGTGGAATGAGAAATTTATTAAACGACTTTTTATTTTATATTAGAATTAGAACATTTTAGGACACTCTGGGGACTCTTTCAAGACATTCATTTTTAAAAAATGTTTAAAAAAAATTTTTCTTAAATTTTTTGCAGCTGTTGGAGAAAATAGTATGTGCAACTTGTGGAGAACAGCGATTTTAGCTCGCCAGTGGAGGAAAGTACTACTTTCCTCCACTGGTGATTTGGTTAGTGGAGAAATGAGTTTGATGACTGGAAGAGAAACAGAATTATTTGTGTTTTCCTTTTAAATTGTTAATATTAATATAACTTACGTAACTAAACTAAGGGTATGACTTACGTAGTTTACGCAAGGTACGCTATTGACGTAAGTAACGTAACATATCTAAATACTTAATGTTAGTAAGTTATGTTCTTACGTAAATTGCGTAAGTTATGTTTCATTATAAACATTGTTATAACCACAAAAATCTTATAAATAAAGTAAGTTTTGCAGTTTGTTGGACAAAATATCGTGTACAATTCGTGGAGAAAAACGATTTTCGCTCGCGAGAAATCGCCCTTTTTCTCCACTCGTTGCACAATATACTACTCTCAAATTTGCAATTAGTATTGAAAGTTTAGTTATTAAGTTTCAAAATTCATGACGGAAATATTTATTATCTCATGAAAGGGCTAAGTTATGAGTTTTATGAAAGCACTGCAAGTGGCTTTTTTGTACCACCTGGTGGGGTGAACCACAGATACCATATTTCGTTGCAACCCTTTATTCGTTGTTTATTTTTTTGTTCACTTTAAACTATTTTTCGACGTGTTTAATTAAATTTATTTAAAAAACACGAGAAATTTTGTAAAATAAGCAGGTTAGTTCAAGTAAAAAACAAATGAATTTTACATAATATTCAATGGATTTTTGTCACTGGCTTTTTTACACCCAAGACAAGTTTTTCAAAAAGCTAAAATAAATTTTAAATTCAGTTCAATTTGCAAAAATTAACATTGTATGCGTTTTCAGTATAATTTTGTCCTTAAGTACAAACATTTATTTTTATTACCAGTTCACTTAATCAGATTGTAATATGTTTGAAAAGTTCATGGAAATGTTTTGAAAAAAGCCACTCAAAAATTAAAATTACAATAAAAACTATATTAGTATAGATACAACACCCAAACTAGAATCAAAAGTTGCGTATTACATAATAGTATTCATATTCTAAACGGCTCATAAATCGGCTTAATAGTTTTTAAATAAAACTCAGATGGCTTTTTTACACCTTGGCTTCTTTACCCAACTCTACCCTATTGCTATTTAAAAAATGTTTAATAACAAAAATTCAAAAGTAGGGCTCGAGATATCCATAAAGAATTTAATAATGCAGATTTCACAAAAAGAAAATGCGTTTGGTAAAGAATTGTTACCTGTAAAGCAATTTGAAATATGAAAAACATATCAGTCTGAGACATGTTTAAACATGCAGTTTACAAGAATGTTGTTAAAGTAACTAAAAATTGGAACGTGAAATTTACTAGCTTTGTAGGGCAGTATGTTTGTAAGACTTGTAAATTGCAACTGTACTAAAATTCGGCTAAAAATTGTCAATTACTAGACGCATCAAAGCATAATGAAATGAAAAATTTCACAAAAGATAGTGTTAGAAATCTTATGACTTTTTTAACATTTATTGTGTACGATGGTCTATTGTATATTTAGTATACCTGACATGTACTCTGTTATAAAGTCATTGTTTTGAGGAAGCCGTAACCGATCACAGAGGACCTTCTCCTGGACGTTTCAACTTTGGACAGGTTTTTGGTTTTAGTTTTAAGTTGATTGTTACTTTACTTACCTTTTCCGTTCATTACATTTTGTTTGATTGATTACCTCGAACCCCTTTTGTTATTAATTGATTTCGACGTAATCAAGTACCATTTTGTATTTTCTCACTCTTGTATAATCTGATGGATTCATTGTGATTGTATGTATTTCATATTGATCAAAATATTGGAATAAATTTTGTAACATTAAAACTTTGCCTTTCTTAATTCCTATTTCTACTTAAAACTTTAAACATAAAATTGGCCCTTCGAGTCGGATAGGTATAGAAGTGAATTCGCAACTTCCAAAATTAGTTATTGGAGCAATCACAATGAATCCAAATCAGATAGAGGCTTTGCTTGAGCACCAGCAAATGGTTTCTGGGCAAATTGTTAACGCTGTCGACGATTTGTGTCTTGTTGGTGTGGAGCAGTTGAACGGTCATCGCATTGACACCCACTTATCTGCCCTAAATGATGACTGCAATGAATTTTCTGGGAATCATAAAATGATAATTTCTAATCTGTCCGAACTTGCGGTAAACTTAAGAGATGAAATTAAAAAACGTTCTTATTTCCGTGAAAATTCATTTAAGAAAACTAGAGATGCCTTTTTGGCGGCTTCTGAGAGAATAAGTATTCTCCTGGATCCTGTTGATAATTCTTCAACTGCATCTGAGACCCAGAGAAATCCCGTTTCTACCCAGTCCTTGCTTGCGAATCATCACCTTCCTCGTTTAGAGTTGCACAAATTTAATGGAACTCTTACGGAGTGGTTGACATTTAGAGATATGTTTTCGTCCTTGGTCATCAATAATAGTTCGATATCGCCAGTTGAGAAATTACATTATCATCGAACTAGCCTTACTGGTTCAGCTGCCCTTTTGTTAAAACATACTGCCATTACCCGTGAGAATTTTCAAAGAGCTTGGAGTGACTTAATCACATACTATGACATTAATCGAATTTTGGTTGACTCTACTTTACATTCCCTATTTACCATTAAACCCATACTGAAGGAATCCGCTTCAGCCCTCGAGGAATTATACACTACAGTTCAACAAAATAGCCGTTTGCTTGAAATTCTAGGTCAACCCGTACAACACTTCTCTTTCAACAACTTAAAAGCAATGTCAAAATTACTCCACCCCCCTGTTTTTTAAACCTACCCTTAAATTAACAAAATAAAAGTTTAAAGTAAAAAAAATAAAAAACCACATTGTTTTTTAAATTAGAACAATAAATTAATGTACTTCTCTTTCAACACCTTAAAAGCAATATCAAAATTACTCCACCCCCTTTGTTTTTTTAAATCTACCCTTAAATTTACAAAAGAAAAGTTTAAAGTAAAAAAATGAAAAACCACATTGTTTTTCAAAATAGAATAATAAATTTATGTACTTCTCTTTCAACAACTTAAAAGCAATGTCAAAATTACTCCACCCCCCTGTTTTTTAAACCTACCCTTAAATTAACAAAATAAAAGTTTAAAGTAAAAAAAATAAAAAACCACGTTGTTTTTCAAAACAGAACAAGAAATTTATGTATTTCTATTTTAACAACTTAAAAGCATTAGCAAAATTCCTCCATCATCCTTTGTTTTTTCAAATTGAAATAACTACCCTTAATATGTAAAAATCAAAATGTTTATTAAAAAAAATGAAAACCCATAACAAATATCAATATAATTTAAATCAATTTGTAAAAAAAAATTTGTAAAAATTTTTAAAAAATGAAAAACCACAGTTCTTAATTTTTTTTATTAAACATTTTGATTTTTACATATTAAGGGTAGTTATTTTAATTTGGAAAAACAAAGTGTGGTGGAGTAATTTTCACTTTGCTTTTAAGTTGTTGAAAGAGAAGTACATAAATGTATTGATCTATTTTGAAAAAAAACCACATTTGCAATGTGGTTTTGCATTTTTTTACTTTAAACTTTTATTTTATTAATTTAAGAGTTGGTTTTTTTAACAAAATAGAGGCGGATGGAGTAATTTTGACATTGCATTTGAGTTGTTAAAAGAGAAGTGCATAAATTTATTTTTATATTTTGAAAAACAATGTGGTTTTTTATTATTTTATTATACATTTTGAATTTTTACATATTAGGGGTAGTTTTTTCGATTTATTAAAAACAAAGTGTGTTTGAGCAATATTGACATTGTTTCTGAGTTGTTGTAGCAGAAGTAGATAAATTTATTGTCTTGTCTTGAAGAGAAATCTGTTAATAAATTTTTTTTACTTTAAAATTTGAAGTTAAGGGTAGTTTTCTCGATTTAGAAAAAAACAGAGGGTGATGGAGCCATTCTGACTTCAGATTCGTTTTCAGCAGGCAAAAATACTATAAGATATGTATGCCTGGGGTGCGTTCACGTAACTCTCACTTTCACTCTCACTTTCCTCAAAAAAATTCTCACTTTTCACTCTCACTTTCACTAAAAATTCTCACTTTTTACTCTCACTTTCACTCAAAAAATTCTCACTTTTACTTTTCACTCTCACTTTCACTCAAAAAAATTTCCACTTTCACTCTTCACTCTCACTTTCACTCAAAAAATTCTCACTTTCACTTTTCACTCTCACTTTCATTTTCACTCAAAAAATTCTCACTCTCACTTTCACTCAAAAATTTTCACTTTCACTTAAAAAATTCTCAATTTTCACTGTCATTTTCACATTCACTCAAAGTGTGTAGAAGTTGAGAAACATTCAGTTATATTCTATAAAATATTTGATAGAATGTTCTATAAAGTTATTCTATATATGAGGCATTCAATGTCGAGTCATCCAGGGTCTTACGGTGTAATGCTTACTTCGATAATTTTTTACTCTTAAACTATTAAACATAAAAATTTGGCAAGGTACATTTTGAAAAGGTTTTTCATGCTCTTAGTCCAGTCGCCCTGTGAAAAAAGTAGTCATTTTTTGCCAAAATTGATACCTGAAGTCTGATTGTGGATTCATATAGTGTGGGGTGGTTGTATGAATATGTATATGTTTCCCACTCGAGATTTCTCATGCTGCGCGTTATAAACAATTTTGAAGGTGCCGAAAAACAGTTTTTTGATGACCGTTCTTTCCCATCAAATTATAGGGGAAAAAGTTGTTAATAAAAGTTATAGAGCTCGAAAATACCTTTAAAATGATGGATCATATGTTAAAATTGGTCCATTTGTTTACTTGCAAATGAATTTAAACCACTAAAAATGGCACTTTCTTATTTGTTTAATAACATGAACGAAAGTTAACAAATTCTTTCTATATTCTACAAAAATATACCTCTCAAGACCCTTAAGACATGTGCCAAATTTGAATCCGATTCGATAAATTGTTTATCAGAAATTCCATTTGTTAACTAAAAACATGGTTTTTTAAAATGGAATTTCTACATTTTTGGCCGGATGAAAATCAATTTTTTTTGTTGGGTTCTCTTCATGAAATGCCAATCTATCAATCACAATTTGTAACAAATTGAATTTTTACAAAAAAACTAGTTTTTGGGGGGGAGAAATTTTTGGCTTATAAACAAATGAACACTACATCAACAATTTTTACTTTAACAATTTGGCATAAACGCCATTTGATTACTTATTCTTTTCTGCAAATTTTGCAAAAAAAAATTTTGATCTTGGTCAAAAGGGGGGGGGAGATAATTTTTTTTTTCAAAAAATCCCTGAGCCTTTAATTATTAATATTTTTTATTTTTTTTATTATATTTGTTTAGTTGATTAGTCATACTAATTATAAAAAAATCAATCTAATCATCTATGCACTTCTTGTTCGTAAAAATATTTTTCAAAAGTATGCAACGTTCGAATGCAACGTTTGAGCAGCCTAGATGCTCTAGGATGCATAGTGGGGACATCATCAGTCGCTCGCGCTAAAGTTGAATTCAAACTTTCAAATTCGTAAAAGTTGTCATAACATTCAAACAAATTGATGAATTTTGATCATTTTTAAAAAAAAAAAAATTTTGACAATATTTATAAATTTTTCAAAAAACAAAAATAAAAAATTTGAATTCCTGAGAAAATTTTAGCCCAGTTTAAAAAAAAATGATCAAAATTCATCAATTTGTTTGAATGTTATGACAACTTTTACGAATTTGAAAGTTTGAATTCAACTTTAGCGCGAGCGACTGATGATGTCCCCACTATGCATCCTAGAGCATCTAGGCTGCTCAAACGTTGCATTCGAACGTTGCATACTTTTGAAAAATATTTTTACGAACAAGAAGTGCATAGATGTTTAGATTGATTTTTTTATAATTAGTATGACTAATCAACTAAACAAATATAATAAAAAAAATAAAAAATATTAATAATTAAAGGTTCAGGGATTTTTTGAAAAAAAAAATTATCTCCCCCCCCTTTTGACCAAGATCAAAATTTTTTTTTGCAAAATTTGCAGAAAAGAATAAGTAATCAAATGGCGTTTATGCCAAATTGTTAAAGTAAAAATTGTTGATGTAGTGTTCATTTGTTTATAAGCCAAAAATTTCTCCCCCCAAAAACTAGTTTTTTTGTAAAAATTCAATTTGTTACAAATTGTGATTGATAGATTGGCATTTCATGAAGAGAACCCAACAAAAAAAATTGATTTTCATCCGGCCAAAAATGTAGAAATTCCATTTTAAAAAACCATGTTTTTAGTTAACAAATGGAATTTCTGATAAACAATTTATCGAATCGGATTCAAATTTGGCACATGTCTTAAGGGTATTGAGAGGTATATTTTTGTAGAATATAGAAAGAATTTGTTAACTTTTGTTCATGTTATTAAACAAATAAGAAAGTGCCATTTTTAGTGGTTTAAATTCATTTGCAAGTAAACAAATGGACCAATTTTAACATATGACCCATCATTTTAAAGGTATTTTCGAGCTCTATAACTTTTATCAACAACTTTTTCCCCTATAATTTGATGGGAAAGAACGGTCATCAAAAAACTGTTTTTCGGCACCTTCAAAATTGTTTATAACGCGCAGCATGAGAAATCTCGAGTGGGAAACATATACATATTCATACAACCACCCCACATTATATGAATCCACAATCAGATTTCAGGTATCAATTTTGGCACGAAAAAACACAGGGCGACTGGACTATCTTTCGATTGAAAATAAGCGTTTAAAAAAATTTTTGACCCAAAAAAATCAGAATTAATAAAAAATTTTAATTTTTGGGAGGTGAAGATACGATTTTTTTTAAACGAAAGCTGAGGTTGTTTCTCAAAAGGACATATCGATGCCTCTTGTTCATATAATGCTTATTGAAAAGCGAATGCAAGATGATTCTTATTCACTTTTTGGTGCAAGACAATGCTTATTCGATTTTCCGTGCAATAAAATGCTTATTCAAATTTGTGTGCAAAACAATTGCCACTGACAGAACAATAAATGTAACCCTAAATCGTCCTATTAATATTAAATTGCAATTAAATATCTGAGAATTTTAGTACGTGTCTATTGTTATAAGAAACTTTAAACACGGATCCTATCACACGTATTAAAAAATATTTTTTAAGCAATTGCAATTATAAATTATACTGAATTTAAAATTTTATAAAATTCATAGAATAAGCTAATTTTAGAATGTACATTTTCGCACACAATTTTGAATAAGCATTTTATTGCACGGAAAATCGAATAAGCATTGTCTTGCACCAAAAAGTGAATAAGAATCATCTTGAATTCGTTTTTCAATAAGCATTATATGAACGGGAGGCGTTGATATTGATAGTGAAACATTGATATTATAAATACCTCGAAACAAAAATATCGATTCTTCTGCGGAAAGTTTTTAAATATGACTAATTTAATGTTTTTAAGTTGTTCAATAAAATGAAAATTTTATTAAATTCATAGAATAATCTAATTTCAAAATGTACATTTTTGCATAGAATTTTGAATAAGCATTTTCTTGCACGGAAAATCGAATAAGCATTGTCTTGCACCAAAAAGTAAATAACCATCATCTTGCATTCGTTTTTCAATAAGCATTTTATGAACGGGAGGCGTCGATATATATGAAAAAAGTTCGACTAGAATGTTTAGACATTGCAAAAAAAGGTTTCTACTCACGGGAGCGCTCTAAACCCGGTTTTTGTTTTACTTCGAATTTTGCAATAATATTTTAAAGGAGTATGCTTTACTCTATAAGAAATCTGAAAATAAAATTTTAAAAAATCGATTTTTTTAACATTTTGAACTGGAATGTCCCCTTAAATAAAAAAAGAAATTAAATTGATTAACACTTTTATAAATATTAAACAAATTTTTAGTCACTATAACAATAACCTAATTTTTAAAAAGTATTTTTTTAAAGGTTCGCAAGTTTAAAATTAAATTTGTATAATATTTTGTCAATTTTTGATTCTACATACTTGTTTTGCACTATAACAAATTGAAAACTTAATTTTTTTACACATTAAATAATTAATCCTATAATTTATTCAATATAATTTTATTGAAGAAGACTCTAACACCTTATTATTGACTAAATTGTATAATCATAAAATTACTTCAATAGATTTATCTCAAAACGTAACTTGAGAACGAAAGAAATTTAAAAGAATGACATAACTAAAAATAAAACATAAGAATAAGTTTGAATGAAAATGATTTTTCTGAATGTAAAAAAAGAGTGGGTTGAATATATGCGTAAACGGTCATAACATTTCCTCTACATTTTAAATTTTCTATTAGTTTGAGCATGTTTCATTTCACTCCCATGCTGAATCTAAGGGGGAGGTGTTACGTCCGTAACTTATTTCTAATATACTACATTTACTTATAATAATTACGTGTTTATTCTCCTTTTAAGTATTGAATCTTACCTACATATTGTAAAATATTATTATTGTCATTAAAATGCTTGTTATTGTATTAATAGAATCTCTACATGTTATTGCATTATATTCAGTATGTTTATGGTAATTGTTATCATATATATCTATTATAACAAATTTATAAATTGTATCAAATACAAGAAAGAAGAGTAATATTTAGAATTACGTGAAAATCTCTGCCACAAACAAAATTAACCTTGAATAAATAATCAGAATAACGATTAAGCATCACACAAGGAAATCAACGAACGAGCAAGAAATAATCCATCAAGCAATCAACCTGTGAGGAACAGCTAAGCGAACATGCGGCACATATCCCCACTTATAATCCTTGCGATAATTCAAGAGGCACGCATAAAATTAGAAAAACAATAAGGAATAACCATCTCTCCACAATTCCATTAGCACCAAAGGCACAAAGCTTATGGGAGAAGTTTTATAAATAAAGGGCACCAGCTCTTTACATTCAGAGAGTAATTTTTGAAACACCAACCTATAGTCATCTAACCAACGAGTTGAACACATCGTCTACAAGTGAACTAAAAGTACAAAGTTTAAAGTGAACTCCCAAGTGTTTAAAATCAACCCAAGACTATCAACAAGTATTAATTTCCAAGCAAATATAATTTGAAATAAACACAAGTATTTTTCCAAGTGTTTAAGTTAAAACGAACTTCGTTTTTAGACTTTTTTCCCCGGTTCTTAAAATAGAACTTTAAATAATTCTCAAAAATTATTATTTGGGAAATAGTTTTAAGTTTCGATAAAATCTATATTGAAACAAGACATTCCAAATTTCGAACCATCAAAATTTGGTCAACTACCGACAACCGTCTGGAAGGAAGCAAATATTTTCAAAATACAATACACTTTCACATTAGTGTATACAACAGTGATAAAATCCACACTAAGGACAACTGTCGGAGGCCCACTTTGTGAAGGGTCCTCTCAAGATTGGATTAACAGATTATTATCACCAGCTCATTCGCCACCAGTAATCGTTATTTTTAAAGTAAGATTTATAAATTAAAATTATACTCATTGTATTTTTGTCAATACTTTTCTTTCTTGTTGGTTTTGAAATAAATTATTCTCTCACAACATTTAGTAGGCTCATTGACTTATCGTCATCCCAAATTAGATTCAATTTATTTAAAACTAATTTAAAACGAGGAACGTTAGGTATATTTAATAAAGGTTTCTTTGTTTTGACGTAACATAAGGAAGAATTACAAATTTTATTTTAATTTTTAAATTTATTATTATGTAAATGCGAGACAAAATACTAAAACAGTAAAAATTTGATTTTAAATCTTTTTGCATTAAAAGATAACTTAGACTGTGGCGTTGCTAATTGTCAAAATAAAATATTAGCACTACTCAGAACATCTTGTAGGTGAGCTGAGGTAAAAATATTTACGTCGTATTCATTTTTAAATTTGTAAATTTAGCTGAAACATCTACTGATTACATTTACCCCGAATGACCCTACGTATTTTTTTTGTGCCAAATTTTTATGTTATGAATTTTCGATATTTTGTTTTGAAAAATTTAATTTGTTATAAACCATAATAGTTAAGAATTAATTAATTTTTGGTAATTTAACCAAAGTATAAAAAAAATTTCAAAAATCACATGCAATCTGATCCACGTATTAACTAAAATTTGTTAAATATTATTGTTTATAGCAAATTAAATTTTTTTTAACAAAAATGAGATATATTTATCCAAGGAACCAAAAATGTAGGATTATGAAAGAACAAAGTTTTTGGATCAAGATGAACTAAAGTTAACTATTTGTTAACTAATATTGTTTATAACAATTTACATAAATTATTTTATGATTTGTATTTAACTGGAGATTATATTATAGTAATTTAAACTAAATTAGACATGAGTAGTAACGGAATAAAAAAAGTTCATTTTTAAAGTAAAGTATATATCATTAATTTGTTAACTTTGAGGGATTGCTTGAAGGGAAATGTTTGAAAATTATTTCTTATGAACTTAAACAAAAAACACTTAAATCCATAAAAAAGTCTAGGCTGTAGACATTTAAAAAAAATTAACTGTAAAAAAATCCCACTGTGAGGCATGCACGTGATTTCTAAAAAAAAATTTTAAATCAACAAACGCATCAGACCTACTCCAGATCTTTTTGAAAAATCTTCTGTACATTATAAGGTATAAATAAATTTGAAGAAAATAAAAAAATTGAGTCCAAAGTTAAAAAAGATTAATTTGTTTATAAAAAAAAATTTTTCAAAAATTTCTTAAAAATTCAAAGAAAACTAAAACTTTTATTCTGTGACAACTTTTTTCTAAACTCAATATTTTCAGTCTTATAGGATACTGAAAGTAGGCCTACGGTTACATATATCCAAAATATCGAAAATTCATAACTTAAAAATTTGGCATAACAAAAAAATTTAAAAAATACGTATCTTTTGTTTTAATACAGAATAGAAAAAAAATATTTTTGGTCGATTTTAAAAGCTCATAGGTAAATCTCACGTGGAATTCCCCATAAGTAATTACCTCTGCCCTCAAAATTTAGGTCAATTTTAAGGGCAGTTTTGACATAAAAATCAAATATTGACAAACAATTCGCTCTTCCTTCAAAATTTTGGTCAATTTTAAGGGCAGTTTTCATCTACGCAGCAAAAATTGACGAGAAAACTCCCTCTAATCTGACCTTCCCTTAAAATTTGGGTCAAATTTGACAAAATTTTCGACCTATAGGTTGTAAGAAATTGAAATTAATTCTAATGTTTAGTTTCAATCAATAAAAGATGTTATAAACTGACATCTATTTTTAAAAAATTCTATTAAAATTAATTTTCTGTCCACAAAATTAAGGTTAATTTTAAGGGCAGTTTTTTCCTACAAGTTAAAATCTCAAAATTTAGGTCAATTTTAATAGAATTTTTTACCTACAGGTAAAAAAGAGTCCCACAAACGTCTGTTACATTAGGTCGAAATCTATATGTAATTTTACATTCTTCTTTTACCTACAGGTCATAAACGGGCAAATAATGGCCCTTACTTTATGTCAAAATTTGTGTTAGATTTGTCTTATTTTTAAAGCTGCACGTAATCTATGTCAAATTTAACCAATTTTTTACCTTTAGGTTTAAAGAAGGACTTATATGGGCAGCATAAGACCATTATTATGTCCGTAAAGTAAAATTCTTTTTTAGTGCTTTCTTTTAAGATCTCTAGTATATTATAATTTACTCCAACTTTTTACTATGCATTTATATTAAGAGAATATGATTTAAAAAGAAAAATTAAAATAAATATATAAATAGTTCATTTGAAGCACAAGGAATACAATTAATTTAGGAGACTTATTAAAAAAAAATTTTTAATAAATCCTTTGGTTAATATTATGATTGACTCAAAATAGAATCGGCGGTCGGGCTCGGTGTAAGTTTGGTAGGAGTCAGAGAGAAAGGCGGAAGCAGGAAGCGAATGGAGAAAGGAGAAGAGAGAAAGGATACCGGATGTGCGGTGAAAGGAAAAAGGAGAGAACAAGCGAGCCCGACGAAAACCGGTTTCTTCAGGTTTTTTGGCAAGTTTAAAAGAAAAATATTTTTGAAGAAAAGGTGCCGAGTATTTTATTGCATTGGAGATGTTCTTCAAATAAGAAGGTTCTCAAATAGCACATTCGGGTATATGCTTTAGAGTGATCCAAGATTGCTCTGACCAAGAGTAACGTGTTCAGGTTAACAACTCTGACCAGTGGCGAGTCAGGTACAAATTTGATTTGAAAACATCGACCCAGGAGCAGGTAGTAAGCGAATTCGCGTTACATGCTCTGCTTTCAGTCAGAGCAATTATCGTATTCGGGAACAAAATTTTGCATTAAAGTAGAGCAAAAAACGTATTCAAATTTTTCCAAATATCCACCCCAGGGTTAATATAGAGCAATAAATCTTGACCAGTATTTTTCGATGGAGCAGTTACAATAATTATGTAACTTGTTACTGCGCAAGTCATTAATTAAACAATTTGAAATGAATGCACAAATGGCACAAACATTATCGGTAATTACAGAATTTTTAGAAAGTTCTAGTAAAAGTAGTGAAGATGAAAATTTGGAGATTTTTAATTAATTTATAAAAAAAATAATTTTTATTTTTTTTAAATTTATTGTTAATAGTTTTTTAAATAATTTGTTTATAAACTGTCAATAACAAATTAAGTTCTGCGCCTCCTAAAGAAAAAAGAAAAATTGTTTCGTATTCCCAACATTCCCTTGAATAATAAACCGTTTAAAAAAAAATTTACGTCAATTACAAAAAAAAGTTATTAATTAATAACTGTTGCAGTGCAAAACGATTTATGTTTCGCAAGCATGGCTTCCATTGGCGCTGTTTCACTGGCGCTGCACTACAAGTTTGTATATATTTAAACAGTCTCAGTATTTCAGAAAAGAGTAATACAGTTGGAATTGTTAGTATATTTATATAAAATTTGTGTTAAAATATAATATTACAATATAATTCAACAATATAATAAAATAACAATATTTATAATATAATTATATACCGAAGGTAAATCACAGTGGTAAGACTCTGTGGCTTGCGATTACCGAGGTTAAGCAACATTCAGTGCGATTAGTACTTGGATGAGTGACCGCCTTGGTGCCCGCTATAGCTTGGTGTTTTTTCACTACTTTCGTGATTCATCAAGTGGGAGGTTTGACGTCAAGGCATAATGATGTTCACTGTCGATTATTGTCCGGTACACAGCATTAGAACTTGACTGTTGATAAAACCGGTTGTACTCAAGAGAGGTTTTCTACAGTTTCTCTCTCCTCTGGCGAGAAAACCTAGTTAACAGGTGGTCCAGGCGAATGCGAGTACTCCTAATAAAGCCGGCTGTAGACGCAAGTTAGGTTAATATATAGAAAATTTATATGTACAATGGTTATGATAATGCAAAAAAGTATTTCTCGGAGACTTTTGTCAAGTGCGTAAGGCCAATAGGGCTGGAGTATAAACAATAAAAAAACATATATATAATTATATTAGGTGATTCTTCTGAAAGTGCCACTTTTGAAATTCGATTTTTCAACTTATTTTTTTTAATTATATGGGTTTTTTATGAAACTTACTTTATTTCATACTCAAGAGGAAGAATTCAAGTTTTAAATACTTTGTATTATGACAAAGAAAACCCTTTTTGTTATTTTTAAATTTAGTAAAATAATAAATAATAAACACATCATATAAATAATAAAAGAAAATAAATAAAAACAATACATAACAGACAATAAATTAAGTAAATTAAATGAAATTACAATCGACACTGACCATCAATGAATTTAAACTTTTTTCTTTCTTGTAAGTAAAACCACTCGGTCGTTAAAGACTTACTATAAAAATTTTTTATATTGAAACTACAGAAGGCTAAATTGTTAATAACATTAACAAAAACTGTTTTTGTTCTAAAATTACAGGGGTTTCTTTACTCTACGAGAAGTAAAACAAAATTATTTTATTTATTAAAGTTCACAATACCATGATTTTGCAAGTGTCACTTTCATTTTTTCTAAAAGTATTTAACTGTTTAAATAAGATTTTTTTTGAAAACGCGTTTTTTACTCTTATAAACTATTTAAGAATATCTTAATAATTCAAAAAACAAACTTAAGAAAAATAAAAAGTAAAAATTTTAAAAGATATAATCTTCTATAAAGTGCCCCTCAGTTTTTGTGTCGCTGGTTAAATCAAAATGGTTTTATGAAATAAACATTAAAAAACATAGTGAAAAAATTTGAAATAAGAGGCACAATTGAATTGTAATTCAAATTTTATGTGCGTGATTTTTATTTTTATTTTCAACCATATTTTAAGAAAAATAATTGTTGGTTACTTGTGATACTGGTGTAGTACGAAAAATATGTCGCTGGTAAACTCATTAATTTCTCCAAAGTTTCTTATTTAATTTGCTCCAAAATTGGGGCACATATTACTTTAGATGTACTTAAAACTGTGCATGTGTTTTTATTTATTCTAATTCTTATTTAATTATTTTTTACGTGGATATTCAAATTGTCGCTCGTCAAATATGTCGCTTGGTCTAATCAATCGTTTTCCAATCAATCTGAAGTTTCGCATTTATTTGTTCCATGTTATTTATCACGAAGTAACCAAAAATGTAATAAACAAGTTGTTCATTTCATGACCATTTAGCTTCCTCAATATATATTATTATATATAATTTTAAAAGTTAAATAATTATAATAGTTTATTAAATATAATTAATAAACCGGGTAAAGTACCCTGAATAAATATTAATTATTCAATTTTTTATTATAGAATAATTATTTTAAAGTGTTATGATAAAATGTCAAAAAATACAAAATTTTAATTTTTTGTGAAAAATTAAAATATTTATTAATTCTATAAATTTTGATAAAATATATACTTTATATACATGAATCGATTCGTTTTTATGTCAGGAATGCAATTTTGACAAGAATTATTAAAAATTTTAATATAGAAAAAAGTTATTTCAAAAAACCAAAAAATTAATTTTTTCAAAAATTAAAAAAATATTGAAAAAAAAATTTTTTAAATATATTTTTAAAAATCCTTGTGTCCGATTCTTGGTATTCATGACCGTAATACACCTACAAAATCTTATCAAAATCCATCAAGATGTGCAAGAAAAAATTTGTCCACAAGTATCGGTGACACACACACACACACATACATACACACATACATCCGGACATTTGTTCCTCTCGACGAATTATATATACTACACTTGAAAATTTGTAAAAATAATTGATTTTAAAAAATTCGGAAATCGACATCACTATAACGCTTCCTTTATGAGGAAGCAAAAGTGACAAAATGAAAGAAAATAAAAAAATGAAAATAAAAAACGAGAAAAAGGAAACGCGGAATGAAAAATTTATCAACGGAAGGAACTTAAGTAATATTTATTTATTTTTTATTAAACGTTCATGAAACTGGTAGTGTTTTTTCAAGGTTATATTAAGATCCTCGATATTTTTTCAAAACAATTTAGCCAATCAAATAATTAGAAAAGTTCATGTTACTAGTTCAAATAATTATACGTAAAAAATTTGCATTAATTTTTTTTATTGTAATGTTGTCCTTATTAGTTGTATTAGACCTTTATTATATTTATTTTTATGTTTAATTATGTTTTTGTGATACTGAAAAATAACTTACTTAAGTGTAGGAGATAAAATGTTTATGTATATCTTGTTACAGATTTAGATAATCTAACATTATTTTCTTTCCAAAAATTTATATTTTAAAATAGAAGGCAACCAAATAATGGTTGTACAGAAATAAAAATGAAATCTATTTTGGTCAAAGATGTAATACTAAAAATATCAAAATTGTGCACACAAAATTTTTTTTTTAAATTCAAATTCAAATGTTAAAGTTTCCAGAGATTTTCCCATATATATCAGGGCTCGAACCAATGAAAGTATTTAAAAATACGGACTTTACGGACCACAAATGAAAAATTACGGACCATTTACGGACCAATTACTGCCAAAAATATATAAGAGAACATTTTACTTAAAACTATAAATTAGATTTTTTCATAACTAAAAAAACATGAAGATATCGATAACACCGAGTCTTCGACTTAGAGCGACCGATTACTTCATGTTTTATAATAATTAAAGATAGAGTAATAAAATCATTATCAATTCAATTATTATTTTCAAGAGTTTTTAACTAAAATTCTTCTTAGAATTGATTATTTTTAATAATTTTCGAAAAAGTTCTTTGACAATTTTCAAATCCATTTCTTTACAATTTTCGATTTTTCAATTATTTGTAAATTCTTCAATTAAATATGTATTAGAAAATAAAAACTTCAAATAATATAAAAAAATTCGCAATTAAAATTTCTCAAAAAAATTAATTCCACAGAATTGTTACTTATTAGTTAAAAATATGAAAAATTCAAATTTTCAAAGTTTTGAATCTGAGACCTATTCAAAATTTAATTATTTCTAAAACTTTACGCTCTTATATTTTTAATATTCAATTATAATCTAAAATTTTAACTGATAAACATTTTTAAATCAATTTTTATGAGAAAATTCTACGAGAATACTAAGTTGAAGTCCACAACGTTGATCAACGAAGAAAAATTATTCTCTAAGTAAATTATTTAAAAATTATCCATTAATTGAATTCAAAAATGGCCGATGACTAGAAAGCACATGCTTGCGGTAGCTAATCCAGTTTTTGTTTATTAATGTTTTATCGCTGGTGATTTCTGTTTTGAATTTAAGTATATTGCCTAATGTTTAAATATACTTCTTGGTGGAACATCAATTTGCGTTTTTGATAAGTGCACGCGGTCATTTTTTGTGAAAGTGTGACTTTGGTGAACATAACCTTCTTTTTCGAAGTTGATGACTTGCATGGCTTGGCTTTTTGCCCTATTACTTTGTAAATAATTGATAATAAAAACTATCATTATATTATCTTTTAATAATGAGTGAGAAATGTGTTGGATGTAAAAAGGGTGTTGCCGGTGGAGTGACTTGCTCTGTATGTAAGTCATCGTTTCATACTTCATGTACAAAAAATTGCGGTCCTCTCTCAAATGGTGCTTTTACCAAGTGCTGTAGACCCAGCTCGCCCAACTCACAATTTTTATCTGCGGATACAGCTAATGCTCCTCCTGCGTCGATCGCTGATATTGAACGCATTATTGCCGGAGCCGTCAACTCACTCACTACTCAAATTTCAGAGGTTTCTACATCTTTATCCGACAAGATAGATAGTGTGGCTACAGTCATGGAAAACAGGATGGCGAATGCTGAAAATAAAATTACTCTTCTCTCTGAACGTGTAACTACTGTTGAAGGTACTATTCAGTCTCTCTTATCACATGATCTGAATTTTGATAATAATGTTACATGTGATTGTTTAGCTGAAATTGAGTCAAGATTTAATAAAAGAAAAAACGTCATATTGTTTGGGTTTACCAAACAAAAGAACTATCTCGATAAATCCAGTATTAAAAACGAATATGTGCACTTGTAACAATATCTTAAAGATATTTTACCGGCTGATTTGCTCGTGAACACACACATATTAGGATTTGGCATGCCTTCACAGACTCAGCAACGGCCCCGCCCATTGAGAATCATCTTCCAATCGGAGGAGAAGGCGCGTTGTTTTCAAACTGTGTTTCTGGAGAAAAAGAAGAATCCTGCTCTGACAGCCTTGTCAAACCTGTGGTTAACTCTGGACAAGACCAAGATTCAATTAGGCGAAATTCGAGAATTGAAGACTCAGTTGGAGACTCGTCGTCAGGAAGGAGAACGAAATTAAAAAATAGTTTACCGAAAAGGCCACCCAGCGATAATAAAGTCAGCTTCAATCACAAACCAGTAAAATACATACATTCAAGTGCAGATGGCAGTGCGGACCCTTGTTCTACAACTGACAGTTCCTCTTTTCCCGTCCCTTCATCATCTCATAGTAGTCGTCATATTTCTGATGTCAACTCTAATCTATCTATTTACTACCAAAATGTGAGAGGAATTCGAACGAAAATAAATTCATTACGCGTAATAATTCCTCAGTGTCCATATGAAATAATTGCTCTCACTGAAACGTGGTTATTCGATGGTGTCTTAACTTCTGAAATGTGTTTCATTAATTACGATGTTTTTAGATGTGATACATTGGATTTTACTAAGCTTGTTCAGGTAAACAATATTTTTAATACATATGGCTCTTTGCTTGATCTTGTTTTTGTAAACTTCAGTAAAAATAATAATTTTAAAATTAGTTTATCAAAGGACGAACTACTACCAGTAAACAACTTTCATCCTCCTTTATTGTTTGAATTTAATTTAACTATATCAGATTCTTCTCAAGTTAAACAAGATACTTATACAAAATATGATTTTAGACATGCGAACATTGATGCAATTAATAACTATCTGCACAATGTTAATTGGAATATTTCATTGTACGGCATCGACCTTGAAAGTGCGACTAACATTTATTAAAATTATATTTTTTCAGCATTTGATTTTTTTGTACCTATTAAAACTATAAACGATAGTAATTTTCCTTCTTGATTTACTAGTGAGCTTATAAATTTGATAAAGGCTAAAAAAATTCCTCGTTTAAAGTATAAACAAACAAACACTTTCGCTGATTATCAGATTTTTTCAACTCTTTGCTCCCAATGTAAATCATTGTCAATAAATTGTTATAATGTTTTTATTCGTAACACCGAAAAACAAATAATTTCTAATCCAAATTTTTTTTGGAAATTTATTAAGTCGAAGCGCTGTGATCAGGGAGTTACTAACTGCATGTCGCTTGACGATTGTACAACGAGTGACAATAAACAAATATCCAACTTGTTCGCTTCATATTTTGAATCAGTCTATGAGGTGTCTGGTAATGGTGAAGTTTTTGATTCATTTGACATTCGTGATACCATTGAGTCAAATTATTTTATTATTGATAAACAATGTATATAAAAAATTAATGTCAATTGATGTGAATGTTGGTGCGGGTCCAGATAGTATTCCACCATACATTATTAAGTCATGCTGCTCATCTTTGGTTGAACCATTATTTATTTTATTTAATAGATCTATTGACAAAGGTATTTTTCCAAGTCACTGGAAATCTGGTATTATTGTTCTAATTTACAAGGACAAATACGAAAATGATGTAAGAAACTAAGCCCAATAACCATTCTTAACGTTATATCAAAATTATTTGAGAGCATAGTATATGATCAACTTTATCATGCTGCATCAGAAGAAATTATCGATGAGCAGCACGGGTTTGTCATGGGGAAGTCAGTTTCCACTAACCTTTGTACCTTTCTAAACTATGTGATCCCTGAAGTTGAGAGTGGTCTTCAGGTTGATGCCACCTATATGGACTTTGCTAAAGCTTTTGATAAAATTGACCATGCGATTCTTTAAAAAAAATGAGTTTAATGGGAATAAGTCCCAAATTGATTCAATGGTTCAAAAGTTATTAAGGTGACAGAAACTTATGTGTCCGTATAGATGGCAGATACTCTAGAATTGTTTTGGTGACTTCCGGTGTTCCTCAAGGATCGAACCTTACTCTTTGCAGATGATTTAAAGATTTATAAAACTATTAATTCAAACGCAGATTACATTGATCTTCAATCTGACTTAGATTCTCTGCAGGAATGGTGTTCTCGAAATAAATTTTTTCTAAATATAAATAAATGTTCAGTAATTTCTTTTTAAAAAAAACTTGTTATAAACTACACTTATGTCGTTGACAATATTGAATTAGATCGAGTGACACAGGTTCGAGATCTGGGAGTCATCTTAAGTTCAGATTTGACCTTCACCGAGCATATATCCTTCACTGTGAATAAGGCTCTTCGCTCTTTGGGTTTCATTGTAAGAAATGCTGCTGATTTTAAAAGTTTAACCTCTCTTAACCCCTTCGCAGTCGAGACTAAAATCTCATCAGTGGGCTCAAAATGTCGACAACTTTTAAGAAAACAGAAATTTGCGCAAATCAGTATACTGTAGTATTTGAGGTCGCTGATTACGAATCCGAATTCAGATTTTGAAAATTCAAAATGGCGGATCCAATATGGCGGACGACACTTTCAATAATCCATCGAATTTACTTGAAACTCGTTATTCGGGGGTTTTCGAGGTCGCTGATTACGAATCCGAACTAAGATTTTGAAAATTCAAAATGGCGTATCTGAAATGGCAGACGACATTTTCGAAAATTCATCGATTTCACTTGCAACTCGATCATATTCACTGAAAATTTGTGACTTGAAGTTTATTGATGTCTTAAATTAAAAATGTAATGTCGTTTTTGAAAATGGCGGATCCAATATAATAACCAGTAATTTTGAAAGTTAAATAAATTTATTTAAATTCTGTTAGTTAATAATTATTTAAGTCTTACGTCGAAATCCCTGTAACTGTCATTTTTGTTGAACGCGACAGTCAGTTGTTTTGTTGCTCTGTATGTGTCTAATGTGTTGTTATTATTTTTCGTTTAGCTTAAAAACTATCTTTTTTGTAACCGTTTGCAGTTGTATTTGGTCGTCTTTATTCCAGTTTGTCCTGTTATTGTGAAAATGTTGTCCGCCATATTGGATCCGCCATCTTGAATTTTCGAAATCTGAGTTCAGATTCGTAATCAGCGAACCCGAAAATCCCCGAGTAACGAGTTTCAAGAGAATTCGATGAATTTGTGAAAAATTCGTCCGCCATATTGGATCCGCCCCTTTGAATTATCAAAATCTAAGTTCGGATTCGTAACCAGCGACCCCGAAAACTTCTTGAATTTGCTTCCTTTGTCTGGTTTCCCTATTATTTTATTCACGTTATTAGAATAGAAAGAGTCCAAAACCGCTTATTACGTTTCGCAGCCAGACAACTTGGTATAAGCTTCGACTCACGTTTACATAATTATGATCACTTACGTTCTACTTTAAAAATCCCAAAGATTGAAGCTAGATTTAAATATAATGACTTGTTATTTTTGATTAAGATTCTCAATGGTCGCATGAATTGTCCTACAATACTAGCAGTCTAACGCGCGCGTCTAATATTTCGTTCTGTCCTTTAGGCATTTTGAAATAAATATTTTAGGTCAGTATTTTTTAAAACGATCTTATAAATAAATAGAAGAATTTAATTGTTTTATATAATAATTGTTTTATTCGTATTTAAAAAACCAACTTATCTTTACAATAATTTATTGCTTTGATTATTTTCTTCTCATTTTGTTTACCCAATCTGTGGGGTAATGGGTGCTTTCACTTAAGATTCAAAAAAATTTAATTAATTTACATTTTTTAGGAATATTTTTTATTTTCTAACAGAGAAAAGTGTTAATACTTATAATCAAGCTAAAACTTGAGTCTTAAAATTAATTTTTTCCTAAATTATACTGAGAGAAATTCCTGGTTCATACAACCAAATTCTCGTGGTGAAAAACGTCTTTGACTACGATCGAAGTTGTTCGAACATGACTGATCATAGTTGCGTTGACGATAAAACCTGGTTAATATAAATTTAATTTCTGGTTATAGTAACCAGGATCATGGTTGACACTAAAATTGTGGATATGATTGTAAAGCTATAATAGAAATAATTTACGTTATCTATGATTAAGAGGTTAAAATTATGTTTTTTCATCTTCTCATTTTAGAATTTATTTTCATAATATTTATAAATAATGTAGTCCATCCTTTGTTGTCAGAAATATAATTTTAATAGTCGTCAAAAATATGTAGGTTATATGAAATCATTCATCACACTAATCCCATTAATATAATTAATTGTCAACAATACTGTCACTGAAATAAGTAATACGACTTGCATCAACAACATATACATTCACTTTTATTTTACACAGTTTTGTTAATAAGAGAAAAGATGAAAAACCATAAAATACTTTAAAATAAAAACTTGACGAGAGCATTCTACGTTGAGTTAAAAGTCTAACTATAGCAGAAAGTATAAAGACATACTGTGCTTGCTCATGACTACTGAAATCTAACATAACTGCCTGGCTACTACAACCAGACGTTTTTAATTAAAGACCAATTTTACCACGAATCATGGTTGTCACAACCAGGATTGTTTTTTTTTGAAATTTTAGTTAATATGACTAAATTTCTGGTTACTGCAACCAGAAAACATGTTACTGAAACAATTTTAAGTTGGTCCAGTAACTGCATTTTATTAACCACCTTTTTCTGGTTGTATTAACCCCTTGGCTGTCAACGAGATTTCCACTGTTTTGGCCAAAAATGTGTTGTAAATTTTTTTTTATTTTTATGAAACTTGGTATCCTAAGGTTTTAGGGTTCGCTGATTACGAATCCAAGGTCGGTTTTTTAAAATTCAAAATGGCGGATCCAATATGGCGGACAATTTTTTTAAACTGATCGGATTCGCATGAAAATGGTCACTCGGGGGTTTTCGGGGTCGCTGAACACGAATCTGTCGTTAGATTTTCAAAATTCAAAATGGCGGATTAAATAGAGCGGACAATTTTTCAAAACTAATCGGATTCGCTTGAAAATGGTTACTCGGGGGTTATCGGGGTCGCTGAATAAGAATCTGGCGTTAGTTTTTCAAAATTCAAAATGGCGGATTAAATATGGCGGACAATTTTTCAAAACTAATCGGATTTGCTTGAAAATGGTTACTCGGGGGTTTTCGGGATCGCTGATTACAAATCCGCGGTCCGTTTTTCAAAATTCAAAATGGCGGTTCAAAATTACTAAAAATAGGCGGATTGGCTAGAAATAATATAATTTAAATTTTAATTAAAATTGATACTTAATTTATTGGGTATTAGCTTAATTTTTAATTTTGATAATGTAAGTTGAGGTTTTTAATCAGAAAGGCTAAAAACTGATGAGCAGTGAGTTCCAAGCAAATTCATACAATTTTGCTACACGATTCTATCACATTAAAGTCGCCATTTTAAATTTTGAGAAACGAACCTCGGATTCGTAATCAGTAACTCCGAAAACACCCCGAGTAAAGATTTTCAGGCAAATTGGATAAATTTTTCAAAATAATATTTTCCATATTGGATCCGCCATTTTGAATTTTGATAAACCGACCTCAAATTCGTAATCAGCAAACCCGAAAACCCCCCAAGTAGAAATTGTCAGGCAAATCGGATCAATTTTTGAGAATGGTGTCGGACATATTGGATGCGTCATTTTGAATTTTGAAAAACCGACCTCGATTTGTAATCAGCAAACCCAAAAACCCCCCGAGTAGAAATTTTCAGGCAAATCGGATCAATTTTTGAGAATGATGTCAGCCATATTGGATCCGCCATTTTGAATTTTGAAAAACTAACGCCGGATTCGTGTTCAGCGACTCCAAAAATCCCCGAGTAACCAGTTTCAGCGATTTTTAAGAAGTATTAAACCACCTTTTTTAAGTTGCGCATATATGCGTCAAGAGCACTTTTGGCCAGTTTTAAATCCACGCATATATGGGGCATTCTATGTCAATTGATCAAGGTAAAGAAAAATTTTTCTCCAATCTTAGCAAAACTTGGGGCTTTTGTAGTACTCATAGATAGTAATTTTTTGTGAAAATATTTTTTTACTTAGTCCAATATTTTCCGAGGAGGAGGGGGTTAAATTTTTGTGATTTTCAGTACAATGCTTATTTCAATAATTTTTTACTCTTAAACAATTAAACATACAAATTTGACAAAGTACATTTTGAAAAGGTTTTTTAATGATCTTTCGATTGGAAGTAAGCATTTTGAAAAAAAAATTTTTTGATCCAAAAAAATCTAAATTAAAAATAAATTTTTATTTTTGGGGGAGAAAGACCCAATTTTTTTTTAACGAAAGCTGAGGTTTTTTTCTAAAAGGGCATATAAATGATAAAATGGGACTAGAATGTTTAAACATTGAAAAAAAGAATTTTCTCCTAAACGGTGCTAAAAACCGATTTTAGAGCGCTCCGGCGAGTAGAAAACTCTTTTTTTCAATGTTTAAACATTCTAGTCCCACTTCATCATTCATATGTCCTTTTAGGAAAAAACCTCAGCTTTTGTTTTAAAAAAAATTGGGTCTCTCTCTCCCAAAAATTAAAGTTTATTTTTACTTTTGATTTTTTTGGATCAAAAATTTTTTTTTTTCAAAATGCTTACTTCCAATCGAACATTACACTAAAAGACCCCTTGATCACTTGACGTGGAATGCCCCATATGCGTCCGCGACAGTCAAGTGGTTAACCTGGGTCCATTTCTCTCAGTGTAGTCGACTGGTCACTCTTAAAAGTTTGTATCCGACGACTGTACATATGAAACGATTTTGAATGCCAGTTTTCGAAAAACTTTTTTTCACGGACAGTCTCACGAGTTTCACACGCAGAAGTTCTCAATATATAATCATAACCTCACTAATGGAAAACGATTCATTGTAATTTTTATCAATCGAAATATCAAAAATAAAACAACGCTGAAATTTAACTTTTTTCATTCTTTCTCAATCTAAAACACATAACATAATAATATAATATTGTGTCTGAAACATACTAATAAAGAATTTTATGAAAAACAATATTTTTAATGTATAATTTTTGCGGATATTTAAAGTTTTTGAATACAGCATTACCTAGTACATGAATTTTTAAATTTTCTTTAGATTTGACTCTAGAACAACCAACATAAATTTGACCATGACCAAATGCAGAAATGGATAGAAATATTCCTACTTTATCACAAGACTGTCCTTGAGATTTATTGATAGTCATTGCATAAGCAAGTCTGATTGGAAATTGTCTTGTTACCATTTTTAAAGGAAATGTATCTACTGAAAGAGATAAATCAATACGAGGAATAAAAACTATTTCTCCTTTCGATTTTCCTGTCATTATTTCTGTAGCTATAACGTATTTCAATAAAGATTTTACAACTAATCGAGTCCCATTACATAATCCTTGAATTAAATTCGTATTTCTTAAAAGCATAATTACACACCCTATCTTCAATGATAATTTATGTGGAGGCATACCATCTGGTGTTAAACTATTTAAAAATTCTACTGGAACAATATTATTTATATCTTTTGCATCATCATCAGTTACATGTAAATCAATCCTGTAATAAATTACATCTTCTCCTTCTAATTTTGATAAAATACGATCATTCATGTCTAATACTTCTGAATTAGTCAATGAAAGAATACAAGAAGAATAAACATTCACATCATTTGGATTTATCGATGACCCATATATTTCATCAATTAAATTACCATTCGATATCAAATCTTGTGGAATTTCTAATACATCATTTTCTTTTTCAAACTTACTTTGAGGTTTGCCATCACCAACATTCAATAACCAATTTGAAAACTCTACCTGATTATCATGTAATCTAACGTTAACATTTAAAGACCTAGTTTCAAAGTATTGCCACAATTTACTATTTTTTACACAAACCTTAACAATATGAGTGCGACTACCATGCGGAACAATTGGCAAAGTTTGTCTAAAATCTCCTTAAAGCAAAATAACTTTACCTCCAAACGCTTTATTACATTTTGTAATATCTCTTAACAAAGATTCCATTGCTTGTAAAGCATATTTTGGGGTTATTGTAATTTAATCCCAAATAATAATTTTTGCACTCCTTAAAAGTTCAGCATGTTTCGACATTCCACTTATAGTACATGTTGAATCTTCATTGATTGGTATAGGAAATTTAAACATAGAATGTGATGTTCGTCCTCCTTTTAGAAGATTAGCCGCTATACCAGTCCAAGCAACTGATAAAACTACTATTTCCTCACTTTCCACTGTAGTAATAATTGTATTATGCCAATAGCTTTTACTACTTCCTCCAAGCCCATCAACGGCCATCATAACATCATTAAAAACTTGCCGTTGTTCATCATTCAAACTTTCAATAAGAGTATTAGATTCTTCTTTGAGCAATTGTAATGTTAACACATTATCTTCCTTATCAACAGAATTATAATCTTCAAAAATTTTTAGATCGATATTTGGTAAAGCAAATTGATGTAACGTAAATCCATGAAAATTAAATACTTCGTTAATTAAAACTAATAATTTTTGAAGCGATACTTCCACAGGTAAATTATTATCAAAAATCATGTGTTCTTTAAACTTATTCCATAAATCAACAGTATTTACAGGCAAATCAAACACACATATATATGCAAATAAACAACAAAGTTCTTTAGGAAATATTATACTCACGGCTTCAGACAAACATTTATCCCACTCGTTATCGTCTACCATCAAATTTCTTGCACACGCTGCTTCTGTATAAGTATTATATGTAATACCTTCATATGTTCTCACATCTTTAAATGATTTAGCACCACGTACATAAAGTAGTAAAATTCTCAAACAATATATTTCAATATCTTTTGGACTTACAAAATACATTCGACAAATTATAGGTTTTGTAATTTGTTCTCGTTTTTTCTAAGTTTTAGATGACTTAACAAAAACATACTTATGTGGTATTTCAGAGAACAAATATTTGCGTGCTTCAGGATCTTGTCTATTTAACTGAAACCATGCTGTCAACATTGTATTTTTAAATTTCTCAATTGCAGTTTGTTCCATTCCTTCTTGAAAACATATTGATTGTTGATGAGGCAAATGTACAGCTAGTCTATATGTTGCATGTGATTGCTCGTGCATATTGATTTCATAAAGTCTATGCATTGCTTCTGGTGGACACACATACCGTGTATTTAAATAATTTTGAATTTCATCATAATGCATTACTTGATTATCATCTTTATAACCAACTATTGCATAATCATGTCCCTTATAACAATATTTAAATAAATATTTAATACCACCTGTACTACCACATTCTACTAAGTTAATATGACATGCAAATTTTTTACTTAAATACGGATTATATGATACAATCATCGAATTGTCAGCAGTGCACTTAATTGACCCGTCTCTATTATAAAAAATAATTTTTTTGCCATCATTTTTTGTTTCAGGATTCATACAAGGAGAGTTTACATTTTGTTTTCCACAGGGTCCAAGAACTTGAAATTGTTTCACAATTTTATAAAGATCTGGATTCTTTGTTTCATCAGGGATTTCAGCACATATTATTTTATCTATAGCTTCTGCATCTCGATTCGCAAACTTTTTATCTAAAAAAATTATTAAATGTACATGAGGCAATCCACGCTTTTGAAATTCTATTACATATACATAAGCAATGACTGGACCAAAAATTTGTTTATCTTTTAATTCATAGATTAATTCTTTTACTTTCTTTTGAAAAACACGGGCAACAATATCTGGTCGGTCAGACGCAGTTTCAGAATCCAACAAATTTTCTATAATGTCAGGCCATTTTGGATTACATGTCATTGTAATAAATAAATCTGGTTTTCCAAATTCTTGAACTAATCGCATAGCATCCATAATACATTGTTGATAAGCACGTGGTCCTCCGGTAAATGTAGAAGGTAAAATGATCATTTTTCCTGGTCGAATATTTTCTTGTGTTGCTTTATTATTCATATAATCCATTAATCCACAGTACATTTCTGCTAGAAGTTTTTTCTGTTCAAAACGAATATATTTTAAACGCTCACCTTCTACTTTTGACCAACTATCAACAATGAATTGTTGAGTTAATTTACCCGTTTGTAAACATGGATTAAATGTGCCTCTATAAGACAAGCGATACATATAAAATTGTAAAGGAGTAATATTACGAACAACATCAGTATGTTTCATATTTACAGTCCATCCTAAAGATAATTCTTTTCTTTTATAATTTAAATTGTTTTGTTTCATTACTTGTTTTTCATCTCCATTTTTCGCTTTTCTGTAATTACGTTTTCTCAATCTATCATTCTCTAGTCTGATTATTTTTTGTTCATCTGTGTCCTCGAGCCTAGCCATTCTTTTTCTTTCCTTCTCTTTTATTGAGCGTAATCTTTTTTTCTTTTTTCATTTTCATTACTTGTCTCCTCTGAATCATTCAAAGATTTACCTTTATAAACATTATTATTATCATTATGATTATTATTACTAACACTGATAATAGTTTCATAAATAGAAGGAAAGTTTGGTATTTCTAGAAGTTCTTGAGATCGATCCGTAAAAAGACGTCTCCAATCATACTCGACAATCATAGGTCTAATAATATTTATCAATTTCACGGAAGGAAATGAAATTAGACGATTATTTTCAAACATAAAAATTAGATGTCGTCTCATGTCACTATGAATATAATTAACAGTATTTGGCAATTCATTGCAATATAAAGATGTTGCGAAAGCTATTGAGTATATGCCACAGTCTATTCCATTCGGTTGCTGATCGACAGCTAAAAAAACTACCGGTGGTTTAAAAGGATATAATCTACTTAAATTTTTTTTTGATCTTTATTAAAGTATCCTTTATTAAGACTGTCATAAATGTATAACCTTAATCCATCGTAGTAAGTACAAATCCAATCCAAATCCATATTTATTAATCGGAATAATGAAATCAAGCGTAAATAAATAAAAAGTACTTAGCATGTTAAAAGTTAAATTTGATTCTCTTCTCAACAACTTTTTAAATTCAGAAATATGATTGTCATTTAACATTTTTCCTTCAGTATGTAAAATTCTATTATCTTTGTCACTTAAATAAACATTTCCTTCTTTGTTAGACATGATTTTTTAATAAAATGAACGAATAATAGAATATTTTTCAAAAATTTATTTTTTGAAAACACTTAAACTCAAATCTTCTAACTCATAAATAAATAAATAAAAATAATAACTAAATGCAAATAATTTTTTATATTTTATTTTATTTTTTAAATAAATAATTTTTTTAATTTAAATTTTTTTCTATTTTTTATTTATTATATATTTAATAATAAATAGTCATCAAATCTCTGATTTATCTCATAAATCACATAAATAACATAAGTCTTATTTTCGTCATTTATAAATCATATAATTTTTATAATAAATCACATCAACACATATAACTCATGAATCTCATATAAATCATAAGCACATATAACTCATTAACTCATATAAATCATAGGCACATAAGTACAAATAAATATATAAAAAATTGCAATAATGTCTTACCTAATATAATTCAAAAACACTTTAATCAAAATTTATCTAAAAAAATTAACAAAAATAAATAAATTTATTTACTCAATAACAAAATTATTGAATACAAAAATTTTGACAATTATTATTAATTATTAATAATAATAATAATTAATTTTATAATAATTAATTTTTTAATGATCAAAACTTTTTCACCGCAAAGCCCTTTTTTATAACAAAGCCTAATTTTCACTCCTACTATCTATCACTGAGAAAAGAAGAATAATAATCAGCCAACAAAGAAATAAGACTCCATTTTGGTATTTTGGCTTGAAAGTAAAATTCCCTACTTTTGCTTCCCCTACCAATTGCTGTTGCACTCTTTCTATCTGACCCATAAAAGGGAGAAAACATGATACCCTTCTCTAAACCAAAAATGTAGGCGTTACTTTCTTAACTATTCGTCTCTCTTTCGCTCCTACTCTAAACTGAAAGGAGAGACAATACCTCCCTCTCTTTCTCTCTATAAATCTTTTTCTCTTACTGCAGACAGACTGAATGAATAAATGAATGAAAGAATACGAAGATTAATATAGTTAATTGTCATTCATAAAACTCTGTTCTCCAACTCGCTTCTCCAGACACTCTCCTACATTTTATGTCGAATTTCATAGAACAAACTATCGGAATAACAGTACCATAAATAGAATATGTAGAGAAGGTAACTTTTATAGCGATTGTCTAAACTTTTTTGACTCTAATTTAAATCCGTTTATTGCTACTTTGCGCAAAACAATACTGAGATGTTAAATTTATTAGGTTATAATTATACAAATGTTTAAAAGCGACAAGTTTTTGTCCTCATCTTTATACTTTGTAAATGGTTCATCGCCCGTTTATTCATCTAAATAAATAAATAAATATTTGAACAAAGAGACTGATGTTTTTGTTTTATTGATAATTTTTGTATAATTAAATATTCAATTAAAAATAATATTTTATGAACATTAATGAAATTTTTTTCGTTGATAAACGTTGTGGACTTCAACTTCGTCGAGAAGTTCATTATTTGAAAATAAAAAAACAATTTATTAAATAATTACATTATCTTTTGCAAAATTTTATTAAAATAGATTTTAAAAATAATTAAATAAGGGAAAATTTTTAAAAATAATTAAAATTTTGCCAAGAAATTTATTAAATTTTTCGAAAATAATTCATTTTTAGAGAAGAATTTTATTATTTATAAAGATAATTGATAATATACGCAAAAAATTGCATTAAAAATTTTAAATGCAATAATTTTATTCTTTAAAGAAATTTAATCAAAAAGTTATTAAAAATAATATTTAAATTCTAATAAATAGATTGTAGCAAAGGTTATTAAAATAATTAAATTTCTTTGATAAATTTATTAAATTTTGAAGAATAATTACATTTTTCGAGGAATTCGATTAAAATTGTATTAAAAATAATTGAAATTCTGCAATTAGCATTATTATTCATCAAAATAATTGAATTCCTAATAAGAATTATATTATTTGCCAAAAAAATTAAATACCTGTAAAAATTTTATTACTTATGAAAATAATTGAATACGGCAAAGAAATTCATAAAAAAAATTTGTAAATAATGAAATTCCTGTAAAATTGTTATTATTTTTTGAAAATAATTAAAGGTTTGTGTAGAATTTTAGTAGATTTTTTAAAAAATAATTGAATTCCTTCAATCATTTGTAATTTCTTTAAAATTATCCAAATTATATCGTATACTTTACGTACTTTGCGGATCTTTTTCAACCGAATTACGGACTTTACAGACCTTTTTTAAAAAAACGGACTTTTACGGACTTCGAGCAAAGTTACGGACTTTTACGGGATTTACGGACCTAGTTCGAGCCCTGATATATATGAGCGATTCCATGTCAAGTGATCAAGGTGGAGAAAAATTTTTCTAATCGTAGCAAAATTTGGGGCTTTTGTAGTACTCATAGATAGTAATTTATCGTGAAAATATTTTTTTACCTAGTCCAATATTTTCCGAGGGGGAGAGGGTTAAATTTTTGTGTTTTTCAGTACAATGCTTATTTCAATAATTTTTTACTCTTAAACAATTAAACATACAAATTTGACAAAGTACATTTTGGAAAGGTTTTTCATGCTCTTTCAATTGGAAATTAAGCATTTAAAAAAAAAAATTTTTTTGACCCAAAAAAATCAAAATTAAAAATAAATTTCAATTTTTGAGGGAGATGGATACGATTTTTTTTTAAACGAAAGCTGAGGTTTTTTCCTAAAAGAACATGTAAATGATAAAGTGGGACTAGAATTTTTAACCATTGGAAAAAAGAGTTTTCTCCAAAACGGAGCTAAAAACCGGGTTTAGGGCGCTCCGGCGAGTAGAAAACTCTTTTTTTCAATGTTTACACATTCTAATCCCACTTTATCATTTACATGTCCTTTTAGGAAAAAACCTCAGCTTTCGTTTAAAAAAAAAATATCGTATCCATCTCCCTCAAAAATTGAAATTTATTTTTAATTTTGATTTTTTTGGGTCAAAATTTTTTTTTTTAAATGCTTAATTTCCAATTGAAAGAGCATGAAAAACCTTTCCAAAATGTACTTTGTCAAATTTGTATGTTTAATTGTTTAAGAGTAAAAAATTATTGAAATAAACATTACACAAAAAGACCCCTTAATCACTTGACGTGGAATCGTTCATATATATGGGGCATTCTATTTCAAATCGTTTCACTGACAAAAAACAATCGCAATGAGAGCGATTTTCTAATAATTTTTATTATATTAAAATTTAATTATTTATAATATATTATGTAGTGATTCGAATGAGAATTTCATTAACTTTCTATTTCTATTTTTCAAAATTGAGCTCATTTTCGTAGAGAAATTCCTGTTTGAAATATTAAACTTTAAATATCTCAAAACACCCCCCCGTCGATTTTTATCAAAATTATATGAAATTAAAGCTTACCTTTTCTAGTTTCTATTTCCGTAAAATATATTATGGACATTTAATGGGATTAAGCGAAATAAAATTATTTAAAATGTGTGTTTTTTTATATAATTTTTTTAACAGTGTAATTTAAGTATGAATTATGTGATTTATATTAGTTTCTAAATTTAAATTAAAAAACTCACAAAACAAATAAAACTAACCAATTGGAGCAACAAAGTCAATCTTCTTTAAAGAAGAAAAACTTTATTATTTTTAACAATAATTTTATGCAACTTGAATTCTTCCTCTTAAGTATGAAATAAAGTATGTTTAATAAATAAACCATATAATTAAAACTAGTCTCTAAAATGGCGCGCTATGCGCGCCCAAATTTCTCCTCTATTTTACTTTATAATAATTTATAATTTATTATAGAGGTAAAAAATTTATTTAATGATATGAAAATTTACTGAAAAGAGAACATGTGATTAGAAAGTTTTTTATCAAATTTGCTTGTATGTATTATAAAATTACACTGTAAATCAGCAGTAAGCTAAAAATCATTTTTACGAATTGTAATTTTTGCGAAAATTGGTATGGTGAATTGCTACAGGCATACAAGTTTACTATAGTAATTGTCACAAAAATGACAATTCCCAAAAATTAGTTTTCGCATAAGTGCAGTTCGGTAAAATGACATTTCGAAAAAATGACATTTTGGGAATAATCATGCGTCCCTAATATTACAGTGACATTGCAGGAACATTACTGTAACATTACATGGTAATGTAATTTGTTATTCTGCAACGCTATAAATAAAAGCTCGTATTTAAATCTAATGATTATAAAACAAGTTTTTTAATGCAAATGTTAATTTTAAAAAATAAAATAAATAGGTTAAACCGGCTTTTTTCTAACTTCAAACAATATCAACAAACACTTTATGTCTATATATATGTATACACGAAACTATCTTACAATAACATATATTTTTTTAAAAATCCTTTCTATTAAAGAAAAATTAAGAAAAAGGCAGAAGATCATTTTGTAAAAATTTCAAAATATCTTAACTTCCACTTTTAAAAATTAACAAACAACAATATATTGTTATTGTTCATGTAATTTTTCTTTAATTGAACAATGAGTTATTAATTCACAAATGCGCTATTATAAGTATAAAAAGGATAGAAAGCTGGTTAACTAAAAGAAGCACAACAAAACAGCAACTTTAAAAATTATTTTCAAACTAATGTAATAACAAATCAATAACATTAAAGTTCCAAATAACCCCAAGCTGAAAAAATTGCACAATTTATTTTGTAAAATATGTAAAAAAATATTTTTAAAAATCTTCCTTGAATTAAAGTAGATCATTCTCTTGATAAATATAATAAAAAAGCTGTTATTATTAACGGTGTACCCCTTTTTCAAAAAATAATTTTTACACATGACATATGAAAAAATTAAACAAAATTTAACAAGGCATGATAGTATATACCGATAAGTGTGAAAAAAATACAAAATTAATATAATATAATTAAATTAGCTTTTAGAATTAGAAGTTTATTTTTAATTGAAAATTCAGGAGTATTTTTCTTACCAAACATATTTTAAAAATAATTTTCTGCGTAACACCCACCGATATTGAGTATAGAAGTTTTTATAAACACTTTTATTGTTTTATGTTTGTTATTATTAAATTTGTTATTGTTATTGTAAGATATTTTTTTTGTCCAAAGATATTTTGAAAGTGATTTTCTGCATAACACCTATCGATATTGAATAAAAAAGTTTTCATAAACACTTTTATTGTTTTTATATTAAATTATTATAAAATTTGTTATTATTATTATTATTATAAGATATAATATTTTTTGTTGTCATACAGTTATTTTTCAAATTTTCTGCTCCGCATTATTCTTCAATAAAATTATATACTGCTTCTGCAAAATATATAAATATAACGATTTTTAATGAGAATATGACATTTTAGTTTAAAAATAATTTTAAGCAAATAAACACATGAGCAAATTTCTCTATATTAAGAAAATAATTTTGATTCACATGTTACATTTTTTTATTATAGATAGTAAAAATAATTTTTAACATACTTTCAATTTACAAAGTTTTGAAATAAATATATGAAAAATATATTGTTTTAAACGTTTAGATAGTTCATATGGATGGAGCATGTGCCAGAATTCCTTCGAAACCAGAACACAATAATGGCAATGTTGCATTCGAGCTGCAGTTGTATTCAACAACTATTATTTCGAACTTGGGTTCGCATGAAGAGAATATATAAGAAATATAATTTCTAATCAAAGTGTTTAGAGAGAAAGAAAAAGAAAGATGAGTTATGGAAAATAAAAGGATAAAATAATTTTATATTAAATTAAATAATAACAAATTTTATTTTTACAGGACCTAGAATTTACTTACAAGTGGATAATGAATCAGATATTGTATCCGCTGAAGGTGCTCCACTATCTCTTCAAAAAGTTATTTTGGGGTATCGTGAATTGAAAAAATAGATGATGGAGAAATGCACAGAGAAGACATTGAATAATCAATTTAAAGAAATTGATCTTTTTTAATCATTTCACAATTCTTTATTATATTTACATTTAAAATAAACATTCTTCAGTATCATTAGATTAACTATATCCAAAAGATATTTTTTTTTCAAAAAAAAAAAAATATATATATATATATATACACTACCGTCCGAAATTGTGCGAACGCTAACATCTCGAGCTATTAAAAAACACACCCGCACAGAAACAGTGATAACTCCGTTAAAAATGAAGCTAGATGCTTTTTTTAAATTTCATTGGAAAGCTTATTAAATTTGCAATGAAATGCTACTATGTTAAGTTGTATTGCATAAATAGGAAGCGAGATATCATGTTATAAAGACAAAAAAATAATTATATTTTTTTCGGAATTTCTTACTCTGACTTTGACTCCCGGCACAGTTTAGCAAAGTTTATGAAAAAAATTGTTACTTTTACAGACAATTCCTTGTAACCAAAGCTTTAAATAGAGACCAAGAACAGCAAAAAATATTTACGGGTTCGCGAGATATTAAAAAAAGAGTCGGACCGTGCAAAGCAGAATTTTCAATCATCGTTTTCTCTAATTCGCCGTTGAGTCAATTACTTGTCTGTGAAAAAATTGTCGAAAATTAATTTTACCAAGTACATTCTTACTGAGATCCATTTTTTAATTTAATTTATTATATATCGATATTTAAAAAGTGGATCCCAGTAAGAATGTACTTAGTAAAATTAATTTTCGACACTTTTTTCATAGACAAGTAATTGACTCAACGGCGAATTAGAGAAATCGATGATTGAAAATTCTGCTTTGCACGGTCCTGCTATTTTTGTAATATCTCGGGAACCCCTAAATATTTTTTGCTATTCTTGGTCTCTATTTAAAGCTTTGGTTACAAGGAATTGTCTGTAAAAGTAACAATTTTTTTCATAAACTTTGCTAAACTGTGCCAGGAGTCCAAGTCAGAGTAAGAAATTCTGAAAAAAATATAATTATTTTTTTGTCGTTATAACATGATATCTCGCTTCTTATTTATGCAATACAACTTAACACAGTAGCATTTCATTGAAAATTTAATAAGCTTTCCAATGCAATTTAAAAAAAGCATCTAGCTTCATTTTTAACCGAGTTATCACTGTTTCTGTGCGGGTGTGTTTTTTAATAGCTCGAGATGTTAGAGTTCGCACAATTTCGGACGGTAGTGTATATATATATATTATTATTAGTTACTTTTAATTTAATTACTAAAATTGCATTAGTTTTTGAGAAAACAAATAATGTGAAGAATGTTTATTATGTACTTACTCCTTATGAGTTAAATATTAACATTTTCTCCATCTTCTAAAAACATTTCATTATTGCTATATAGAGAAGATAAATTTTTTAAAAATTTATATTAAATAATTGTTTTGTTTTGATTATACGAAGAAAAATATTTATTTTTGAATGTGATTATGAAGCAATACTTAGATAAACATAGTATTTTTATTATAAAACATAATATTTATGTTTAAAAATAATTATGATACAATTCTTAGATAAATATGAAAATTTATAAAGAAAAAAAATTGTTGAACATCTAATAATAAATAAAAAATGTTTTCTTTAGATTATACGAAGAATAATATTTATTTCTGAAAATGATTATAAAGCAATTCTTGAATGAATATGAAAATTTATAATGAAAAAAAACCATCGAAAGAAATTGTTAAACATCTTTATGAATTATAATTAGTCACAATTTACCATTGACAGTATTGTATGACAAAATGTATAGTTTACTACAAAAATCATGTATATTACTTAAAAATAAAAAAATAAGTAATATTTTTTTTAATTATTAAAAATTAAACTAATTTTAATCCCACAAATTTGTTTTTAACAATTATATGCTATAAAAAATTTACTTTCAAATTCTGATATTGTTAGCCGATAATTTAAATAATACTATTTCATTTCTAGAGAAAAACAACAAAACTTTAACTTTAATTACTTATATGTTAGTAATTTGAAACGCAAACATATAGCATAAACTACAATAAATAATTAAAAATTTAACAAGTAATCTTACAAAATTCACGGTTGCCGTAGAAATTTATTTTTTATGTATTATATTATATAATAATCCACGTCCGAGAAATTTAAAATGACATTTAATTGTCACAAAAAAAGAAATTGTGCTATTTTGTGCTCATTTTGCGCTAATTTGTGACGCAAAAAGTTTTTTAAAAAATTAAAATTAATCTTAAAAATTAAAAAAAAATTTACAAAAAATTGTTTTCCTTAAAACAAATTTTGGGCTCATTTGGGCACATCTAGCACAAAAATATATATATACCATTTTTGCACTAAAAACATGTATTTTTACTTATTTTATAATTTCAAAACTAATTAAAATTGACTTGATATGAAAAATTAGAAAACTATAACTATATTATAATTTAAATTTTAAATAAAGGTTAGTTGGCATCTAAATTTATAATTTCAAAGCCAATTTAAATTACGTTAGTATCAAAAACTTGCAAAAAATTCTTGTACGCAAATGATAATTTTATTTTTGTATTAGAAAAGCACAAAATTTGTTATCAGAAAAAAACATTTTGCAAAACTTTTTCATCAACTTAATTTAAATTGTAATATTAAAGAAGAAAGAAGCTATTAAATTCCCAAATCAATTATACAAATAAATTAAATATCTTAAATAAATGTCTTGATAAGCTCATGGATTTCATATGTATCGACAGCAATGATAAATTAACTTTCTATCATTATAATTGCCTATGAATTAAAATATTAGACTTACCATCTTTGATAAACTTCCTACATTATCATTAAAATAATGTAGGAAGGGATAGTATATGTCAAGGAACTCGGAGAGTCGCGAGGTGCATGTAGCTCAGTGATCAGAGCAGTCTACCAACAATAGAAAGATCGTGGGCTCATATCCCACCATACTGTGGTTTTTTCTGAGTTCTTTGATAATTTTGAAATTATTAATTAATTTCGAAAATAATTTTAAGATTAAGCAGGTTTCTGTATTTGGGTAACTGTGCTGTCGAAACATATAAAATCCATGAGCTCATCAAGAAATTTATTTAAAATATTTAATTTATTTGTATAATTGATTCAGAAAATTCATAGCTTTTTTCTCTTTTAATATTTAACTACTGTATAATAAATTCACTTTCTATAATTAATTTAAATTGATTTTAACATTAAAAATAAATAAAACTAAATATTTTTTGTGCACAAATAGTAATATTATTTTTGTTCTAGATTTGTATTTATGGTATTACCTTAATTTAACTTGTTTTTGAAATTATTAGTTTAATAAACATACATATGTTTTCTTAAACGTAACAATTCTATCTTTGTTCTCGATGTGCACAAATAAGCACAATTTTTTTTAAATAAATTTTTTACAAATTTTTTTTTATGTTTTAAAACTAATTTTTTTTTTAATAACTTTTTGCTGCACAAATTAGCACAAAATAAGCCCAAATTAGAACAACATAAATTTTTTTCTACATTTGAAAAGGCATTGACAACTTTTTGAACGTTTACAATGCAAAATACTTTTTTGAGGGTAAAAAATGACACAGTAAAAAAAGTCTTATTATTTTCAGCCTGTTATTTATTCAGTTGTTTTCTTATAGTAAAGTATATGGGCTACGTGACCACTGGATAACATGCCCTTTATATACAAAAATTTCTCATGTCTTTTTGATGACAAAAAAAATATTTCGAAAATTTGATATACAATCTAAAAAAATTATTATTTTTTTACCAGATTATTATTATTTTTCTCTTCTGGAGTGTTCAAAGAATAACACATTGAAATCTTATTTTTGACAATGAAAGATAACTTAAATTAATATACATCATTTTTATTAGATTATTTGTTTATTTTAAAACATATTTTTTTCTAATTTAAAAGAGCAAACCATGATGATTATCAGCACATTGACTGTACTAAATTTAAGGAAATCATCTTAAAAATTTAGGAGTTGTATATTTAATATAAGAAGTATAACTGTAAATTCAGATGATGTATATTTATTTTCACGCAAGCCAAGCTTAAACTAAGACTACCATTACTTTCAAGACTTGTTTAAATTAAATAGTTCTTAAAATAAGATTTACTTTTACTGTGAACCTTTAAATGCCTATTTAACTCATGTAATCAATTTTTTATACGAAACTCACATCATTATCATAAATTATTTTTTAATTTTAGAAAACAAAATTATTTTCTCTAATCTCGCATATAAATTAATGTCAAATAAGGGCTTGAGTGGATAATAATTATAATAATGGCTCTTCTTTCGGTGACTTTACAGATTAAGTGAGATATCACGTTAGACAACTTTATTAGGTCTCTTAGACATAACTTAATATTATTAAACATATACTCTCGAATACGAAAATATTATAAACTTTTTTGATATTTCTTAATAATTTTTTATCTATAAAATACTGTTATACATTATACATTTTCTTGTAATTCGAAAGCTATTAAGTGTGCGAGACTATTGTTCGGATTCAGTTAACATTTTCTAAGTCAATGAGCTTCTAATTTTTGAAAAATGAATTAATTTATACTTATTTTACATCAATATAGTAGATGAAAACAAATTTTTAATAATTCATTAAATGAAAAAGTCCAAAAAATGCAACTTCTACTTTTTAAAAATAATATACAATTATTTTATTAGAGTAATAATAATTTTTTTAATGTTGCAAATACAGAAAGTAGGTAAAATATGTGAAATTTTTTTAAAATTTTTGATAAAACTGTAATGTTGAACATAATTTTTAAATTCAAATTTATTCCGCGTCGAATTCATTCATTTCATTTCTATACATTTAATATATCTATATATTTTGCTGTGCTCACTGCCTGGCTGACGAGAGAGTAGTACCGATGGCGCACTCACCGCCGCGCATGACGTAGGTCGCTCTTACCTCTCGTCATACCTGAGGAGAGCCAGCGATCTATATACTTGCTTGCACATTTCGTTTCACTCAGTCTGCCTACGACCGGACTCGGGGCTTGCTCCGAGGCCGACCGACAGCAGCTCACAGTCCTTTCCTACCCTCGATCTATTCCTTGGACAGAGAGGGCTAATCCTGGCCAAGGGATGATTTCCTTCGGAAGAGCTGGTGAACATGAGGAGCTAATCTGTTCACCGGCTCTCCAAAAAAATTCCTAGAAGGAGTTGTATAGAGACTTCGGGAGCTAACGAGTCTCTGTAACACCCTTCGCTTTCTCAAATAATAATTTTTACCTGGTGCAAGGTAGACCGTGTGGAGCTCCACCGTGAATGCTTTGTACCCTTTTCCACCTTTTGTCTCAACTGAACGTGGGGCGCTAACCCGGGACGTTGAGACATCCATGTTAATTTTTACCATCCTTCTACACACACAATTACATAATTTCCCCTGTTGAACTGAGGAGCTAATCGTTCAACAGATATGACACAAACACCTGGACAACTTGGCCTTGAGGAGCTAATCAGGTCAGGATGTCCAGAACATACAAGATTTTTACACTAATTTCGCGACGGGCAAGAATATCGACCGTAGTTCGATATCTAGTTTTTTTTCGATAATTTCTTAAATTTCGACCTAGCGTGCACGACCCTAGTTTCCGTCCGCGCGCGTAATTAGGGGTTAATTTCTAGAATCAACCCAGTAATTTTCAGTGTCACGATTTTGTAATTTTAATTAAAATAACAGGGTAAATTTTATTACAGTTCGAACCAGAACGAGAACGACAATGAATGATCCGGAGTGAAGGAGTGAAATGGCGGACGAGCCTAGATTTTCTATTTTTGTTATTATTAAATTTTCATTTATTTAAATATTTTATTTTTATTAATTGTAATTTAATTCTAAATTTTAGTTTATTATTCAAATTTTATAATTTCTTTCTTTATTAATTTTTTTGCATTGTATCGAGTCAGTTTTATTATTTTTTTATGTTTTATTGTAATTTCATGATTTCTATTTAATTTGTTAATTATTAAATTTGTTATTATTTCTATTTTTATTATTTTGTTAAATATATTTACTTTCGAAGGTTTAAATTATGTTTTATTATTTTGATTTTACCTTTTCACAAATTTCTCTTAAATTAGTCTTTATAATAGATGGCGCTTGCGTCACTGTAAATTGATAGAATTTACCAAACTAGAGACCCGGACTCCATCCGGCGAGCAAATCCTTATTGGCAAAAATTAAGATCATTACAAAACATTAAAAACACAATTTTTTAATAGACATATCATAAATTTAATTAATTAAAAAAATATATTAATTATAAAACTCTTCAAAAACAATATTTATTGTCAGTTCTTACACTTGAATAAATTTTTTTTTTTAGTTTTAAATTGATTAACTGATTAAAAAATGTAGTGTTTTTTTATAAAAAAACTTTTTCAAAATTGTTGTTAATTCATATGCATCTAAAATCAAAACCAGCCATTTTCTTAAAATAAAATAATAAATATAAATATAAAATTAATTTGAATTAACAATTATTCAAGTAAAGCAAGTAAATTTGAAACTGTTATTCTCAATTTAGGGGTGGTAGCGATTCTACGCAAATAAACCCTACAAAATAAAATTCTACACAATTAACTCTACACCAGGAAATTGTACACACTACATTTAATAAATTTGATTAATTCTACGCAAATAAATTCTACAGAAAAAAGTCCTACACATTAGAATTAAATAGAACAAAATATATCATTAAAATCTTTTAATTCTACTTGATTAAATACTACATCAGAAATTTGACACCGTTTATTTTAATGAAAATAAAATTCTAATAAAAAATTTTTTTATTTTAATTTATAATTCTACGCAGTTAAATTGTACACCAGAAAACTCTACACATTTAAAAAATATTGATTAAATAAAGTTTTAAAAGATTCTAAATAAATAAATTCTACAAATAAATACTCTACACAATAATAATACTAAATAAAATGTAACTTTAAATACAATTTATTTAATTTTGCACTAATAAATACTACATTAAAAAATTCTACACAATGTATTTTTAAACGAAGAAAAATATGAATTATTTTTTCAATTTAATTTTTAATTCTCCACACTTAAATTGGACCCCAGAAAACTCTACATATTGGAGAAATATTGATTAAATTAAGTTTAAAAAAATTCTAAATAAAGAAATTCTACAAATAAATACTCTACACATTAGAACTAAATAAAATGTAACTTTAAATAAAATTTATTTAATTTTGCACGGTTAAATACTAGGGGAGTGCTGTTAGGGTTGGACAGGTGTTAGGGTTCAGCCATCGCGTTTATTTTGTTCTATCACACTAGTGCCATCTGTTTTTGTACTTAAATTCTTGCTACTAATGCCAGTCAACTTTTCACATGAGTTTCAGTCAAGTATACAAACGTATATTTTTATTTTTTGCGAGTCATTGTTATACGCTCAACAGAAACTTTTTTGTGGTGTCAAAAAAGAGAAGTAAATGTAGAAGAAATATGCGAAAGACAAAGCAAATTTATTGAAATTGTTTATTAAGATGTTATACGAAAATGTGAAAAGAAATTAAGGGGTTTTGTGTGACGCGTTTGTTTTCTGTGTGGTATGTCGCAAAACAACGCGTGAGTTAGCGTTGAGCCAGGCGGTGTCGTAAAGGTTGAACCGCCTAAAATATTGCAATTACGAAGCGTACTTGCAACAGAAATTCATTTTTTGACTGAAGGAGGTGTCAAAAACTTTGTTTCTAACGAAAAAAGAGGAAAAAAATTTTTTCGATAATCTTTTTTATTGTTTTAATTTAAAAATTTTTTCTTTCATTCTTAAGAAATAAAATATCTAATGTTATGCAAAAATGCACAATATGGGATTTTATTTTAATTTAATGGTTCCTTTCCTCATTTTCAAGTGTCATTCTATTATTTGAAGGACATTTTTAACCATTTACCTAAATATTTCATTGATTTTATACAGTGGCTCAACCCTTACACCCATGTTCAACCCTTACAACATTATTTTTTCTTTTAAATTGCTTATAACTTTGAAACTTTTAGCCGAATTTTTTTGCAATGTACAGCAAAAACATTGCATTTGAGTTCATCTTTCCAACAATATGCGCGAAAACGTGAAATTCGCACTGCAGAGGAAGTTATGAAGAAAATTCAAAACTATGTCCAACCCTGACAGAACTCCCCTACATACAAAAATTCTACGCAATATAACGAAGAAAATAACAATTATTTTTTAAATTAAATTTTTAATATTCTGCACACTTAAATTGGACCCCAGAAAACTCTACACATTTAAAAAATATTGATTAAATAAAGTTTAAAAAAATTCTAAATAAAGAAATTCTACAAATAAATACTCTACACATTAGAACTATATAAAATGTAACTTTAAATAAAATTTATTTAATTTTGCACGGTTAAATACTACATACAAAAATTCTACGCAATATAACGAAAAAAATAACAATTATTTTTTAAATTAAATTTTTAATATTCTGCACAGTTAAATTAAAAACCAAAATACTTTACACAATGAAATAATTTTTTAAAGAAATTTTAAAACTCTAGTCAAATATATTCTTCAAAAAAAACTCTACACATTAAAATAAAATATATATAAAAATTTTTAATCTAATTTGTTTAATTCTACACACTTAAATTCTATATCACAAAATTGTACACAAATTATTTTTAAGCAAGGAAAAATATTTTCTTTATTTTTTTAATTTAATTTTTAACCCTTTACATTTTAATTCAACTCTGGAAAACTCTGCACAAATGAGCTTTAAAGTCTTCGCATATTATTTGTAGATAAGATAAAATTATTTTTTTAACTCTACGTAATTAAATTAAACACAAAGAAACTCTACAAATAAATTCATTTAATTAGATAAACGAAGAAAATAAAACTCTACAAAATAAAACTCAACACAAAAATAAAATAAAAATTTTATATTCATTTTATTTTAATGTGTAGAGTTCTTTTTTTGAAGAATATATTTGACTAGAGTTTTAAAATTTCTTTAAACAATTATTTCAGTGTGTAAAGTTTTTTGGTTTTCAATTTAAGTGTGCAGAATATTAAAAATTTAATTTAAAAAATAATTGTTATTTTCTTCGTTATATTGCGTAGAATTTTTGTATGTAGGGGAGTTCTGTCAGGGTTGGACATAGTTTTGAATTTTCTTCATAACTTCCTCTGCAGTGCGAATTTCACGTTTTCGCGCATATTGTTGGAAAGATGAACTCAAATGCAATGTTTTTGCTGTACATTGCAAAAAAATTCGGCTAAAAGTTTCAAAGTTATAAGCAATTTAAAAGAAAAAATAATGTTGTAAGGGTTGAACATGGGTGTAAGGGTTGAGCCACTGTATAAAATCAATGAAATATTTAGGTAAATGGTTAAAAATGTCCTTCAAATAATAGAATGACACTTGAAAATGAGGAAAGGAACCATTAAATTAAAATAAAATCCCATATTGTGCATTTTTGCATAACATTAGATATTTTATTTCTTAAGAATGAAAGAAAAAATTTTTAAATTAAAACAATAAAAAAGATTATCGAAAAATTTTTTTTCCTCTTTTTTCGTTAGAAACAAAGTTTTTGACACCTCCTACAGTCAAAAAATGAATTTCTGTTGCAAGTACACTTCGTAATTGCAATATTTTAGGCGGTTCAACCTTTACGACACCGCCTGGCTCAACGCTAACTCACGCGTTGTTTTGCGACATACCACACAGAAAACAAACGCGTCACATTTTCGTATAACATCTTAATAAACAATTTCAATAAATTTGCTTTGTCTTTCGCATATTTCTTCTACATTTACTTCTCTTTTTTGACACCACAAAAAAGTTTCTGTTGAGCGTATAACAATGACTCGCAAAAAATAAAAATATACTTTTGTATACTTGACTGAAACTCATGTGAAAAGTTGACTGGCATTAGTAGCAAGAATTTAAGTACAAAAACAGATGGCACTAGTGTGATAGAACAAAATAAACGCGATGGCTCAACCCTAACACCTGTCCAACCCTAACAGCACTCCCCTAGTATTTAACCGTGCAAAATTAAATAAATTTTATTTAAAGTTACATTTTATTTAGTTCTAATGTGTAGAGTATTTATTTGTAGAATTTCTTTATTTAGAATTTTTTTAAACTTAATTTAATCAATATTTCTCCAATATGTAGAGTTTTCTGGGGTCCAATTTAAGTGTGGAGAATTAAAAATTAAATTGAAAATATAATTCATATTTTTCTTCGTTTAAAAATACATTGTGTAGAATTTTTTAATGTAGTATATATTAGTGCAAAATTAAATAAATTTTATTTAAAGTTACATTTTATTTAGTATTATTATTGTGTAGAGTATTTATTTGTAGAATTTATTTATTTAGAATCTTTTAAAACTTTATTTAATCAATATTTTTTAAATGTGTAGAGTTTTCTGGTGTACAATTTAACTGCGTAGAATTATAAATTAAAATAAAAAAAATTTTTATTAGAATTTTATTTTCATTAACATAAACGGTGTCAAATTTTCTGATGTAGTATTTAATCATGTAGAATTAAAAGATTTTAATGATATATTTTGTTCTATTTAATTCTAATGTGTAGGATTTTTTTTCTGTAGAATTTATTTGCGTAGAATTAATCAAATTTATTAAATGTAGTGTGTACAATTTCCTGGTGTAGAGTTAATTGTGTAGAATTTTATTTTGTAGGGTTTATTTGCGTTGAATCGCTACCACCCCCTCAATTTAACACTCAATTTATTTTTTAAAAATATAATATTAATATGAAGTGAAAAAAATCATTCGAAAAATAAATAAATGATTAAGGAAGAATCATAATTACCAATTTACAAATGTAGTTATTTTAATATTAGAAAATAACTTATTCCAAAATTTCTCGAAATACATAATTTTTTATATTTTTATAACTTCTTTGATTTCCCAAGTATACTTTGAATGATGAAAAAGAACGTACTCTAGAAAGTACTACATATAATTGACCGTGATTAAATCATTCTTTCTTAAATCTAAAGCAATTTTATGAAAAGTTTGCCCTTGAGATTTATTTATGGTTATTGCAAATGCTAATTTAATAGAAAATTGCCTTCTTTTAAATGTAAATGGATAAACATTATCAATATATAATGTAACACGATGTAAAATAACAATATTTCCAGCTTTATGACCTCTTTATATTTGACATTTAATAACATTAATAACATTATTTAATAAATCTAAAACTAACAATCTCGTACCATTACACAAACCTTCATTAATACTCATATTTCTAATAAGCATTACAACGGAATATATTCGCAAATGTAATTCATGTGGTGGTAAGCCAGAAGGTAAAAGTGTATTCAAATATTCTAGTAATATAACTTCACTAAAATTTCCATTATCACAGTTTTCATGATTAATTATAGATTCGCTATTATTATTAATTATAAGAATCGAAGCAGCATCATGGCCTTTATAAATATTTTTGTATAAGTATTTTACAGATTTTATACTGGAAACAACTTCCACATTAATGTGACAATTAAATAATTTAGAAAGACTTGGACTGTAAGGAACAACATGACGATTATCAACAATATCTTCATTTAGTCTTTCGTAAGTTTTTCGAGTGAATCTTCTACAATATTTCACATAACAATCATCTTCAAATATAGTTTTTTCTTGAAAAGACTAAGGAAAGTTTTGAGAACATTTACCATCAACTAAACACCAGTTATCACAAGGACCGTGAATATTATATTGCATTATAATTTTGTGCAACTGATTATCAACATTTTCATCTGGAACCTCAGCTGAAATATAATATAATAATATAATATAATATAATTTTTTGTTAAATCCGGCTCCTTAATTATTCAAAAATTTCACTATAAACATAATTTTTTATATACATATTACTTCTATTATCTCCTAAATATATTTTTACAGATTTAAATGAACGTACCCTCGATAATGCAACATACATCAGACCGTGATTAAATACATCTCTTTTTAAATCTATATATATTCTGTTAAATGTTTGTCCTTGAGACTTGTTAATAGTCATTGCAAAAGCTAATTTTATAGGAAATTGTCTTCTTTTAAAAGTAAACGGATATAAATTTTCACAATATGAAGTTACTCTATGTAAAAAGACAATATATTTACTCTTATCTCCCGTTAATATTTGACATTTAAGAACATTATGTGATAAATCTAAAACAATTAACCTTGTTCCGTTACATAATCCTTCATTAATACTAAGATTTCTAATAAGCATTACAACGGAATTAATTCTTAAATGTAATTCATGTGGTGGTAAAGAAGGTGGAGAGAGAGTATTCAAATATTCTGGTAATAAAGTTTCATAAAATTTTCCCTTATCACAATTTTCAGTAGAATCAATACTTTTATATATTTTTTCACCTTTACTATCTAAAAGATTTACCACCCTCTTATTAATATCATCAACATTTTTTGGTGCTAAAATTGCACACATTGACAAATCCTTAAATTTTTTCTGTTGTATCAAATGACCATACATTTCTTCAGCAATATCTATATTTCCTTGTTGAATAATATGTTCTGGTAATTCGACGTTATCATTTGTATCGTTTAATTCGCCATTGCCAACTTTAAGTGGAAAATCTACAAATTCTGTTTCCTCTGGTAAAGCTCTCATATTTTCTGTTAATGTGTATTTTTTTAAATGTTTCCATAAGTAACTATTTTTATTGATAAATTTATTATTTCTGATCTAGTACCTCTTTCTTTTATCGGTAAAATTTGTCGAAAATCTCCTCCTAAGATTACAATTTTTTCACCAAAAACTTCATTTGATTTCATTATATCTCTTAATAACTTATCCATAACTTCTAAGGCATATTTTAGAGCCATTGGTGCTTCATTCCAAATAAAAACATCAATATTTTTTTAAAAGAGTGCTTCTTTTGACTGAACTTTAATATTTGAAGATGAATCACTGTACAGTTGAACAGGTAAACCTAAGACTTTATGTACAGTTTTCCCGTTAGGAAGCAGTGTGGCAGCTATGCCTGTAAATGTCATATTGCAAAAATTTATTCCTTTACTTTTTAATAAATGGCATAATGTAATATATAAAAAAGTTTTTCCAGATCCTCCACAACCATTAATATTTAAGCATTTAGAACTATTAAAAGAAGAATCTGTTATGCCTTCAAGTGTATAATCAACTATATTTCTTTGTTTAACATTTAATTTAGTATAATTCTGCTCTTCTATCTTAATATGTTCAAAAATACCTATTTTATCAACCTGCTCAGAGAAATTTTCATCTGTATCTAATAATCCCTAAAAATCAGTTAAACAATATCCTTCATTTAATAACATTGATTTTATATTTCTATAAGCTGTTTTTCGGCTTCAATATTGCCAATTCTTGAATAGTCTTCTGACATTTGCCCCTTAAATTGTTTCTAAAGTTTTTCCGGATGTACAGGATGACTATAAATTAGAATTCTTACAAATAATTGTCGAAGTGAACGAGGCATCATCCATAAAGTAGCTTCTTCCATTGTCCTAATCCACTCACTATCATCTTCTATAAGTCCTAATACCAAACAGGCAGATGTAAAAGATTCATGAATAACTCCGTTAACTGTTCTTAAACTTTGGAAAGAAGTAACTCCTTTTACTGTAAGCAACAATAATCTAAGGTGAAATAATTCCAATTGACGTGGATTAACTGAATAGATTGACTTTTTTTCCTAAAGGTTTACTTAAAATTTCACAAACAGCCTCAACTGGTCCTACATATCTATTTTCTTCATAATGATTAATTTCATTGTGATTAACAGTTATTTCACCATTCGCATTTGTAATAAGAATGGATGCAGCATCATGGCCCTTACAAATATATTTAAATAAATATTTAACAGATTTTTACTTGAAACTATTTCTACATTTATATGACAATTAAATATTTCTAAAAGTATAGGACAATACGGAACCACATTAGAATTGTCAACAACAAATCCATTTGATCGCTCATACGTTTTATTATTATTTCGTCTACGACAACAAACATAACAATTGTCTTCAATTGTAGTTTCTTCTTGGTAACTCTTTGGAAAAATTTTTGAACATTTACTATCAATTAAACACCAATCTCCACAAGGGCTGTGAATATTATTTTGCAATATTATGTTATGTAAAATAGTATTGATATTTTCATCGGGAATCTCTGCAGAAATATAACGATCAACACTTTCAACTGTTAATATTTTATAATTTTCTTTCAATATAACTAACAAATGAATATGTGGCAATCCTCGCTTTTGAAATTCAATAACATAAACATAAGACTTAAATTCCCCAAATAACTATTTGTCAACAATAACATTTAAAAGATGTTTTACCTTCAATGGAAATACTCTAGTTACTATATCAGGTCTGTCAGCAGCAGTTTGATGAGGTAATAAACTTTCTTGTATGAAGTTTAAGTTTTAATTCTTAAAAATATATATTTATTTAATTGAAAATTTTTTGAATAATTTAGATTTCGTAAAATTAAATTGTAAATAAATGAATTTGGAAATTAGCAAAAAACTTTCTCAAAAATTGTTAAAAATAAATTTTAGTTGCAAATTTTAGATTTGTCTGGAAATAAGGAAATAGTTAGGGAAAAATAAAATTTTTGAGGCAACCCTGTTAATGCAAATATGTTTGGTTCTTACTGTAGTAACTCGACTTTAATTTCTTTGATTAATTCAGTTTTATACTTAAAAACAATTCTTTTAGGTACTCTAGTCGAAATAAAAGATGAAACTATTTTAAAACTTGGTGAAAGTTTTTCTTCCTTTGATGAAGTAAAACAAAAGATAGAGGAATTCTAAAAAACAACAAATACTAATTTTTCAATTCGAGATTCTTGCACTGCCAGTGTAAGTAAAAAAAAAGAAATAAAAAAGGAAATCGACGAGAAACTAAAATATTACAGAATTAAATTCTGTTGTTCAAAGGCCGGGAAAAAATTAAAATCTAAGGGAAAGGGCGTACGAGAATCTGCGTAAGTAACTGTTTAATTTTTCATAATAATAACAATTATGCAATAATAAAAATTAGTAGTAACTATTATTAATTATGCAAGGTTGCCACAGGCCAACGAAAGAATGGAACAAGGTGGGGGGTAAACTGGGATACTGAAGAATTAGGCAGGGATAAGGGTTTTTGGGGAGAGTTTGGGAGTTGGAACACCAGGAAAGGGATTAAAAGTCGCGTTTTGGAATACATCGGGGTTAGGAAATAAGGAAGACAGTTTTTGGTGAGACTTTGGGAAATGGGATGTGGTTATGCTTAGTGAGACTTGGGCAGATGATAAAGACTGGGAAGAGATCAAGAGAAGATAGGGATGTGCGATTCTACTCGATTCCATATAGAATCGAGTCGATTCCTTCTTCGAGAATCGATTATTTTTCGATTCTTTATTAGGATAGAGAATCGGAGAATCGATACTTTTTTCGACAAGAATAGTCGATACCGGCCGCATGTGATTTTTTGTCAATTTTATTATATCTATCAATTATCAATCAAAAAAAGAATACAGGTAAGAAATTTTTCATTTACGAAAACTATAATCTACTAAATTAGTCATTAGTCAATTCCCATTTAAAAATATACTTAGTAAATTCAATACATTGAGAAAATGTATGCAAAAGATTATAAATCACCTTACCTAACCTCACTTTATGTACAATTATTAAAAATTTTGCAAATCAAAACTCTAAATAATAAAAAATATCTCATGTTATTATTTATTAAGTTTACATTTAATATGAGTGACATATTAAAAATTTTAAATATTGTCGATTTCAAGAAACTTGCAGAAACATTCCTTTGCTTAAAACAATTTTTGTTTTCTATTTTCTATCAGGTGTAGTTCAATTTTGATGCCTGTTTAAAAATGGACAATAACATCGGTAAGTTTTATAGAATATATAAACATTAAGAATTATAATTAGATATTAAAAATAATAAATGTATTTTATTGTAGGTAACGATAGCCTTGTATTAGGAGCAGATGCAGTATATGAAGTTGACAGTGGGGGGAATCTCGTGTCTCTTTATTCAAAGTCGTAAGAATTACTTATTAGTAATATATTAAATTAATATTTCATAAATTTTAATACGGATAATTTGTTTATAGTGTTGTCGAAAATTCAAATGATGCAGAACAAGTTACTACCCAGGAAATTGAAGTCCAAGGTAAAATTATATATTTTTAAAATAAATGTTAAAAGTTAATCTTAAATAATATTTTTATTTTTTATTAAATCAGATAAGCCAGAAGTTACAGTTTTCAATGGAAAATTTCAAAAGTTAAAGTAGGTATATTAATTATATAAATAATATTTTTTTAGTAAATAAACAAACTCAGGGTGTCCGCACATGTCAGTAAAGTCAGGGAAATGTCAAGAAACAAATTTTTTTTGTCAGTAAAGACAGGAAAATTAATAAACTGAAATTTGTTTATTAATTGAAACTATTTTAACAAAAAATTTAATGTATAAATTATTTACAGTATTCAACCAAGCCTTATGTGGGATCATGTTGAAAGAGTGGGAAAACGGCAATTAAATGCCTCTACTGCAAAAAGGAATTTAAGACTTGTGGAAATACAAGCAATATGCTTAAGCATTTGAAGACCCAACATCCTTTATTTTTTGAAATAAAGAAGAAAAATTCAATGACGAAACTTAAAATCAATCCAAAAAAGGAATTGAATAATGTAAGTAAAATTAAAAAACTTTTTTTTACTATTGGTTTACTATCTTAAAAACCTTTTATTTCTTTTACTAGAATTCATTGAAGGTTTGTGGAATCAAAACAGCTTTTGAGCGAGTAAATTCTTTTAAAGGTAACTACTAAAATTACATTAGTGAATTAAAATACGTATATAACAAAAACAAACAAACTGGTTAAAATATAAAAAAAGGAAGAATAAATTTTAAAAAATCTTAATAAAATGTAAATGGTTTTACAAATTTGTAACGTTAATGATTAATTAATTAATTAATTATTATTAATTAATTAATTATTTTTTTTATTATATATAGATGGTGGTCCTACAGCAGAGCGAATAACAAATGCCACGTTGTATATGATTGCCAAAGATCTGTTACCCATTTCAACAGTAGAACATGAAGGTTTTTTAACACTAATGAAAATTTTAGCACCGATTTATGTTCCTCCTTCAAAAAAAACAATGACAAGAAGATTAGAATCACGATATGATATATTGAAACAAAGTTTTAGGAATGAAATAGATGCTGTCGAATTTTATACCATCACCTGCGACAACTGGATAGATTGTTCAAACCAAAGTTACTTAGGAATAACAATTCATTATTTAATTGAATCTCAAGAAATAAAAAGTGGATGCTTAGGATGTATTCCCCTTCATGAAAGACACACTTCAGACAATTTAAAAAACGCTCTCTTGGAAACTTTCGCTGAATTCAATATTTCGACAAAAAAAATAAACGGACTTATTTCTGATGGTGCACCAAACATAAAAAAGGCCTGCAAGGATATTGTGGGTGCAGAGAGACACTTACGATGTATTGTTCATGTCGCCTCGCATCTTCTTCCCGACGCTCTATCAAGTCTTCCATCGTTAATCATCATTTTAGATAAAATTAAGTAGATTGTTAAGTTAATTAGACAAAGTATTCCAGCCAGTGAGAAATTATTAAAAGCCCAAATAAGTGAAGGGAAATCGAAAGGCTCTGCACTCCATCTTATACAAGATGTAAGAACTAGATTTACAACAAAAGTTGACATGCTTGAAAGATATATAGATTTAGAACCATTTATTTATACAGCTATGGCAGAATGCGATAATCCGATAGATTTATTGAGTCGAGACGAAATGAAAATTCTAAAAGATGTGTTTCCATTGATGTCACCGGTCAGAGAAGTCATCACAGAATTAAGTGGTGAAAAATATCCTACGTGTAGTTTAATTATTCCAATTATTCACTGTATGGAAACAAATATAACTAATGTTGATCCAAAGACAGAAATTGGGAAACAATTTAAAAAAACTCTGGAATCAGTTATAAAAAAAACATTCGCAAATTTTGAACGTTTTCAGTTATTGGCAGTGTCAACGATATTAGATCCGCGTTTCAAAAAAATACATTTTCGGGATGCTTTAGCTGTGTATCCAGCTTTAAATAAAATAAATCAACAAATAAAGGAGTTATCTGAGCATAAAGTATCTATGCTTTCCGAGTCTTGTGAATCTGTCGAGCCCCATCCAAAGAAATTTAAAAGTTTATAGGACTTTCACGACATGCAAAACGATGAAAACATTAAACCAAACACGATAACTAATGAAAATAATACTTTAAACTTGGAATTACAACAGTACTTGCAATTAAATCGCATTAAAAGGAAGGAAAATATTTTTCAATATTGGAAAAGCGTTGAGAAAACATTCCCGATATTAAGCAAAATTGCTTTAAAGCAAATTTCTATTATTGGGTCATCAATACCTTCTAAACGACTATTTTCCAAAGCAGGGCTCATTAAAAGGGATAACCGAAATCGTTTAAGTGGTAAGCATTTAAATATGCTTCTATTTCTAAGCTCGCTCTCTCAGGAAGATTGGGGTTTGATATAATTTTTTTTATGATTGAATTTTAATAATAAATTGATATTAAAGTTTTATATTTTTATACTTTGTAGTTTTATACATTGTTTAAACAATGCTTTGCATGAGGTGCCTTGTTCGCATGAACGTATATGCTTTTTGTTTAATTTTATCAATTTAATTGTTTTCTTTTTCAATGTAAGCATAACTTGTTTTAAATTCTAATAAATTGTTTACAAAATTTATTTACTTTCTTCAGGTTTCTTCTATGAATTGGATTTAATATCCTTTTTGTTCATTCCACTTTTTAAAATAATTTATGCTACTCAATTGAAAAATTTCTTTTCTAGATCCTTAAACTATTTATGTGGACAGCTGCAATCATATTAATATTAATAAAATAATGAATATTATATAAAAAATATAATAAAGTATAATTAAAAAATAAATGGAAAAGAATATTATATACCTACTTTTATTAACTCATGTCAAAATAATATAATAAATATTAATTATACAAACATTCTTATTTTCACAATTTACAAATAAATGTTTGAAAATATAAATTTGATTGTAAAAAGAGCACTAACTGAACAAATTAAAATACATTTAAAATCTGATTAAATTAAACATATTGAATTATAAATTTTTATTTTAACTTACTATTATTAATTCAAAAAATCGCGTTTTAAGAACAGTACTCGATTCTCCGATTCTTTTTTAAAAGAATCGATTCCTTAGAATCGATACTTTTTGAAATTCGATTCTTTAGAATCGATTCTTTTTTCGGAATCGCCCATCCCTAAGAGAAGATTTCCAAAGGGGTTCATTAGGGAATGTCAAATAGTAAAGAAAAAAAGAGTGAAGGGTAGAAGTGCGGGGGGAATGGTGTCGGGAGTGTGATGAGAATAGATCATGAAAGGAGAGGGGGGTAATCATACAAAGGAGGAAGGCGGTATTGTAAGGGGGGTCAAATATGGATTGAAAAAATTAACGGTGGTAGGTATCTATAGAAGGAGGGGGGAAACAAGAGGTTGGAGACAGTTGGAAGAATGGATTGAGAAAGGGAAGGGGTAGATGATTTCGATAAGAGGATTTTAATGCTTAGAATGGAGAATTGGGGAGAATTGAAGCGAGGAGGAAGAAATGTATAAAAGAGTATCGAAGCATAAGGTGGTAGATAAAGAGGGAAGGAAATTGATTAGTATTTTGGAGGAAACGGGGTGGGAGATTTGTAATGGCAGTATTGAGGGCGACAAAGAGGGCAAATATACTTTTGTAGAAAGGAGGGAGACTGTCATAAATTATGTGATACCGGAGGAAGGGACAAAGAGGATGATAAAAGAGATGAAGATGGATTGGAGAGTGAATCGGATCACTTTCCATTAATTGTGGAGATGAAGTGTGTAAGAGAAATAAACTATAGAAATACGCGTGAAGAAGAAGTGGGGGAAAAAGAAGGACAGGGTTAAAATCGGGAATTGAAAAAGGAAAGGCTACTGGAGTTTGGTAACAGAGTGAAGGAGAAGGCGTAAATGTTTAAGGAGAAAGGTAGGGTCGACGAGTGATTAAAAGAACTGGAAAAAATTTTGATGTATGTGAAAAAAGGGATTGAGGAGGAAGAGAGGGGAGTTGAAGAGAAGAGGAAGGGTTGGTGGGACGAAGAGTGTGATTGGAGTAGGATTGGGTTGAGAAAGGTGGTAAGGGAGTGGAAGGGAAGGAACATGAAGCTGGGTAAAAAAAGGAAGGAGGGTAAGGCGAGGTTCTTACAGGAAGTGGAATTGGCGATTAAGGAGGGTAGGGAATGGGAGGTGATTAACAGGGAAAGGAAATCGTAAAAAGGGGTAAATAAAGAAATGGAATTAAAGGTGTGGGCGGATTATTTCAAGGGGTTAAGTAGTGGGGTAGAGAAAGGAATAAGGGGGGAGCGTTGGAAAATGGAGATAGACAAATTTCGAGGAAATAAATAAATGAGGAATTACAAAGGATTAAGAAAAATGAGGTTGCGGAAGGTGATGGGGTGTACGCCTTAGCATATGCGGATGATGTTTTAATGGCTGAGAATGAAAGAGGGATGAAGCTGTTAATGAAAGAGTTTAAAGTGTACAGTAAGGTCCGAAATTATCAGTCCTCCCATTTTTAAAGAAATAAAAAAACTTTTTAACATACAATTTATGAAAACTAAAATTTTTTCGGTTTATATTTTAAAAGATAATACAATTTTGAAAATAATAAGACCTTACAAAAGCCATTTGGCATTAGCCTGTAATTTTTTTCTTAAAATAAGCATGACATCAAACTTGGACAAAAAATTAGAAAATTTTAAATAATTTTTGTACTAAAAACTATTCTAGAACATACATAAAACATGATATGGGGTGTAGATTTTTAAGCAAATTGAATTTAAAAAAATATTTTTAAATTTTACAAATTATTTTTATTTTAATAATATTATTTCAAATTTTTCGAATTTCTTTGTTCAACTTTATCGTCATGCTTATTCCAAAGAAATACGGGTTAATGCCCATAAGTAATTCTTATTTCGTAGAAAATGACCTATAAAATAAGCTTAAGATTATTAAAAAGCGTCCATTATTTTAAAAAATATTCAAATTTTTGTAAATAATTGAAAATGACGATTTTTTGAAATTATCTTGTACAAATTTTGGCCAAATGACTTCTGTAAGGTCTCATTACTTATTTATAAAATATAAACAGAAAAAAGTTTAGTTTTTATAAATTTTATATTAACAAATTTTTTTTATTCCTTCAAAAATAGGTAGACTGACGATTTTGTCCGGTACTGTATGTTGGAAAAAAATATTTGAAGGTGAATGTGGAAAAGACAAAGTTATTAAGATTTAGAAAAATAGGGGTTTGAAAGAGGTAGATTGGAGGATGAATGGGAGAAGGGTGGAAGAAGTGAATGAATTTTATTATTGGGGTTATTGGTTTAATTGGAATAGAGGTCAAGAATTAAATGTGGAAAGAAGAGTGGAGAGGGGAGGAAGGATGATGGGTGAACATATAATTGGTATGGGCGATGATAGGGTAAGGGGTGGAAGTATGGGGATGGAGTGACATAGGTAAGATCGAAAGGTTGCATGAAAGGTTATTAAGATGGACTATGGAAGTGGATTCGAACTGTCCAGAGTATATGATTACGGAGGAACTGGGTAGAAAAAAGATAGTTTTGAGGCAAAGAAAGAGAGCAATGGGGTTTGAGAAAAAGTTAGAACCGGCAAAAAGGAGGAAAGGGATGTTATAAAGGGTTGGAGGAAGAAGGATGAGGAGGAGAGATGGAGTAGGATTGCAGACTCGCTGTATAATAAATGGTATAGAATGGTGAAAGGGGAAAGATGGCTGAATGAATTGGAAAGAATGTGGTAGGGAAATTAAGGGTGGATAATTTTCAAAGAACACGAAGATATGATGTTTATGTTAGTAATCTGAAATTCAATAAATTTTTTATATTATTTTGACAAAGCCAAAAAGGGCATTTGGAACTGGAAACGGAAACCCAGTGCTTTGGCGGATTACTATTTTGAATTTTGTATTGTTTCTTTTCAAGTTAAACGTAAAAAACTATTTTTTCTAGAAACTGAAATTTAATTCAAATTTTCACATCAACTCGCTCTAAAATCTAAAGTTAATTATCGTTTTTGACCAAATTTTCAGGAATTATAGCTTAAACTATTCTAAGAACGATAAGTCATTAAGCAAGTTTAAGGATTGACATAAAAAAATGTTATTAATTTTTTTTGTTTAGTGTCAAAAACGTGTTTCATGATTTTCAATCGCTTCGTCTAACGAGAGAATTTTCACCAATGCCAAACTTACAGCGAACAAAATGTTTATTAATATATGATAAAGTTTTTGTGAAAATTTTTAATTCAATTAAAATAATACTTTTAAAAAAATCGTAAATTTTTTTAAGGAGTTATAATTATAATAGTTTTACTATTTATGAAAATAATTTAATGTATTGCAAAGAACATAAAAAAAATTTATAATTATATTTTTTTATTTATTTACTCTCCCTGTTCACACATGGTTCGAGACTTCCAAATACATTTCATCTGCTTAATCTAAAAACATATCCATTCCATACAATTGAGCCGCCGGATAGTAAAACCATGCATAAAATTCTAACAGCAATTTTAGTTGGCCCCTCACACCCAAAAATTAACTTCAAACAAAAACATTTTTTTAATTATTTTCTTATAGGAAATTTTCCGTTGCATCTCTTTTCTTAAATGAAAAATTTTGTATTTTTTTTCTTTTAAAGTTAAACGTAAAAAACTATTTTTTCTAGAAACTCAAATTTAATTAAAATTTTCACTTCAACTCGCTCTAAAATCTAAAGTTACTGATCGTTTTTAACAAAATTTTCAGGAATTATAGCTTAAACTATTTTATAAACGATAAGTCATTAACCAAGTTTAAGGATTGAAATAAAAAAAATGTTATTAATTTTTTTTGTTCATTGTCAAAAACGTGTTTCATGATTTTCAATCGCTTCGTTTAACGAGGGAATTTATACCAACGCCAAACTTCCTACGAACAAACTGTTTATTAATATATTATAAAGTTTTTGTGAAAATTTTTCATTCATTTAAAATAATACTTTACGAAAAAAGCGTAAATGTTTCGCGGACGTGTGCTGGATTTCACGAGTGTGTTATACATATAATATGTGACTATGTTGACAAGATAAATACCGCCATCGACCGGTATAGCGCGACACACCCGTGAAATCCAGCGCACGTTCGCGAAACATTTACGGTTTTGTTCATAAAGTATTATTTTAATTGAATTAAAAATTTTCACAAAAACTGTATCATATATTAATGAACATTTTGTTCGCTGTAAGTTTGGCATTGGTACAAATTCCCTCGTTAAACGAAGCGATTGAAAATCTTGAAAAATATAATTATAAATTTTTTTAATGTTCTTTGCAATACATTAAATTATTTTCATAAATAGTAAAACTATTATAATTATGACTCTTTAAAAAAGGAAAAAGAATGTAGTGATCAGAGGTATGAATATAGGTGTGTTGGAGGGCAAAAGAGCAGTGGAAAAAGTATTGGCGTGAGTGGAGGTTAATGTCTCAGTTAAAATGGCACAAACATTAGGAAACGGAGGATATGGGGTACCAAAGTTATAGTTGGTGGAGTTGGGTAGTGAGAAAGACAAAATGGAGGTGCTGAGGGTGAAAAGAAGACTGAAAGGAAGTGTAATAAAAATAGAGGAGGATAGAAGTTGGAGGGAGAGAAGCATGACATAGCTATTGAGAGAAAGAGCGTGGACGGAGTGAGTGAATAGGAAACGTGTAAGAATGGGTAAAGATTGTATTTGGGTGGATAAGGTAAAGTATGTTGTGAGAGAGGATACGGATGGAGTGATGGAAGCGTGTAAAGTGTGATAGACAGGGATAGGCTGAAAATGAGGTGATGGGTAAAAGTGGATGCCTGGAGGGTGTAAGAGAGGTGAGAAAAGAGTAAAAGGTTTTTAAAAAAGGGTGGGCAAATTGGGTCGAAGCCAGCATGGGCATAGAAGGAACTGATAACGGAAGCTCGGCACTGTCGAATTGTAAGGTTGAGAGCATGGAGAGAATTACGTTTAGGTTTGAATGAAGAGAATGTTTAGTTGTAAGGATTTTTGTAAATATAGGTTAAGATTATTATATATGTATTTGGGAGTCTCGAACTATTCTTCTAAAAATTTTAATATTGAGCAATTCCATAGTAAGTGATCATAGAAATTTCCTTCTAGTGTGGGATTTGGATGAAATTAAGCTTTATTGTTCTCTTGGATACCACTAAAAAGATAGTGAAACTTTTTTGGAAAAATATTCATAAACATAGGAGATATACACCATTGAAATTTTTTTAGCTTTTTTTCTTTGAAACAGCATAACTTTTTTTTGGTTAAAGATATTGAGGTCAACTATTTTTTAAATTGTCAATTAAAAGATGCACTTTTAATTAAAAAAATTTCTGAAGAAAAATTATTCGATACTTTCTTAATATTGAAGAAATAATATTTTTTTTATTCAATGCTGTCGGTCAAAATTCTAGCTTTACATGAAAAAAACGAACATCACTAGCAAGATTTTGAAGTTGAGCCATATTCGTATTGTATAAAATTAGAGTTTTGACTTACGGAATTAAACATTTTTATTTATTTCTCGGAAAGTTATGCAGATCCCATTTTAAAACTCATGCAGTACTTAGATGTAAGTATGTACTAAGACCACAAAAAAAATTAACCAAAATAAAAATTAAGTTTTTTCAAAAATAGAAAATAAAATATTATTTCTTCAATATTAAGAAAGTATCGAATAATTTTTCTTCCGACATTATTTTAGTTAAAGGTGTATCTTTTAATTGACAATTTAAAAAATAATTAACCTCAATATCTTTAACCAACAAAAAAAATTTGCGGTTTCAAAGAAAAAAACTAAAAAATTTCAATGGTGTATGTCTTCTATGTTTATGAATATTTTTCCAAAAAAGTTTCACTATTTTTTTAGTGGTATTCAAGAGAACAATAAAGCTTAATTTCATCTAAATTCCATACTAGAAGGAAATTTCTACAAACACTTACCATGGAATTGCTCATTATAAATAAATAAATTGTTATGCACTTTTTATTTATTTTCAAACATTTAAATAAAATTCTTTGTAAACATTTAAATATTTTTATATAGGTTTAAATAAAAATTTTATTATGCAGAAATAAAACCTTTATTGGAAACAAATAAGAAGTCTATAGTAGGCTTTGAGTCAAATATGCCTTTTTTCTCGGTGTTTATTTTATCAAAAGTAATTCTACATTTTTTAATAAAAAAAATAATTTATTAATTGAAAATCCCCTATTTTCGTCATTTTTAAAGGTTTTGATAATAGTTTTACTGATATTGAATGTTACTTATTTTTAAGTTTTAGTTTTTACATTCTCACACACCCAGCGGTAGAAGGTTAGATCTAGTACTCGATTCCAATTGCATCAAAGATGTTAATGTAATGTTAAAATATAAAGTTTCGACGAGGGAAATTTAGAATAAAGTATTCAACGCAACCGGAAAAAATATTTTACCAATAGACATTCACAATAGGAAGACCAAAATTACTCCGAAGAATAGTGAATTAAACAATCTGCCGAAAACAGTGAATCTTCTCCAAAAAATGGTAAAAAAAGTTTTCATTTTTTCTATCTATGAAGTTTTAATTCAGTTAAATTGAATATAGGTTTTTAATTTTTTCCAAAGTATAAGAGCATATTTTACTCATTTATAATTGAGCAAATTTCAAATTAAAATTTTTTGTTTTGGAAATATCTGTTTTATAATTAATAATGATGATGATAAACTTTTTCATTTTTTAAAAAATAATTATTTTCAATATGAAATCTTCTTACAATTACAGGCCTCGGATTTTATTATTTTTTCGACTATTTAAAAAATAAATCCTTTTTTTCAAGTGTTTTTTATTATAATTTAAAAAAATTAACTATTATAGAATTTTTATTGAAAATTTTTAAAATAATTGATTTTTTCAAAAATTTTAATGAATAATTTGCAAGTGTAAATTCGATAAAAAATGAAAATATTTAATAGTTTTAAAAAAATAATTCTCTGACAAAGTAAATTTAAATTTTTTAAAATTTACATTAGATAGAATTATTGAGAAATTGTTTATAATTAAAATTCATAAAAAATTTAATTATTTTTTAAATATTTTTTAAAAACTCAATTATATACTTGTTTAGTAATTTTTTCAAAATTTAATTATTTCAGGAAATTTTTTTTAAATTCGTTGCAAAATTCAATTATTTTCATGAATTTTAATAAAATTTACTCTAAATTCTAAATTCGGCCTAGAACGGAACTTATGGGCACAAGTCAAAAAGTGTCCCGACCGTAGTGACTCTCCCCTATGTATTTGTAAAACCATTGCGTTTTAAAAAAATTATTTTGATTATTTAGAAATATGTTTCAAAAGTTAATTTTTACAAACATATTTATTAAAGTTTTTGAATATATTCTACCTTAATATCTTAAAAAAGAAAAATGAACGGTTTCTATTATTATAAAAAATTGAATTTTTGAATTTAAATAATTGAATTCTTAATGAACTTTCGGAAAAATATTAAAAAGATATATGAATAATTGATTTAGATATTAAGTTCAGTTAAAAATTGTAGAAAATAATTAAATTTTTGTAATTGTTATAGTTTTAAATTTAAGAATTCGAAATTTTTAAAATTTTATTTCCTGGTGATAAAATAAAAGTATTTTAATATTTTATTTAGAAAAATTATACAAGTTTTGATTAATTGAATTTAGAAATCAGTTAAGAATCAGGGAAATAAAAAATAAAATATTTGTGACAACACTAAATTAAATAAACGACTTTTTTCTATTTTTATTTGACTAAAGCGACTTTTTTTCGTTAAAGTCGATTCGAGGCCTGTAATTAATTACTTGTAATTTTTCAAATCTTTAATAATTTAAAATTCAAAATATTTAAAATTACTTTCCAAGTTTTCATTTAGAATTCTTCAAAAATACGATTATATTTCGAACTAATTTTTAAAACTGAACAAATAAAATTTATTAAAATATAAAAATTATTACAATACAAATTATCTTCGGAAATGCAATTATTCTAAATGGTTTTAATTACATTTTAAATCAAGGATACCAGTTGTTACGAACCTACAAAATAAATATTCTTAAAATTTTGATTCTAGATATGTAAATAAATACACAAACATTTTTAAACAACAATCAGGACTCGAACTAGGTCTGTAAATCCCGTAAATTGTACGATGTAATTTTGGAACTTTAATTAAATATCAAGTCATTGTAAGAATTTAATTATTTTCGAAAGTAATCAAATTCTTCCCAAAAATTCAATTATGTTCAAAAATGTTTAACAATTTTTGTCAAAATTTCAATTATCTCTAAAAATAATCAAATTCTTCTCTGAAATTCAATTACTTAAAAAAATTTTAATACAATTCTTCAATTTTTTTTATTGTTGTCGAGTCAGTTCTTTTCTTATAGTTGGCAACACTGCCAAACGAAACGACGCGTCGCTACACTGTATGTATTTCGTCAATCGTGTTAGCTGAATCCGCGTGTGACTATTTCTTTTGTCTTAATCATTTTACCAAACTGTGTTCATTCTTTATCAAATACAATCAGTCTAAATAAACGACTCTAAAACATCAGTGCTTTGTTTCACTCTGCAGCATGCCTTAATATTCACAATAAGTTATGGGCCGAGGATTCGCGACGAGTGATTGTCCTGCCATGAAGTGTTGATTTGTCGTTAATTTTTATCGTGACTCATGCTTAATCGAATTTTGCGAGTCAAAATAATTGAGAAAAGCGATGCTAGGCAGCGCAACGCACAGGGTACAACCAGCGCAATGTTTACAAATTCGTCGCATAAGAAGAGTTATGAAAAAGTGATAATTCAAATTCGAACAACGGTTAAAATTTTAAGTATAAATGTCAAATGCAGGAAAGTTGTCCACAAAGCGAAGAACTGTCCAGACAGTTTAGACAGTAGCGCGAGTTCTCATTTTTGTGCTGACGAGAAGAATTTTTCGAAAATTACGCGAGTTAGAAGAGATCAATTGAATTTGTCTAGTACAGCATCCGCAGAAATAGTGCCAGAAGGTGACATTATTTTTAAAACGCGTGTGAAAAACAAAAATAGAACCATTTCTCTGGAAAGAGTATTGTGAAGAGCTGTGCAAATTTCAAAAATTCGATTCTCTCCACAAAAATTAACATGGGTTCGGTTCGAATTTCTAACCCATGTAAAATTCGAGTTTTTGCACACCTCTAGTATTGTGTGTTTCTGACCTGCGTACTAATTTAATGTCAGTTGGCAAACTAACCGATTGCGGTGATAAAGTTCGGTTTAACAAAGACGGTGCTTTCGTTATTGACTCGGACGGAAATGTAAACTTAACTGATGGAAGAATTAACGGTCTTTACTACGTGAATGAAACTAAGGAAACTTCCTCCAAAAACGAAGAAACAAATCTCGCGGTTATTGTAAAAACGTCAAGTTCGTGTTGGCATCGCCGGTTCGGTCATTTGAACTATAAAGATCTATTTAGTGCAAAATGTGAAAATCGAGTTCGCGGTCTAGAAAGTGTCTTGCCTTCAGATCAAATTGATTGCATAATTTGTATTAAAGGAAAAATGACCAGAAAGCCTTTCCTTAAGAAATCAAGTAGAGAAAGTGACATTTTAGACTTGATACACAGTGACGTGGGTGGGCCACGGATTCTTTTCTGAAAGATCGAGGAATATCCCGTCGTACATTTCCGAGAGGAGAAACAGAAGAATCGTCGAAAATAGCTCGCTGTTTGATTATTCAATCAGGACTACCTCCGTCTCTATGGGGTGAAGCTGTTAACACAGCCAATTACCTACAAAATCGTTGTCCTTCAAAGTCATTAAATGGAATTCGGTTGTCGTGTTCTGATATTTAAAAAAGGAGGAAATCCTGGAAAGTTTGACGACAGATCTGAACCTGGATATTTTGTAGGTTATTCTGAACATATTACGAATTATCGAGAATAGCGATTGTGAAGCATCAATTGAACGAAAGGTAAAACGCATGATTATTAATATACAGTCTGTGAATAAAGTATGTAAGTTGCAGAAGGAGATCTATGGTCTCCGGCAAGCAGGTATATCTTGGAACAAGCGATTAAAGGAAGTCATGACCAATCTTGGAGCCATCGCGTCGTAGGCAGACCCTTGCGTGTAATTTCATGGCGAAGGGGAGAGTCTAGCAATCATAACTGTCTACGTAGATGATATATTGGTATCATCGAATAGTCTACAAACCATCGAGTTGGTGGAAAAATGACTTTTTTATCATTTCGATATCAAGAGCTTAAGTGAAATCGACTGCTGTCTTGGGATCGAGTTTATGCGCGAAGGAGATAGCATAAAATTGACTCAAGGAGGTTACATCTTAGATTGTCTGAAACGATTTGGAATGACGGAATGTAATTCAGTGAGTACTCCCATGGATGTAAACAACAAGTTGTCTCGAGTAGTCACCTCTCTAAAAAAGAATGAATCGACGTTTCCATACCGAGAATTGGTCGGTTGTATTACTTACCTGGCCATGACGACAAGACCCAATATTTGTTTCGCAGCATCTTGTCTGGGACAATTTAATAATTGTGCAACAGAAGTCTACTGGAAGGCCGCTAAGCGTGTCTTAAGACATTTAAAAGGACGTCGGGCTCATTTATGGACCTAATAAATAGTCGCTAGTGGGATATGTGGACTCAGACTGGGGAAGTTGTGAGTTAAATAGGCGATCTCAATCAGGATTTGTGTTCTTACTTGCCGGTTCGCCTGTCTCTTGGGACTCAAGGAAACAACGAACGGTGGCTTTAAGTTCTACGGAGGCAGAATATATGTCTCTTGCTTTCTGGATGAGTTAGGTTTCAAGGATTTTAATTCGATAACGATGTTTTGCGATAATATGAGCGCAAATAAGCTTGCTAAAAATCCCATTTTCCATAGTCGCAGCAAACACATCGACATCAAACACCATTTTGTTCGCAAGGTAGTGGTGAGTAAATCTGTCAGTTTAGAACAAGCAGTAACAACAAGCAGTTACTTTTAACCAGCAAAATGTAAGTATTAAATAATAATAATAAAAATAATACTAATAATACTGGTTGACACGAAAAATGATTCAAATATCGGACAATGATTGTCTAATAGGATTTTCATCGCTGAACACAAATATGACCTCCAAAAGTGCCCATCACGTTGAGATTTTGAGAAAAATGGACTCAAGGTTTTAAAAAAGGCCTGTTTTTGGTTTTTTTATCACGTGTAGAAAATGATGCCGACGTGCTAGAAGTCTCTAATTAGGCTTAAATTAAAGCTTGAACTGTCAACTATAAGAATCAAATCGAAATAATAAAATAAAAAATTTCTTAAGTTATTTAAATGTACCCTGTATAACGCTTGCACATGTATGTGAGTTGTTATAATTCTTCACATTCCAGAAAAGACATTAAAAAATGTCTTTTTAGCAAACAAAATTTTATTTTTGCAAAAATTGTAAATTATATAAGATAGGGAATTTTTCAAACGAATGTGAAAGAAATATATATTGTAGAAAAGAAAATTTATTTAACATATTATTTGCATGTTACATTACATGTTATTAATATAAACTAGACACTTGTACTTGCGCGCTACGCGCGCCCCCTTTCTTTTTGCTATTCAATATTCAATATGGAAAAATTTTAACATTGAAAAAGTTTCTAACATTATTCTAAAGATGATCACATATTTATTATAAGAATTTTATCTTAAAGGATTAAATTTTGTTTTAAATTTTGTATTCCTAAATTGCACCAAACAATTATTCAACAATCTTGAAACAAGCTTATATAAGCTTACGTATAAAATTCCTTCAAGCTTTAAATGTTTAAATTATTCAAATTTTTCTCATTTTTATTTATAAAAAATATTTAAAAAATTTTAAATGTTAAAAAATTATGATTAACAAATAGGAAATATGCATAATTTTTATTTCTCAATAACAATATTGTTCACCAACTCATTCTTTTCTTTCCAAAAAAATTTGCATAATTTCTACACTGAAAATAATTTAATTGAATCAAATAAAAATTATATAGTTTAATTGTAGATTTTTTAATAAATATTTGTTTAAACCAAGTATATTTTTTTAGATCTGTGTATTTTATTCGACGGTATAAAATAAATATTTATTTGCATCAATAAAATAATTTTTTTTAATTAACTAAATCTTCATTTGTATCAAATATTTAATTATTTATCACAATTAATTTTTTTAATTAAGACTAATATTTCTTTAATTAAATAAAATAATTAATTTTTTTTGCTTACGGAATTTAGGAAATCTGCATACAGATACTTTGGATTAGAGTGAAAAAATTTGCAGTATGGCCATAACATGGGAAAAATATGGGAGCAAAAAATTTGATTTTTTTATCTTTTAGGGTAAAAAAATTTCCAAATTTGAATTATGGCCAAAATATGAGGAACATATGGGAGCAAAAAATTTAAATTTTTTTTATTTTTTAGATCGAAGAAATTTGCAATTTTTGAACTTTGGCGAAAGCATAGGGAAAATATGGGAGCAAATGATTTGAATTTTCCTTCCTTAACAGTGCAAAAATTTGCATTTTTAAAGTATGGCCAAAACATGGGGAAAATATAGGTCCAAAAATTTGATTTTTTTATCTTTTAGAGTAAAAAAATATCTAAATTTGAAGTATGTCCAAAATATTGGCAAAATATGGAAAGTATGGGAGCAAGAAATTTAAATTTTTCTTTTTTTAGAGTGATAAAATTTGCATTTTTGAAGTTTGGCGAAAGCTTGGGGATTTCGAAACATTGTTGCTTGACCCTGATTGTCATGCCACCCTTTGAATATAAATTAGACAGTATTTGTGTTGTGAATTCTAAAATTCAAAATGGTGGATCCAAAGTTTTTGCCGAATTTTTAAAATTCAAGAAATTCATCTAAATTGGTTTGAATTTTACTTCATGGAGGTTTTTAGAGTCGCTAGATACGAATCCAAGGCAAACTTTAAAAATTCAAAATGTCTTATCCAATATGGCTGGAGATTTTTTGGAAAATGTTATAAAATCAGAATGATGAATATTATCACTCGCGAATTTCTGAGATCGCTAAATATAAATTTAAGATGGGAATTTACGAATTCATAATGGCGGATGCAATAGAGCTGTAGATTTTTTTGAAAATTGCTGAAATCTGCTAAATATTGTTAGTTAGGCGTTTTTGGGATTGCATAATACAAAACAAATACCAAAATTTAAAGTCGTGTATTATTACATTAACACTACTGCAAATTAAACTACATTTTAAAAAGGTTGAAAAACGAATTGCTTGTAACAAAAATGTTCAATTGATTTAAACCATCATTAAATTTTTTTTCACTATTTTAGATTCTCTGTTTTAAATGTATAAATAAAAATTTTAGAAACGTTATTTAATAACATTATCATTACATCCTTTTTCTCAAGAAAAATGAGAAAAATATTATCAAAATGAAAATAAAAATTTTTGAATTTGAGATAATAAATGTTAAATTAAATGCAATTTTTCATTATTTAAGATAACTTAAATTTTCTACTACCTCATAAATATGCTTTAGGGAATTATAGTAACAAGTTAATGATAGTACTATAAAAGTTATCTGAAACAAATCTTTCAAAAAATTACAAATTCCAAAAGACTTTATAATATAACAAAATAAACTAACTTAGGAAGAGTTTAAAATTTCCCTATAAACATAATTTTTTGTATACATATTACTTTTATTATTCCCTAAAAATACTTTTACGGAATCAAATGATTTTACTCTTGATAATGCAACATACATCTGACCATGATGAAAAACATCTCTCCTTAAATCAATGAATATTTTATAAAATGTTTGCCCTTGAGATTTATTAATATAAAGTTATATAAAATACAATAAATATGAAGTTACTCGATGTAAAAAAACAATATTTCCACTCTTATCTCCCGTTAACATTCGACATTTAATAACATTATGTGATAAATCTAAAACAATTATCCTTGTTCCGTTACATAATCCTTCATTAATACTAAGATTTCTAATAAGCATTACAACGGAATTAATTCTTAAATGTAATTCATGTGGTGGTACACGGAAAAATCTTTGAGAAGTCTGTCTCCCCACTGTCACAGTATTTCGTTTCTCACTGCATGGAAAGACTGATCGCCCGCCACTGGGTGCGTAGCGTTACCGTTTTCGATAGACAAACTTCCCAAAAAGTTTAGAAAATAATAACTGGGTACGTGGGTCACCCAGTTTGGGACTGCAGATGAACAAGTTTAGTGGTGGCGCTGATGCATAAGTTTCGGGTGAGCAGGCTGCTTAAAGGTTTTGCCGTGTAAAGAAGGCGGACAGAAAATTTTCAAATATTCGGGTAATAAAGTTTCAGTAAATTTTCCATTATCACAATTTTCAGTAGAATCAATACTTTTATATACTTTTTCACCTTTACTATCTAAGAGATTTATCACCCTTTTATTAATATCATCAACGTCAACATTTCTTGGTGCTAAAATTGCACACGTTGACAAATCCTTAAATTTTTTCTGTTGTATCAAATGACCATTTATTTCTTCAGCAATATCTATATTTCCTTGTTGAAAAATATGTTTTGGTAATTCGACGTTATCATTCTTATCATTTAATTCGCTATTGCCAACTTTAAGTAGGAAATCTACAAATTCTGTTTCCTCTGGTAAAGCTCTCATATTTTCTGTTAATGTATATTTTTCGAAATGTTTCCATAAGTGACTATTTTTTATTGATAAATTTATTATTTCTGATCTAGTACCTCGTTCTTTTATCGGTAAAATTTGTCGAAAATCTCCTCTTAGGATTACAAGTTTTCCACCAAACACTTCATTTGATTTCACTATATCTCTTAATAACTTATCCATAACTTCTAAGGCATATTTTGGAGCCATTCGTGCTTCATCCCAAATAAAAACATCAATATTTTTTAAAAAGAGTGCTTCTTTTGATTGAACTTTAATATTTGAAGATGAATCACTGTACAGTGGAACAGTTAATCCTAAGACTTTATGTACAGTTTTCCCGTTAGGAAGCAGTGTGGCAGCTATGCCTGTAAATGCTATGTTGCAAATATTTATTCCTTTACTCTTTAGTAAATGCCATAAGGTAATATATAAAAAAGTCTTTCCAGATCGTCCACAACCATTAATATAGAAGCATTTAGAACTATTACAAGAAGAATCTTTTATTACTTCAAATATATAATCAAGAATATTTTATTGTTTAACATTTAATTTAGTATAATTCTCCTCTCCTATCTTGATATGTTCCACAATACTTATATCATCAACCTGCTCAGGAAAATTTTAATCTATATCTAATAAACCCTGAAAATCAGTTAAACAATATCCTTTATTCAATGACATTGATTTTATATTCCTATAAGCTATTTTTTCAGCTTCAATATTGTCAATTTTTGAATAGTCTTCTGACATTGGACCCTTAAATTTCTCCCAAAGTTTTTCCGGGTGTACAGGATGACAATGAATGATAATTCTTACAAATAATTGTCGAAGTGAATAAGGCATCATCCATAAAGTAGCTTCTTCCATTGTCCTAAACCACTCACTATTATCTTCTATAAGTTCTAATGCTAAACAGGCAGATGTAAAAGATTCATGAATAATTCTATTACCTGTTCTTAAACTTTGGAAAGAAGTAACTCCTTTTACTGTAAGCAACAATAATCTAAGGTGAAATAATTCCAATTGACGTGGATTAATTGAATACATTCTTCCCAATACTTTTTCTTTACGAATTCTTTTTCTCCATTCAAGAGATTTCGTTATCCATGTATAATGTTTTGGTATTTCTGTATAATAATACTGACGAGCAGTACTATCACGCTCATTAAGTTTAAAAAAATCGATTAATTTTGTATTTTTCTGTAAATCAAAAGAAACATTGTTATTCAACTGGACCTACATATCTATTTTCTTCATAATGATTAATTTCATTATGATTGACAGTTACCTCGCCATTCGCATTTGTAATAATAATGGATGCAGCATCATGACCCTTGAAAATATATTTATAAAAATATTTAACAGATTATATACTTGAAACTATTTCCACATTTATATGACAATTAAATATTTCTGAAAGTATTGGACAATATGGAACCACATTAGAATTGTCAACAACAAATCCAATTGGTCGCTCATACGTTTTATTATTATTTCTTCGACGACAGCGAACATAACAATTGTCTTCAATTGTAGTTTCTTCTTGGTAACTCTTTGGAAAATTTTTTCAACAATTACCATCAATTAAACATCAATCTCCACAAAGTCCGTGAATATTATTTTGCATTATTATGTTATGCAAAAAAGGATTGCTACTTTCATCAGGAATTTCTGCAGAAATATAGCGATCAACACTTTCAACTGTTAATATTTTGGAATTTTCTTTCTATATAACTAATAAATGAATATGTGGCAATCCTTTTTTTTGAAATTCAATAACATAAGCGTAAGACTTAATTTCTCAAAATAACTTTTTTTCTACAATAACATTTAAAAGATGTTTCGCCTTCAATGCAAATACTCCAGTTACTATATCAGGTGATCCTATAAAAATGGAAGGCAATATAAGCATTTTTCCAACATGTACAATAGGCAAACCTAAAAATAGTATGGTTTTTACTTCTAAAGTCACTATCACTACGAATCATATTAATATTATAACCTTTATTTCCAAGAGAATAAAATATGGGATAGATCCATGGTTTAACATTTGGATCTAAATTACTAACTGATTTCAGTTCCTTTGTAGACTTATTATAAACCGTTACATAAGATTCTAGTATTTCTCCTTCTGAGTTTGTATTAAAAATTACAGCAACTTCATTGTATCTTTGAAAATTATATCTTTTCTTATTAAAACCTTTTTTTTAACGTAAGCAATAGTTGTAACTCAGGGATTTCTTAATTATTTAGTTTTGCTAAATCAGTTTCTAATTTAATTACTCCTGACATCATCATAAAAGACTTTGTGTATGTATTAGAAGTTCTCATAATATTTTCAATAGTTTGCAAAAGTTCTTTATCTAAATTTTTGTTACTTTTTAATCTATAATGAATTGCTTCTTTAGGAACATAAATAAATAATTGACCAAAACATAGGTCTTCAACTTTATCCGGATATAAGGCATTGTTAATTTGGTAATAAATTTGACCTTGAATTTTCTAACAAAATGGTCCTCTTCTTCTGTAATTAAAATTAATTACGTTGGCATTCAAAGATGCAAAAGAAAAATAATTATTATACTGTCTTATATTCTTTTTAAAATTACTTGATTTTGTATGAAGTCCTTCTAGCAATATTCTTAAATCTTCTGGATATTGCACTGATTGTAATATAACACCACCATGACCACAACAATCATTGAAACTGTTTTGTTTGCCACTAACTCTTTCATCTTTAAAATCCTTAGCTTGACAATGATTGCAATAATAATTCATATTTCCCATATAATTTTCATTAGAATTTGATTCATGAATAATCTTGTCTTTTGTTATACTTGGCAGAGAAACAATTTATTTTTGTGTATTAAGTTTCAATTTTTTACTTTCCCGATAGTTTTTTTGAATTTCATTCCTACTTTTTTGAATTTTTTCAATTGACATCTTTTTGACATTGTATATTGCTTTTCTTATGCAAAAAATCTATTTCATTATTGATAACTTCAAACTTTCTATTATCCGGATGTTGTCGTTGGAAGTATAACTGATTGGTTTGAATTTCTTTAGAGAAAACTTCTATTTTATCTAAATGAAATAAATTTGTAATTATACTTTTGGATTTGAGTATGGCAGAATGTTGTTGCGTCTTTGAAACATTATTGATTATCTTTGTACTATTTGAAATTGTCCCACAATGAATATTCTGATCAAAAATTTGATTTTGGTCTCTTTTTCCATATAGGAGTTTTTCAACTGGTTTCCTTAAAAGATATTTCTAATCATACTCAACAATTAAACGTGAAATAATAGACTTTTTTGACCGGAAAACGACTTAAATGATTGTTTTTAAAAAATAACTTTAAATGATTTCTCATATGAAAATAGTCATGAAAGAGAGTGTTTGGCATTTCATTAAAAAATAACGATGTTGCAAATGCTATTGCAAATACTCCACAATCAACACTACCTAGCGGTTGCTGATAAATATTTGCAAATACCACTGGTGATTTAAATGGATATAATCGAATTTTTCTTTTACTTGTTTTTACTTCCAATTTTTCCTATTTTCTTTATTCTCAGTTTTCAATTCAAACATCAATTTGCCATTCCAATATCAATTTTCAATTCCAATATCAAGTTTCAATTCCAACATCAATTTTCGATTCCAATATCAATTTTCAATTCCAATATCAATTTTTAATGCCAATATCAATTTTCAATATCAATTTCCAATTTCTATTTTCCTTTCATTTAATACTAATTACAATTTCCCTTTCATTCAATATTAATTCAAATTGCAAAATGTTAATAAATTTTTTATTATAAATTTCTATAAACAATTTTTTATCGTAAAAAAATATTAAAACTACGCAAAAAGAAAATTATATCTTACTATATAATATATAATATTCTTACTATTCAATACCATTTAGTGACAATATCTTTCTGTCTCCTTCTTTCTAGTAAATAGACATAAATCCCTCTCTATTTTTAACGCAGAAAAGTTAACGCATACCCATCTCTCTTTATTTCAATGAACATAGTATAAAGCTATCTCTCTTCAGGTAACGGTATTGCTTTCTTCCTCTTTCGAAGGTAAATATCATTAGAATGTCTCTCTTTACCTAATTTGCATATCTACTCGTTTCATATAAGGATATATATCTATACATATATTTTAGTAAAAAGTTTGAACTCAGATATTTTTAAAATGTGCTTGGAGGAAAAGTCCATGACCGTTTTCTTCAATTTTACAGGGTAATTAGGATCTTTAATATTGTTTAATTTTCTTCTATTCCAGAACTTTCAAAATTCGCGATAAATTGATTCCCCAGCTTGTTCTGACCAAATATCGAATCCTTCCTCTGTCTCTAAGAACTCTAGTGATTGTTCAGTATGATTCAAGCATACGTGAATTTTTAATGTTTCAGTTAAATTTGTTGCTGCTTGTTTCTCAAATATAAGGCTTGACGAGAATTTAGATGTGCTAATAAATGATTTGAAAAAATCTTTCGCAGCAATAAATTTAACTGAAACATTAAAAATTCACGTATGCTTCAATCATACTGAGCTCCATAGTGGACCGCTCTATGAGTACAAGTAGAGCGCGCGGGAACATGAAAAAGTTGTGCTATATAAAAATTTTTGATTGATTCACAACTTTATCGATTTGATTTTTATAGTTGACTATTCAAGTTTTAATTTAAGCCTAATTAGAGACTTCTAGCAAGTCGGCATCATTTTCTACACGTGATAAAAAAATCAAAAACAGGGTTTTTTAAAACTTTGAGTCCATTTTTCTCAAAATCTCGACGTGATGGGCACTTTTGGAGGTCATATTCGTGTTCAGCGATAAAAATCCTATAAGAATATCATTGTCCAATCTTTGAATCAGAGAAAAAGTAATTTTTTGTCGACCAGTTTAATTCAAACAATAATAATGAAAATAAAAAATAAATATTTTTATTTTTGAGGCAGCTGAGGCTAAATGTTACATTTGAAAAAAAATTTATGTGAATTTAAACTATTTAAAATTTAGCTCCAATTCTCCTAAAATTTAATTGTAAGTAAATAATTATTAAATATTTTAATACAATTTCGGGGGAGTTCGATGACAATGGACTTGTAAAGAAAAAGTCATGCAGGTGGAGTTCTGGTGGTTCATTCTCCGCAATGATGAAAGACGAGCAATATCTTCTTCATCGTCTACATCATCTTTCAGATTGAAAAACTTGAGAAAGAAAGCATTGATCTCAATGAATACAAATTCAGTCTCTGAAATTCCATCAACATCAAAAACGATTTTCCTGGATCAGGATCCTTGCGTCCGGAAACAAAGGTTCGCTCATCAAGCGAAAGTGCCAACCAACACTACAAAGAGAAAATCATCTTCGGATAAAGAGAACGAAAAGCCGCAGAAAAAGTAGGTTTAATTTTTAGATTTTTTAAAATTATTTATATAATTTTTTAATTTTTGTTTAAAACGTCTAACACATAAGTGAGACATGGAATTTCTTCTTGAATTAAAGGTTTATTTATAAAAACTTTCTTTTTTCTATATGAACAATTGTTAACAAATTTTTAATGATAAATTTTCTTTAAGTAATTTAAAGATTTTTTCTAAATGTTTGTTCTAAATGTACTAATTCAAAGAGCTCTTAAATAAAAAGTCATTAGTGTAAAACGTACTTATTCCAAGTGCTTTCAATTTTTAAAGTACTCATTCAATTTGCTAATTTTTAAGTTTAAAAAAATAATTTTATATAATAAAGTTAAGCATTTTCTAAATTTTGTGAATATAAATTTTTTATTTCAAAGTACTTTTACAGATAAAAAATCGTTCGTTTCAAACGTTGTTAGACGGGGGCGGTTTTGAGGTTGGTTCCTTACAGTAATAATACTGGATAATAATAATAATACTGGAAGGTATCGAACCCATAACCGACCCCCGTCCAACAAAAAAAATTAATATCCTATAGTGGCACTATCGGGTCGGACCCGATAAGTCGAAAATAACCCGGTAATGACGTCTACGTATATTTTTCGGACCTGGTAAATATTTTTTTTCTATTCTGTATCGAAAAAACAGATACGTGTTTTTTTATTTTTGTTTAATTGTCAAAATTTTCGAGTCATGAATTTTCGAAATTTTGCATTTTTAATCGTAGACCTATATTCAGTAGCTTATAAGTCCGAAAATATTGAGTTTAGAAAAAAGTTGTCAAAGAACGAAAGTTTTACCTTTTTTCCGACTTTTAGGAAATGAAAACAAAAAAAATTGTTTTCGTCTTTTATTAAAAAATAAAAAAAAATTTATAAACAAATTAATTTTTTTTTAACATTGGGTATGACCAATTTTTAATTTTCTTTTTTTCTGTCACATTTGACAGTTTGTTTTTAGTTTTCAGAACAGTAATAATTGTATAAATATCAAACAGAAAAACACATGAAACTGTGGCAACATTGCAACAACATATAACCTCACAAACACAAATTTGATCTGTAGATTTGATATTAATAATATTCCTTAAACAAAAGTTAATCATTTTTATCTTTTTTTGTATGATAATTATATTTTACATTTGTATATTGTAATTTTCGTCTTTCCTACACTACCGTCCGAAATTGTGCGAACGCTAACAGCTCGAGCTATTAAAAAACACACCCGCACAGGAACAGTGATAACTCGGTTAAAAATGAAGCTGGATGCTTTTTTTAAATTGCATTGGAAAACTTATTAAATTTCCAATGAAATGCCACTATTTTAAGTAGTATTGCATAAATAGGAAGCAAGATATCTGTTATAAAGTCAAAAAAATAATTCTATTTTTTTCGGAATTTTTTACTCTGACTTTGACTCCTGGCACAGTTTAACAAAGTTTATGAAAAAATTGTTACTTTTACAGACTATTCCTTGTAATCTAAGCTTCAAATAGAGACCAAGAACAGCAAAAAATATTTACGGGTTCCTGAGATATTACAAAAAGAGTCGGACCGTGCAAAGCAGAATTTTCAATCATCGATTTCTCTAATTCGCCGTTGAGTCAATTACTTGTCTGTGAAAAAACTGCCGAAAATTAATTTTACCAAGAACATTCTTACTGGGCGAATTAGAGAAATCGATGATTGAAAATTCTGCTTTGCACGGTCCGACTCTTTTTGTAATATCTCAGGAACCCGTAAATATTTTTTGCTGTTCTTGGTCTCTATTTAAAGCTTAGGTTACAAGGAATAGTCTGTAAAAGTAACAATTTTTTTCATAAACTTTGTTAAACTGTGCCAGGAGTCAAAGTCAGAGTAAAAAATTTCGAAAAAAATAGAATTATTTTTTTGATTTTATAACATGATATCTTGCTTCCTATTTATGCAATACAACTTAAAATAGTGGTATTTCATTGGAAATTTAATAAGCTTTCCAATGCAATTTAAAAAAAGCATCCAGCTTTATTTTTAACCGAGTTATCACTGTTCCTGTGCGGGTGTGTTTTTTAATAGCTCGAGATGTTAGCGTTCGCACTATTTCGGACGGTAGTGTACACTAAAAAATTTGAGATTATTTTTGACAATATACTAATATTTCAGTTGTACCTACCATATGTCAACTATGTTGTGTAGCGGTTTTTAGCACTTTTTCAAAGTTCCTGCGTACTTATAACAGTTGCAGATAACGCCACATGGGTAAGTCAAATGGCGAATGGTTGTGAAGGGGAGCACTGCTTTATAAAAAGCAGTGCCCCGACCATCAGCTTTATTCTTTCTAGTAAATATTTCTTACACCCGACTTAAATCACAAAGAATACTTTTAAATAAAGGTTTAATAAATATTACTCTTTCGTTAACCTTATTTTAATTTGTCTTAAATATTTTTAATATAGCAGCCCCCCCTTCTCTTAATTTATTTAGAGAAATTCTTTTAATTAATAGAATCTTAACTTTCAGATTAAACATAATTTCTTTAATTATAATTTTAAGATTCTCAAGTGTTTTATACACAATATTTTTTTATATATCCACACAACATGGATCACTAAACAAAAATATTAATATCTTTATTTCAATTAATACACAAGAATTCCTAGCTTCATCTCTTCATACAATCCCATTATTAACCTTAATTACTAACTTTTATTATTTAAATAATTTAATTTTAAAATATTGATTTGTGGAATCAAAAATATACTTATGTATTTTAAATAATTATTCATATTTATACAAACATTTTAATAATATTAAGAGGAATTACTTTTACTTACAGGATAACTTTAATTTTATCAAAAAATATATATTTCATTAAATGAAATATTATTTCTTTAATAAATATAAATTTTGAAAAAAAATTTTATTTGACTGAATAAGATTAATATTTATAAGAATTGTTTAATATATTTCCTCCATAGTTATATTATATAGAAAAGAATATATAATTTTAGAAATTAAAAAATCTTATTTTATTATAATCCTTATACTTTTCGTAATCTCAATAATTTTAATAATTATAAGACCAAATATACTAAGAATTATTCTAGGTTGAGATGGGTTAGGATTAATTTCTTATTGTTTTATTATTTACTATCAATCCTCTAATTCCTTTAATTCAGGGATATTAACCTTAATAACAAATCGAATTGGTAACGTAATACTTTTAATTATAATTTTTTTAATAATAAACCTAAACTCTTAAAATTTAAAATATTATTTTATTAATAACATAACTTTACCTATAATTTTATTAACAATACTAATAACTAAAAGTGCTCAAATTCCATTTTCTATATGGCTCCTAGCTGCTATAGCGGCCCCAACCCCAGTTTCTTCACTTTTTCATTCCTCTACTTTTGTAACAGCAGGAATTTATATTTTAATTCGATTCAATTCCATTTTTACTAATTTAACATTACCTATTTTAATTATTGGCTTAATCACACTCCTACTTGCTAGAATCAACGCAATTTTTGAATTTGTCTTAAAAAAATATTGCCTTTTCGACCTTAAGCCAATTAGGATTAATAATAAATATATTAGCCTATCAACTCCCAAATTATGTATTTTTCCATCTTATTTCACATGCTATATTCAAATCCTTACTTTTCCTATGTTCCGGAATTAACTATATTAAAGTCCGTAGTCTGAAATTCTGTCTGTCAGAGTATGAGAGAGAAAGCATGATAAGGAGAAAGAGAGGGAAGTATCGTCTCTTCTTTCAATTAGAAGTAGGGGTGAAAGAGAGACAAATAGTTAAGAAAGTAACGCCTACTTTTTTGGCTTGGGCATCATGGTTTTCCTTATTCACAGTAGCAGGTAGAAGGAGTGGGTACAAGAATGGTAGTAGGGGCGAGATAAGTGGGGACTTTTGCATTTAAGCGAAAATACCAAAGAGGGTAATGTTTCCTTATTGGTATATAATTTTCCATCTCTCAGTGACAGTGCAGAAAAAAATAAGTGGGGTTTTTCACTTTTAAGGGAATCTTTAATATATGAATTTCAGCTGTGAAGTGAAAGTTTTTTAAGTGAAAAATTTTGTTTAACGTGAAATTTGTGATTTTTTTTCTGATTTTTTAATTTAATTACAAAATCTTATAACTTGTGATTTAGTTATAAGTTATTTCTTATAACAATAAAAATAATAGTTTGTTTCTAGTGCAAGTTGTGATATGCAGCGCATTTGATTATGTTTTGTTCTTAATTTTTTGTGATTTATGTTTAAAATGTGATAGTTTTTGAATAAAAATTTGTGTGTTAGAAGTTATTTTTATAAATTTATTTTTCTGTTACTGTTAATAGACGTTTAAGTTGTAATGAGTGAGATGCAGTGATTTTTTCTTAAGGTGAAATGTGATACGTAGTGAATATATAATTACTGTTAATAGACGTTTAAGTTGTAATGAGTGAGATGCAGTGATTTTTTCTTAAGCTGAAATGTGATGCGTAGTGAATATAATTATATATTTTTGTTATTTTTTGTTTATATTACATGAAAATGAAAATATATAAGTAATTATGAGATTTATGAGTTACATTTGAGAATTGATATATATATATATATATATATATATATATGAGATTTATGATTTATATACATGAGATCTATGAACAATATATGTGATTTATGAGATATATGCGAAAGTTGATAAGTATTTATATGAGTTTATGAGTTCTATAAGACTAATAAATTACAAAAATATGGCAAACAGAAAACGTTGTGTTACTTTGAGTAAAAAAAATTTTCAAATTATAGAGAATGAAAATGGATGGATAACGGATGATCACATACATGAATTTGCAAAATTGTTAAGAAATGTTTCAAATTCTGTTTTCGATATGCAGAGTACTTTATATTTACATTGTCTTGATAATATTATTCCGATTCAAATAGGTGAAAAGCATATTCAAATACTGTTTAGTGGTTTGAATGAATCTGGTCATTGGATATGTACTTTTTACGATGGAGAAAAAATTTATATTTTTGACAGTTTGAATAAAGGTTGTTTAAACCCTGATCAAAAAATATATTTAAATAGATTATATCCTTTTAAACCTCCAGTAGTTTTTGTAGCTGTTGATGAACAGCCAACTGGCAGTGTAGATTGTGGAGTATATTCAATAGCGTTTGCAACATCATTATATTTTAATGTGTTGCCGAATAACTTAAATTATGTTCGCGAATGTAGTGCAATGAGAAATCATTTAAAAGAAATGTTTAAAAAGAACACTTTGACTGTTTTTCCGTCAGTAAGAACATCCAACGTTAGACGTATGACTATCGAGCATGATTGGGAGTGTCTTTTTAAAGATCGAAGAACAGAACTTGTACCTAAGAAACGAAATTCTTTTTTAAATACTGTTATTAATATTAATAACAATACTAATATGAACAGAAAATGTTCAACAGAATATTTAGATATCAATATAGAAAATGATAAAAAGATGCTTCATGCAATAAAAAATAGAGAAAGAAAAAGGACAGCAAGGCTGAATGAAAGGGAAATTCGTCAACAAAAAAATTTGAAATGTAAGAAAACTAAATTAGCATTGGAAACGGATGTTAAAAAGAAGCAGCACCAAATATACAACTTAATGAATAAAAAAAGTAATAAATTATTAGAAACAATAGGAGTTGGAATTATTTCTCCTGAATTTTTTGATGAATGTAAATTTGAACAAAATTATTTGGGTTTGATGGATGTTAAGTGCGTCTTTTGTGCTGCATTACATTTTATGTGTGAAAGACCATCAGATAAAAAAATTAGTAGTTGTTGTCATAAGGGAAAAGTAAAATTAAACGATTTAAGTGACTATCCAATTTATTTACGAAATTTACAAAATGATTCCAATTCTGAAGGTAAAAATTTTAGGGAAAATATTCGTTCTTATAATAGTTCTTCTTCTTCTTCTGTAATGAAATAGCAGTCGTATTTGTCAGTGAAAATGGTGAACCTCCAGTGGAACGTGATATATGTATACATCCAAAAGGTTCTGAAAGTATTCCAATTTCCATACTTAGTACAAACGCTGATCCTATGATATATCCTTTAATGTTTCCCTTAGGTGATCGAGGATGGACAGTAAACATCAAGCAAATTAATAGTGTTCGTAATGTTACTGCTTTACAATTTTATATGTATCGCTTTTCTTACAGAGGAACATTTAATCCATGTATACAAATGGGAAAATTAAGTCAACAATTTATAGTTGATATTTGGTCAAAAGTAGAAGGTGGGCGTATGAGCTATAATTATTTAAATCAAACTAAATTTCGAGTTGAAATGTATTGTGGATTAATGGATTATTTACATAATAAAGCAAAAGAAGAGAATGTTCGAGCGGGGAGAATTACTATTTTACCATCAACATTTACTGGAGGACCACGATATTATCAACAATGTTTTATGGATGCTATGAGATTAGTACAAGAATTTGGAAAACCAGATTTATTTATTACAATGACATGTAATCCAAAATGGCGTGAGATTACAGAAAATTTGTTGGATTGTGAAACTGCATCTGATCGACCAGATAATGTTGCTAGAGTTTTTCAACAAAAAGTAAAAGAGCTAATGAGTGAATTAAAAGATAAACAAATTTTTGGACCAGTCATTGCATATATATATATATATATATATATATATATATGTAATAGAATTTCAAAAGCGCGGATTGCCTTAATTGTCTTTTTACAGAAAGAATTTGCTATTCGTGATGCAGAAATTGTAGATAAAATAATATGTGCAGAAATTCCTGATGAAGAGAAGAATCCAGAACTTTTTAATATTGTAAAGCAGTTTCAAATTCATGGACCTTGTGGAAAACAAAACATGAATTCGCCTTGTATGAATCCTGAAACAAAAGTTTGTATGAAAAATTATCCTAAACCATTTTCTTCAAAAACAAATTATGAATCAAAAAATTTTCTGGAATATAAACGAAGAAATGATGGTAAAAAAATTATTTTTTACAATAAAGATGGATCTATTAAATGTACTGGAGATAATTCGATGGTTGTATCATATAATCCATATTTAAGTAAAAAATTTGCATGTCATATTAACGTTGTAGCATGTGGTAGCATAGGTGGTATTAAATATTTGTTCAAATATTGTTACAAAGGTCATGATTGTGCAATAATAGGTTATAAAGATGACAATCAGGTAATGCATTATGATGAAATTCAAAATTATTTAAATACGCGCTATGTGTGTGCACCAGAAGCAATGCATAGACTTCACGAATTTAATATGCACGAGCAATTACATGCAACGTATAGATTAGCTGTACATTTGCCTAATCAACAATCAATATGTTTTCAAGAAGGAATGGAGCAAACTGCAATTGAGAAATTCAAAAATACAATGTTAACAGCATGGTTTCAATTAAATAGAGAAGATCCTGATGCACGAAAGTATTTATATTCAGAAATACCACATAAGTATGTTTTTGTTGAGTCATCTAAAATTTGGAAAAGAAGAGAACGAATTAATAAACCCATACTTTGTCGAATGTATTTTGTAAGTCCAAAAGATATTGAAAGATATTTCTTGAGAATGTTACTACTTCATGTACGGGGTGCTAAATCGTTTGAAGATATGAGAACATATGAAGGTATTACATACAATACTTATACAGAAGCAGCACGTGCAAGAAATTTGTTGGTAGACGATAATGAGTGGGATAATTGTTTGAGTGAAGCCGTGTGTATGAAATTTCCTAAAGAACTTTGTCGTTTATTTGCATATATATGTGTGTTTGGTTTGCCTGTAAATGCTGTTGATTTATGGAATAAGTTTAAAGTATACATGATTTTTGAAAATAATTTACCTGTAGAAGTATCGCATCAAAAATCATTAGTTTTAATTAATGAAGTATTTAATTTTCATAGATTTACGTTAAATCAATTTGGTTTACCAAATATCGATCTAAAAGTTCTTAAAGATTATAATTCTGTTAGTAAGGAAGATAATGCGTTAACATTACAATTGCTTAAAGATGAAGCTGATACTCTAATCAAAAGTTTGAATGATGAACAGCGGCAAGTTTTTAATGATGTTATGATGGCCGTACATAATGATGAATGTGGTAGTAGATATTTTTTTCTTGATGGGCTTGGAGGAAGTGGTAAAAGCTATTTACACAATACAATTATTACTACAGTTGAAAGTGAGGAAATGGTAGTTTTATCAGTTGCTTGGACTGGTATAGCGGCTAATCTTCTAAAAGGAGGACGAACGTCACATTCTATGTTTAAATTCCCTATACCAATCAATGAAGATTCAACATGTAATATAAGTGGAATGTCGAAACATGCTGAACTTTTAAGGAGTGCAAAAATTATTATTTGGGATGAAATTACAATGGCCCCAAAATATGCTTTACAAGCAATGGAATCTATGTTAAGAGATATTACAAAATGTAATAAACCGTTTGGAGGTAAAGTTATTTTGCTTTCAGGAGATTTTAGGCAAACTTTGCCAATTGTTCCGCATGGTAGTCGCACTCATATTGTTGGGGTATGTGTAAAAAATAGTAAATTGTGGCAATACTTTGAAACTAGGTCTTTAAAGATTAACGTTAGATTACATGAGAATCAGATAAAGTTTTCAAATTGGTTATTGAATGTTGATGATGGCAAACCTCAAAGTACGTTTGAAAAAGAAAATGATGTACTAGAAATTTCGCAGGAATTAATCTCGAATGGGAATTTAATTGATGAAATATATGGGCCATCGATAAATCCAAATGATGTAAGTGTTTATTCTTCTTGTATTCTATCATTGACTAATTCAGAAGTATTAAACTTAAATGATCGTATTTTGTCAAAGTTAGAAGAAGAAGAAGAAGTAATTTATTATAGTATTGATTCACATGTAGCTGACGATGATGAAAAAGATGTAAATAATATTGTTCCAGTAGAATTTTTAAATAGTTTAACACCAGATGGTATGCCTCCTCATAAATTATCCTTAAAAAAAGGATGTATAATTATGCTTTTAAGAAATATGAATTTGGTTCAAGGATTATGTAATGGGACTCGATTACTTGTAAAATCTTTATTGAAACACGTTATTGCTGCAGAAATAATTACTGGAAAATCTAAAGGTGAAATAGTTTGTATTCCTCGTGTTGATTTATCTCCTTCAGAACATATATTTCCGTTTAAAACGGTTAGAAGACAATATCCAATCAGACTTGCTTATGCAATGACTATCAATAAATCTCAAGGACAATCTTTTGATAAAGTAGGAATATTTATATCTATTTCTGCATTTGGTCATGGTCAAGTTTATGTTGGTTGTTCCAGAGTCAAATCTAAAGAAAATTTAAAAATTCAAGTCCTTGATAATGTTGTAGTCAAGAACTTAAAATATCCGGAAAAATTATACATTAAAAATATTGTTTTCCATGAAATACTTTGATAGTATGTTTATGTTATATAATAATATAATAATAATATTATATTAAATTACATTAAAAATTGAATAGATATGCGAATTGGGTAAAACAAGAAATCATAATTAATTAATGACAATTTAGAGTTTACTAATGACAGGCTTCGCACTCCTTTAATAAAATCTACTATTTGCTAATTTTTCTCTTATTAGTTCCTATTTGGATATATTTTTTTTATTTTGTGTCAATAAAAGATGCTTTTTTCTTAGTTTTTTAAATTTTTCGATTTTACTACTTCAAATCCGCTAATAGTTCAAATAAGAATAAGAATAATTATTCTCAACATTTTTAATAAAATTCTTTTGAGAGGCAGAATTTTTTAATATAATTCAATTAATTAAGAAAATGTAGGAAAATCTTTGTCAAATTCAATTATTTTTTACAAATAATGAAATTTTCGCTGAAATTCAAATACTTCCAATGAATAATAGAATTTCCACAAGAATTCAATTAATTGAAATATAATTCTAGAAAAATTTTCGAAAGAAATCAATTGTTTAAAATATTTTCAAGTTGAAATATATTTACTATCTTTTAAAATTTCGATATTTTGTTAATAAAAAATAAATCATTTTCATACAAATAATAAAAATTCAGTACAAGGTTTCCAATAATTTTTATATAATTTTAATTAGATTATTGAAAGTAATTGAATTATTCTTTTGAATTTTCATAAAAGAAACTAGTACTAAAACATAAAAAATGTTTAAGATAAACGTTGGTTTGGCTTGGAATGCCTCATAGGTATATATATATATATATATATATTAGGCCTGTATTAGACCCTATGAAGGATTACGAACCTTTCAACAACAGTCTTTGTAAATGAGAATTAACTTCGAGAACCCAGGTAATATTTTCGTTCTTCCTTTATAACAAGGAAAAATGTAGATAAAAGTCTATATATGGGCAATTCCACGTGAGATTTTAGTCGACCTCTTAAAATCGGCCAAAAATATATTTTTTTATTCTGTATCGAAAAAAACAGATACGTATTTTTTTATTTTTGTTTAATTGTCAAAATTTTTGAGTTATGAATTTTCGAAATTTTGCATTTTTAATCGTAGACATATATTCAGTTGCTTATAAGTCCGAAAATATTGAGTTTAGAAAAAAGTTGTCAAAGAACAAAAGTTTTAGTTGTCTTTCGACTTTTAGGATATGAAAACAAAAAAATTTTTTTCATTTTTCATTAAAAAAATAAAAAAATTTTATAAACAAATTAATTTTTTTTAACTTTGGGTATGATAAATTTTTAATTTTCTTTTTTTAAAACATACCTGTAAATGATAAGAAGGTTTTGCAAAAAGTTTCAGAGTGGGCCTGAAAAGTTTAATGGGTTAAAAAAAATAATTATGCTGCCCGTGCAGGTCGAACGCTTGCTGCGCAATGGGATTTTTTTACGATTTACTATTAAAAATTGTCTAGAGCCTTCAAATTTTATCGGATTTTAATTATTATTAGAATTGAAGGCTTTAGACAATTTTTAATAGTAAATTGTAAAAAAATCCCATTGCGCAGCAAACGTTCGACCTGCACGGACAGCTTAATTATTTCTTTTAACCCATTAAACTTGTCAGGCCCACTCTGAAACTTTTTGCAAAACCTTCTTATCATTTACAGGTATGTTTTAAAAAAAGAAAATTAAAAATTTATCATACCCAAAGTTAAAAAAAATTAATTTGTTTATAAAATTTTTTTAGTTTTTTAATAAAAAATGAAAAAAAAATGTTTGTTTTCATTTCCTAAAAGTCGAAAGAAAACTAAAACTTTTGTTCTTTGACAACTTTTTTCTAAACTCAATATTTTCGGACTTATAAGCAACTGAATATATGTCTACGATTAAAAATGCAAAATTTCGAAAATTCATAACTCAAAAATTTTGAGAATTAAACAAAAATAAAAAAATACGTTTCTGTTTTTTTTCGATACAGAATAGAAAAAAAATATTTTTGGCCGATTTTAGGAGGTCGACTAAAATCTCACGTGAAATTGCCCATATATTTTGCTTTGTAATAGATACTCAAAAGGTAACGGCGCAGGTAACGGCTACCTTTCTTTCTTTCTTCAAGACAATATAATTAAGAATGTTTCTCTTTACCTTATTTGAAAATCTACTCGTTTCATATTAAGCAGGATTTTGTTATTTACTAAATTTTTTTCCAAATTCCTTTACAAAAAATTCAACAATTTTTTTAAATAATAAAAATTCATCATAGAATTTCAAGTATTTTAAATAAAATTTTAAATAAATTCTTCGAAAAAATGTACTTACTTCTATTCAAAGATTATATTAAAATTTTTCAAAACAAATCAATTATTTTTAATAGTTTTTGGAAAATCTTAGGTTAGAATAATTCAATTATTTTCATAAATAATGAAATTTTTCACTGAAATTTAAATATTTTCAATATCTACAATTTCAGTAATTTCTTTTAAAAATGAATTTAATTATTTAAGAAAAATTTATTTATTATATTGATTTATTTAAGATTCGTACAAGGACTAAGCCCTTAATATAAAAAATATAACAAACAAAAATTGTAAAAATTTCTTCTCAAAAATTAATTTAATTGAATAATAAAATTTTTACATGAATTCAATTATTTTAAATAAAATTTTGAAAGAATTCCTTAAAGAATGTAATTATTTTTAAAAAATTTATTAAAATTCTTTAAAGAAATTATTTTCCAAAATTTTGATAAAATTCTTTCCTTGATTTTAAAAAATAATCAATTATTTCTTATTGTAATTAAGTAATTTAAGTCTTGTAAAACGCGATAAAAAGAATGGATTTAGAAATGAATTGTCAGTTAAAATTTTGTAGGTTATAAAAGAATATAAAGTGAATCGAATAGTTAAATTTTATTAAAAATATTTATTTAAGTTTTTAAGAAATTGGAAATTTTGTCAAATTTAATTAAAATAAATTTTGTATTTAAATTTGAAATAATTTTATTATTTAAAGAAAATTAATTTTTCTTAAAATTTTTTTTAAAAACTACCCTAGTAGAAATTCGTCATAGTATCCTTAAGGGCACTGGACAGTTCCACTGGAAAATTTCGAGGCACTTTACAGTTAAACTGGCTAAAAACTATAAAGTGATGTCACGCTAATTTGTCACGCACAAGTTTGAAAATATAACGTTAAATTATTTTGTCAACAAATTAAATAAATTAAAATTTTACGAAACTATATTTTTACTGTTGGTGTATCTATTGTTACGTATAATAAATTATCTGTAAAATTATTTTTTAATAACTACATAATTAAAAAAAATTATGAACATTACTGATTCTTGTACACATGTCTTTTTTTTACAGTAAACAACATTCACTTTTTCCTTGAATTAAGCACAACACTGAAATAAATATTATTATTTTATCACACAACAGACTTAAAAGTAAACCCTAATATGAAGAACTAATTCAGTTCAAACGAAAAATATCTAGCGGTATCGGGGAGCGAACTCGGGTCACACTGGGACGAAATACCTAAACGCACGCTTACGCATCACGGCCGTTCTAGTCGATGGACGATTCCGGAAAAATAATAACCATACTCTACCGGCAGGTAAAGCAGTTCCCTTTTTCATCTTTTCTAGCTCAACTGGCGAATTACTGGACAGCTACTGCATAACACTCTAAAGTTGAACTTATTGATTTTTATTGTATAGAAGTTCTGTCTGTCCAGTTATTCTCATGGTACTGTCTAGGCGTTCCGTGAAATTATGTTTCAAAGTTTGTCGTGGCGTTTGCGCTACCGTCAGTCCAGCAACTGAACAGTGTTATATAGACATTTTCCATAAATACATCAGTGTATACACTGAAAAAAATAATTCGCGGGTATAACTAGAATTATGTCTATTTTTTCCGTAAGGAATTAGTAATAAATTGTTACTGGCTACTGTAATTAATTATAGACAGTTCTGTTATATAGATCGGAGAGCTATACATATGTCAACGTCAATACATCAATGTAAAACATAACCTAACTTTATTGGACCATTTCTAACTTTTTGTATGTAACAGGTTTGTTAAATTAATATTTATACATATAATAAGATTATGTAATCTTGAAAAAAAATTGTCTTCTGAATTTAAAAATTAGTTATTTTAATTAACTCAATTAATTAGAGCGAATTTTAAAAAAGTTTTCAAGTTGTCAACAGTAAAATAAAAGAACAAAATTAAAAATATGAAAACTATAAACTGTAAAACCAAAAGATTTATTTTATAGAAAATATTTTGAAAATGTCAATACACAACTGTTTAGATACTGAAACCGGCGGTAGCGCTGACGCCACGACAAACTTTGGAAAATAATATCTCGGAACGCCTCGATAGTGCCATGAAAATAACTGTACAGGACTTCTATGCAGTAATAATCAAGTTCAACTTTATATTTTCTTTAACAGTGTTATGCAGTAGCTGTCTAGTAATTCGCCAGTTAAGCTAGATTAAACTTCCATGACTAAAACTGTACAGTAACTTGAATAAATCTAGTCATGCCACGACAAATTTCTACTAGGGTATTGTTAAATGGGTCAGAATTTCCCAAACGGATCACCTAAACTAAAAATTTTTCTTTTTGAACCAAAATATATTTTTCATACCTTAGGCACAAAATAGGCGCTTTAAGATAGCAGCCGACAGGAACTAAAAGCTATTCATTTGTCAACTTGAATGAAAATGGCGACTTTTTTTTCCCATGGGCAAAAAACAGCTATGGTCCCATGCGTTATTTTGCTCATGGGAAAAAAAGGCCGCTATTTTCATGCAAGTCGAACAAGTGAATGACTTTTACTCCCTGTCGTCTGCTATCTGAAATCGTCACTTTTGGGCCTTTGGAATAAAAAATATCGTAAGTAACACGGGACTTAAAGGCTGCCAATTTATTTAGGATGATTTTTGTGCCACTCGTTACGGTCTCAGGGCGCCTACGGCGCCCTCGACCTCCACTCGTGTCACAAAAATCGCCGTAAATAAATGGCTACCTTTACGTACCTTGTTGCTTAATATACTATTTTTTACTCTCAATATGATTAAGAAGAATCCCTGAAAATATGAAGTCAAAAAATTTTTTTTTGTAAAAGTTATTAACAATTGAAATTTTTAGTAGTGCTAAATTAAAAATTTTTTTCTCGAGTTCCAGTTGACGGATTTAAAAAACAAAATATGACTTTTTTTCGTCTTAAATAGCACTATTTGAATATATTTTTTGTTTATAAATTTTTTTATTTTTTATAAATTTTCATTTTATTTGTTTATAAAATGTTAATAAACAAATGTGTTCTTCACGTCCTAACAAAAAAATTTAAATTGTATTATATTCCTGAAATCTCTCCGATTCCATAACCGTTTAGAAAAAAAATGAGCCTCAATTAGAAAAAAAGTTATTCATTAAAAACTGCAGCGGTGTAAGGATTTTCATGACGTTGAACTTGCGTTGCGCGGCGCAAGCATGACCGTTTACATCTGTGAGCACTGGTTCTCGCTACAAGTTTGCACACATTTTAATGGTAATATCTAGTTAACAGTAACAAAATATAAACAAAGTAAATTTTTCATTTTGCTTCCTTATAAGGAAGCTTTGCATTCGTGACGATTTTCAATTTTTCAAAACATGGTTATATGGACTCATTTTCATCTAGGATATATGTATATTAAATTCTGAGCAAATGTCCAGATGTATGTGTGTATGTGTGTGTATGTCACAAAAAATTGTGTACAAATTATCTCTAACAAATTTTAATGGATTGCCCTGCAATTTTGCAGGTTTATTGCAGTCATTAATACCTAAAATCTGACACAAGGATTTTTAAATTTATCCACAAAATTTTTTTTAAACAATTTTTTCGAAATGAAAAAAAAAATTTTTTGTATTTTTTTAAATAACTTTTTTATTTTTTAATATTTTCATAAATTATTCTCAAAATTACATTCCTTACAAGAAAACGAATCGATTGATATATACAAAGTGCACATTTCATCAAAATTTATAAAATTAATCAATATTTTTCTTTTCCAAAAAAATTCAAATTTTGCGTTTTTTGAAATATTACCTTAACATATTAAATTTAAATTAAGCAATTGGTTTATGAAATTTTGGGGAAGCGAAATGGTCATGAAATAAACAACTTGTTTTAATAAATTATTAATAATTAATAATTTATTTACTTTTTATCCTCAAATAGTTTATTATAATAGTAATAATTTACATAATAAATTCACAATAATTCTTATTATAATCTTTGGACTTAAAAGTTCCTTAATTATTAAATAATTTAATTAATTAATAATATGTTTGTTTATTTATTATTTTTGTGCCGACGTAGAAGTAGAAATAATATTCATCACATATATTTTTATATACTACTTTTTTTGTTTTTGTGACTGCGATAAAAATTGATGTTTTTTTTAATGGAAAACAAATAAATATTGAGAGTATGTCTGTTTTCACTTTCGTGTGCAATTTCTTATACAATTTTAGTCGTTAAGAAGTTTAAAAAAAATTTAAAGCGAACGGTGAAATTCAATTCATTTGACATTTTTTAAACTTATTTAATGGTAATTTTATAAAAAATGGTGCGTCCTAATAGGTGCTGCAATCCTTGTAGGAAAAAAAACATTCTTGTGTATATAAAAGTCTTAAACTATCAATTTCCATCGCAATCACAAAAACAAAAAAAGTAGTATATAAAAATATATGTGATGAATATTATTTCTACTTCTACGTCGGCACAAAAATAATAAATAAACAAACATATTATTAATTAATTAAATTATTTAATAATTAAGGAACTTTTAAGTCCAAAGATTATACTAAGAATTATTGTGAATTTATTATGTAAATTATTACTATTATAATAAACTATTTGAGGATAAAAAGTAAATAAATTATTAATTATTAATAATTTATTAAAAAATGAAAAATTTACTTTGTTTATATTTTGTTACTGTTAACTAGATATTACCATTAAAATTTGTGCAAACTTGTAGCGAGAACCAGTGCTCACAGATGTAAACGGTCATGCTTGCGCCGCGCAACGCAAGTTCAACGTCATGAAAATCCTTACACCGCTGCAGTTTTTAATGAATAACTTTTTTTCTTATTGAGGCTCATTTTTTTTCTAAACGGTTTTGGAATCGGAGAGATTTCAGGAATATAATACAATTTAAATTTTTTTGTTAGGACGTGAAGAACACATTTGTTTATTAACATTTTATAATCAAATAAAATGAAAATTTATAAAAATAAAAAAAATTTATAAACAAAAAATATATTCAAATAGTGCTATTTAAGACGAAAAAAACCCATATTTTGTTTTTTAAATCCGTCAACTGGAACTCGAGAAAAAAATTTTTAATTTAGCACTACTAAAAATTTCAATTGTTAATAACTTTTACAAAAAAAAATTTTTTGACTTCATATTTTCAGGGATTCTTCTTAATCATATTGAGAGTAAAAAAAATATATTTTGGTTCAAAAAGAAAAATTTTTAGTTTAGGTGATCCGTTTGGGAAATTCTGACCCAAATATAATCGAATTTTCGAAGAATTCTAACTGAAGGTATGATAAATAATTGATAAAAAAAAGTGAATTTTTTTATTTTAAATGAAAATAATGTCCCAGGGAAATACAAAATCAAATTTTTTGTTGAAAGAATTTTAATTAATCAATTATAATTAAATTAAAATGCAATTAATTAATTTTCTATTGAAAATCATTTACTTGTTAAATAAAAATTTATTAATTTGTTTATTAAAAAATTGTACAAACAATTGTAATTAATTAATAATAATTAAGTTGATTAATTTTAGTCACTAAAATGTAGTTTTAGTTTAGTGAAGAAATAAGTTTAGTTTCTTCATTAAATAAAATTCGTTAATTCAGAAAAATAGAAAAAAAATTTTGATATGTATATTTATCGAAAATATTTTTAATTTTCTTTTATATCTATAGATGAACTGAAAATTTGAAAACAAAAATAAAGTTTTTATAAATTTATATATCTTTTTTCATGTCCCTTAAAGAAAGTAACACAAATTTACAAAAATAGGGTCCCTACTTTAGTTATATCCTACAACAGAGGGAGAAAAAAATGATATTTTAATATTTATTTTTTCTAATCAAGTTTTGATGAAGAAAGAAGAACTTATTTTATATTCCTTAAATAGAGAGAGACAAATTTGTAGAAAAAGGAGCATTTTATATTATATATATAATTATATATATATATATTATATATATATATATATATATATATATTTATTTATTTCTTTAATGTCAGTTTTCAATAACAAAGGCAGCATTTCCCTGCGCGTTGTTTGGCTTTATATTGTTTATAACAATTAAAATAAATTATTTTATGCTTTAATAATTATCTAGTGGTCATATTGGATAAATTTGAATTGATTTGGATCGGAATAAAAAATGAACTTCATTTTTTTCAAAAGTGTATTAATTTGTTAACTTTAATTAGAAAAAAATTATAAACAATTAAAATTCCCGAAATCGATCTCATGGGATGTCTTAAGAATTTATTCCCCTTTAATTTAAATCAAAGAACACTCAAATCGATTAAAAACTGTAAGCTGTAGCCATTTTTTAATAGTAAATTGTAAGAAAAATTCCACTGTGGGCCTGTGCACTGCAGAAGTAAATGATTAAATTGACCATTTAAAAGTTCTTGTCCCACTTTTTGACCTATACATATTTTTAGGAAAAAACCTCAGCTTTATGATAAAATTTTTTTAAGAAAAATAAAAAATGTCCATTTGATAAAAAAATGAAATTTTATTTTTTAATTTAATTTTTCAAGATCAAAAATTTTTTTTTCTCTAAATTTGTTTACACCATTAGAAAGTGTTGAAAAACAGCAGAAAAACCCAAAATAGGAAACGTCTTTCGTTTTGTTTTAAAGAAACTACAAATTTTTAAAATATTCCATATAAATTTTTGACTTGGGTCACTTGACGTGAAACCTGTCATAAATGATTAGAAAAATTTAAACAGTTTATTGTTTATGTATATCTTGAAAAAGTAATAATTAATAAATTTGCACCAGTTTGACAAAAGGTAAAAAATTTCTAATTTTTTGAAAAATTCATAATTTTTTTGCATTCTAATATTTTTTAAATATTTTTGTTGACCTTGTAAGGTATTCTGTATGAATGAGGTATGGTGGTAAGGAGAGAGAGTAGGGCGGGCTATCGTGTAGAGAAGGCGAAAAATGAATTTTCGTCATATCAGTGATCAGAGAGCTCTTGGCTCCATAAGTTGAGATAGTTGCAAGTGTGTCGATCGCTTGTTGCGAGCCGACGCTAAGTTTTACTCTACGCCCGATTGGGGTAAATATAATATGTAAAATAAAATTGTATTAAAAAAAAAAAAGAGAAAATTAATTCTAATTATGTGATTAATTTAATTACTATAGCGGTCTGTGCATAACTATTTGCTGCACTTTGAGTTGTTCGACACGCAATCGTTAGCGAATTGCACCTGTTTTTTGCAAATATACTTCCTCGATGCTGACCAATATCCGTTTTGGGACTATAGCCTGAGAATACGGAGTTGAATTTACCTCCTGACTACGAATCACAAGAAATTGATTTGTTAATTTCGGCACGAGCCCCTGGTTCCCGAAATCCTGCGAGGAGATTTCTGGACTGCGTGGACATCGAGCATAACTCCAAAAGCCAAAGTAAGAAAAAAAAACGTATTCACTTGCAACGACTTTGTATTGATAGGGTGAGTCAAATAATGAATAACTGATTCTCTCTCTGATCATTCTATTAATTTTGATTGTTAAACATATCGTAGTTTTTTTTATATTGATCTTTTGTGTGTGTGTGTATGTGTTTGTGTGTGTGGTGTAAATCCGGAATTTATGATCGAGAAATTTATGTCACGGAAAGTATAATGTAAATGGTAATATCCGATAAGATTAATAATTTCATTGATATCCAAAATAAATTTAAATTTTTGTATTTTAAAAGAAAAGTGTTTTTTTTTATTTACGGAAAAAAATTCTCGAAAAAAAAAATATCCGTTACAATTGGCGCCCAACTCGAGGCATTTGAATTTTCGCGACAGAGATAAGAGAAAATAATATTTCAAAATTTAATTTAATTTGTGTATTTATAATTGTGGTCTGACTTGTAAATTTGTTTTCATGGCGACGACACGTTCCAATTCAAAGACAAATGATGACGAGGCTTTACAAACAATAACAAAACAACAAGCCAAAATATGTGAAATGAAGGACGAACTTCACAGAATAAATTCTATTCGAGGTGAAACGGAGAAGGAAAATGAAATACTACGAATGGAAATTGGTCGTTTAAAGAAATCAATGCTGCAGGACAAAGAAAAAAATGGTGGTGCAGGCGTGGGTGGAGAGATGGTAGACGGTTCATCACAAACAGAAGATGATAAGTATGGTAAAAATTCTCCTTTTGTCGATCGGGGCGGGCATTGTGATTTAAATATTTTCGATGAAGCCCAATTTTATGATAATAGTAATAGAGCTCAAAATAAAAATTCAAGTGAATCGGAACATAAAAAATATACAAAGAATAATTACAATGATCCTGGTAGACAGGGTGGGGGTTCAGATGAACTCATGAGGGGAATGATCGGTTATTTCGAATCCCTACAGGTCGCGACACCATTACCGAATTTTGACGGAATAAAAAAGAACCCAATAGAATTCATTAAAGAATTAGAAAAATATTTTGTGCGAAAAAATGTATCAGAAAATTTAAAGTTAATTATTATTGAGGACGCTTTGGTTGGTAAGGCCAGAATGTGGTACGATGCCAGGGTGTTCCCATTCATTAGTTATAAACATTTCAAGGATAAATTTTTAGAGGAGTTTTATTCTGTTGAGGCTAGGATGGTGGCGCGATCACAATGGGAAAATCGTCGATTTCAGTCGAGTAATCGATCTCTGCAGGATTATTACACTGAACAATTAAGGGGAGCTAAATATTGTTTGTCTTCTCTTAAAGAATATGAAATTAATTATTTAATTGTGCGACAGTTGCCTCAAAGAGCGAGGGAGGTGTTAGTCACGATCGATTATATGGATACGGCAAAAATAATGCAGGCATTATCGCGTTTGGATATGACGCGTTTGGATGCGGACGGAGAGGTGTCGCACAGCGGTAGGACTGGTTATTCTCAGAATGATTATTATAATTCAAACGGGAGTAAACAGGCGCGTGGTATGTCTCAAGTAGAAAATGAAAAAAGAAACGAGTCGGGTCCGAGTAGTTCAAATTCAGGGATGCGAAATAATGGGGAAGATCGATATCGAAATTGGAGACAAGGGGGATACCCCCCCGGAAAATCCTCGCGTGGAACGAATCTCTCAGAAAGCAATAATCAAGCTGTGAATAATAAAAATATTGATTGTGTTATGGAAACGGAAAATAATAATATGAATGCAATTCGAAAGTCAAACATGTCGGAATTTGAAGAAGATTTGTGTTGGGACGTGGAAAATGACGAAAATGATATAACGGAAAATGGCGATAAAAAAATTGCGAGCCCGAGAATTTTGGCAAAAATTGAAAAAAAAGAAGTAGCTGTTCTCGTGGACAGTGGAAGCGAAGTGACAGCTATTTCTGAAAATTTTTATAAAGATTTAAAAGAGGGGGGTAAAATAATTGAATTGCCGGTGAGTAATCTTACGGTTAGCGTAGCCGTGGGAAATAAGTCTACAACGATTAGAAAACAAGTACAATTAACACTTGATATAGGGGACAAACAAATGACGTCACCGTTTTTGGTGGTACCGGGGTTGACGACAAGTGTTATAGTAGGGATGGATTGGTTATTGCATTTTAAGGGAGTTATTGATATTGAAAATGAAAATATTAAATTAGAGGGAGAGATTTTGTCGAAGGAGGTGGTAACATTTCGCATGCCGCGGGAAAAACACAGCGCGTGTCGAGTAATGCAAACGGGAACTTTGAATTGGTATAAATCGGGAACATCGAAACGCAGGATAGGAAATGGGATGGTAAAAATCGACGAGTCTACGGAATCTTTGGGAAGGGAGGAAGTAAGTTATAACGAAACGAGTTACGAATTCACTAGTAATAAATATGTGTATCGAATAGGGAATGAATTGGGCGAATATGAAAAAGAAGTTGATGAACATATATTAAAATTAAATTCGCTCAATGCATCGCAAAAACAGAAAGTTCGAGAATTATTGATTAAATATAATAAAGTATTTTCTAGTGAACCAGGCTGCACAAATGTTTATAAACATAAAATTCGATTAAAAAATTCGAAGGTCGTGGTTAGGAAATCGTACGCTGTGGCACTTAGTCAGCGAGATGCCGTAAGAAGAAAATTGAAAGAAATGTTCGATTTGGATGTAATCGAATTTTCAGACAGTGATTTTTGCAACCCATTACGCGTCGTTATGAAAAAGAATGGCGAGGTCCGATTATGCTTAGATGCCCGATTCATTAATGCGATCATTTTATCTGACAATGAGTGCCCGCCTGTTATCGAAGAGTTGCTTCAGAAGTTTGAAGGGGTGCGTTTTTTATCTACCACTGATATGGTGATGGGATACTGGCAAGTTCCTTTAGAATTAGAATCGAGAAAATATACGGCTTTTTTATTTGAGGGACATTTGTACCAGTTTAAACGAATACCTTTCGGTATAAAAACGGCGGGAAGTGGTTTTATTCGCGCATTAAATTTAGCATTGGGCCAGGAGCTCTCGGAATTTGTTTCTTGTTACGTGGACGATATCTTGATTGCTTCTCGTACCTTTGAGGATCATTTATCTCATTTAGAAAAACTGTTTAAAAAAATGATCGAGAGTGGATTTAAATTAAGTCTAAAAAAATCAACATTTTTTAGAGAAGAGGTATCGTTCCTGGGTTTTCGTCTTTCTGCAAATGGAATTTGCGCGGACAAGGATAAATTATCAGCCATAGCAAATTTTACAATCCCCAAGGACAAGAGACAGCTTCAGGGTTTTTTGGGGATGTGCGGGTATTATCGCCGATTTAGTGTGCGTCATGCAGATTTTGTGGGACCATTCAGGGATTTGTTAGGTAGTGGGGGATGGAAATGGACCGAAGGTCATTCGATAGCTTTTAAAAAGATAAAAGATAATTTTTTGAAGTCCGTCACTTTGAGTCATTTTTTGCCTGGGAAAAGTTTTCGGGTGCAGACTGACGCGAGTGATATCGGCATAAGCGGCATTTTATATCAGATCGATGATCAAGGAGATATTAGAATCATATCTTTGGTTAGTAGAGTCTTGTCAAAAACCGAGTATAGGTATACCACTACGGAAAAAGAATTACTGGCTATTATCTATTCAGTTATGAAATTCAGAATTTATCTCATCGGTTGGAAATTTCAAATTATAACAGATCATCAAGCGCTAACCTTTCTGTTGACCGCGCCATATCAAAATGCGAGACTAACAAGATGGATTTTATCATTGCAGGAGTATGAATTTGAAATTGTACACTGTAAGGGATCGGATAATCTAGTCGCAGACTTTTTCAGTAGAAATTTTGGAAATGAGGTCTCGGTAAATAATAATAACGATTTTATGATTTGTAATATAATTCGAAATAATCTAGTAAAAAGAACAGTAATGGCGGTACAGGGGGATAAACGGTCACCGATGATTGACCTTGATAGAGAATTATTAAGCGAATTGCGTGATCTGTCGACGTCACAGCGAAATGATGAAGAAATACAAAAATTGAAAAACGGAATATCGTCAAAATATCGAATAAAAGAAGAGTCGGAAGTTTTGTTTATCGTAAATGTACATGATGAAAAAACAAGAATTATTATCCCGAGGGATCTGGTGGGTCTTGTTTTAAAATCGGTACATGAACAATTCGGGCATGCAGGATGTAATAAAATGATAAGATATTTGGAGGGTTATTTTTATTGGAAATATATGAGAAGGGATGTAAAAAATTATACGAGGGCGTGTGATTTGTGTCAACGAACAAAACACCTGAATTATAAAATGGAAGGAGAATGGCAATTTGTAGGGTCAGGGAGACCAAATGAAATTGTTGCTGTCGATTTCTATGGGCCGTTGCCTACGTCTCGTGCCGGTGTCTCATATATTTTCGTAGCGCAAGATTTGTTTTCTAAATTAGTGACATTATATCCGATTAAGAGGGCAAATTCGAGGACGTGTATAGCGAAATTAAAAAACGATTATTTTATGCGAATTGGTAAGCCGGCTCGGGTATTAAGTGATCATGGGACACAATTCACCTCTCCCGTGTGGAAAACTGAACTTGAGGCTGAAGGAGTCAAGGTCATTTTCTCTTCAATCCGACATCCGCAATCAAACCCCGTAGAGAGGATAATGCGAGAGCTGGGTCGGTATTTTCGTACGTATTGTGCAAATAAACACACGGGGTGGGCAACACAGGTTAGTAACATTCAGGATTGTTTAAATTTGACAACGCATGAAAGTACAGGGGTAACCCCGTATCAGTTGCATTTTGGGAAATCACCTAGGGATCGGTTGGTGGAGCTTTTTCCGTTGATAGAACAAACGATACCGGCGCGTGAAGTACAACTTCAACTTGCGCGGGATCGAATGCAGCGGGCTTTTCAGAAACGAACAGCGGGTCAAAAGGGTGTAAGTCGAATAAGGTTAAATATTGGAGATTTGGTTTTGTTGCGGGTGCCTCATCTCTCGGACGCATCCCAGCGTGTCACTCAAAAATTCTTTCACTTGTTTGAGGGTCCTTACCGAATAAAAAAGATTTTGAATTGCAATGCCTTCGTCCTGGTAGATAGGGAGCAGGAAAATTTGATAAAGGGTACCTATAATCGATTTCACCTACGCAAGTACCATCATTAAAGTAGTAATTTGAGTTTTTTTTATTTTTTTATGACAAATGAAATGAATTTTTTCTCTAGTTCGTCCTTTTTTAAATATAAAAAAAAAATGTTTATAATGTAAAAAGAAAATTTTTTTTTGTAAATTTGACGAAATTTGTAAAAGAACAAAACTCGAAATTCGATAATGTAAATCGGCATACAAATTGATATAATGTAAATAAAGTTTGTTTTTTTTCATGTTCCGATAGTCGTCCCATAAAAAAGGGGGATAATTGTAAGGTATTCTGTATGAATGAGGTATGGTGGTAAGGAGAGAGAGTAGGGCGGGCTATCGTGTAGAGAAGGCGAAAAATGAATTTTCGTCATATCAGTGATCAGAGAGCTCTTGGCTCCATAAGTTGAGATAGTTGCAAGTGTGTCGGTCGCTTGTTGCGAGCCGACGCTAAGTTTTACTCTACGCCCGATTGGGGTAAATATAATATGTAAAATAAAATTGTATTAAAAAAAAAAAAGAGAAAATTAATTCTAATTATGTGATTAATTTAATTACTATAGCGGTCTGTGCATAACTATTTGCTGCACTTTGAGTTGTTCGACACGCAATCGTTAGCGAATTGCACCTGTTTTTTGCAAATATACTTCCTCGATGCTGACCAATATCCGTTTTGGGACTATAGCCTGAGAATACGGAGTTGAATTTACCTCCTGACTACGAATCACAAGAAATTGATTTGTTAATTTCGGCACGAGCCCCTGGTTCCCGAAATCCTGCGAGGAGATTTCTGGACTGCGTGGACATCGAGCATAACTCCAAAAGCCAAAGTAAGAAAAAAAAACGTATTCACTTGCAACGACTTTGTATTGATAGGGTGAGTCAAATAATGAATAACTGATTCTCTCTCTGATCATTCTATTAATTTTGATTGTTAAACATATCGCAGTTTTTTTTATATTGATCTTTTGTGTGTGTGTGTGTATGTGTTTGTGTGTGTGGTGTAAATCCGGAATTTATGATCGAGAAATTTATGTCACGGAAAGTATAATGTAAATGGTAATATCCGATAAGATTAATAATTTCATTGATATCCAAAATAAATTTAAATTTTTGTATTTTAAAAGAAAAGTGTTTTTTTTTATTTACGGAAAAAAATTCTCGAAAAAAAAAATATCCGTTACAACCTTAATATTTTTTAATTAAATATTGTGAAATTTGCTTCTAAACTATTCAATGTGGAGAGCTAAAATTTGGCATACTGGTGTATTTTAACGCGAATATTACAGGAAAAATATAGAGAACTTGATATGTAATAATGGCCATAGCGTTGTCAAGGAAAAACTAAAATTTTTTTGAAAAAAATTTTTTTTCCCAATTTTTTCATTATTTGATATAATTAGTTGAAAATTGGTATAATATTATTTTTACAGTCTGATCGTAAAAAATTTGTATAAAAAAAGTTTTGAAAAAAAATTTAAAAAAATTTTTTTGTACCAAATGATCTAAATATTAGTGTACGGAACCCGCCATTATAGTGTGAGTGCAACTCGCACTTGTCCAGAATGTGGCGCCGCCAACTGGTGTTAAATTTGATACGTGTTATTTTAACACCAAATTCGGTGCTAAAATAACACTTTTTATTTTCTATGCATGATATTAAATTTAAAAGTTTTATTTCACAATTAAACAAGAAAATAGAAATTTTAGGCGCGCTTTAGCGCGCAATACTGCTAGTTATAATTTATTTTACAATAAATACTCAAGATATTCGTTCTATAGGATCCTTACTTTATGAATCTCCATTAGTAATCATATATTTTAATTACTCAAATTTATCTTTAAGGGGATTTCTCTTCCTTTCAGGATACATTAACATTAAATTACTTAATTAATCCAATAATTATAGTTCTAATATACACCTCAATTTCCCTAACAATAATTTACTCTTTTCGATTAATATTCTATTTAACTTTTAATTCACCTTCCCATACTCCTATAATTATAAAAAAAGATAATTTTTTAATAAATTTTTCAATCTTTATATTATTCATTATAACAGTTATCTTTGGTAACCTAATTAACTGATTAAGGTTTAATAGTATTACCTTAAGAATTTTAAATTTAGATAAAAAAAACTTTTATTCATACGAGTATAATCATAAGAATATTATTTTTTTATCTATAGTAACCTATTTAAGTAACATAAATTAAAATCTCTACCCCTAACTTTTAGAATAATAAACTTTATATACTTGAATAAATTAACTTTTTCATTAAAATACTTATTAATTAATAATATCAATAAATTATTTTATCTAAATAAAACTATATAAAATGAATTTTATTCTAAACTGACAATTGATTTTTTATTTAATTCCCAAAAAACTTTTTAATAAAATATTTTTCAAATAATTTAATAACTTTATTCTTAATACTTTTATTCATTTTAATCTCAATTATTTTATTAAGTTAATAGAAAACTTAAAAACGTGTCCGATTTAACTCAGCTACTAACCTAACTAAAAATATTAATATAACTCCTCATATATATATATCGAAGCTCAAATTTTTTCTTGAACCTTCTCTATTTTTAATATATCAAAACTTTTTATTAAAAATAAACTTCTTATAATAATTAAAATTAATCTAACTTCATAAGAAATAGACTGAGAAATTGCCCGAATTCTACCTAATATTGAGTAAACAGAATTAGAAGATCACCCTCTTAATATCATTATATAAACTCCTAATCTTAAAAAACAAATAAATAACAAAGACCTCAATTCTCTACTTCTATAATTTAAATAATTAGGTATCACAACCCATAAAATTAATATAAGTATCAACCTTAAACATGGTCTAATGAAATAAATTATTAAATTTAAATTTTTAATAAAAAATACTTCTTTCCTTAACAATTTCAAAGCATCCCTAATTGTCTGTAACACCCTCTTAAATAAAATTTTATTAGGACCTATACGAATTTGGACATACACTAAAACCTTTCGCTCTAACAAGTTAAAAAAAAGCAATCCCAATTAAAACCATAATTAAAATTACTATATTACTAATTACTTAATCTAACAAAAAAATTTTATACATTTTTAATAAAAATATAAATTTTATTTATAAAGCTTAAATTCATTGCAATAATCTGCCATATTGAATATAATTTATACAAATTTATTCTGTTAACTTTGAAAATTAAAAGTCTATTTAACTTAAAATTTTAAAAATAAGGTAAAAAAAACTTTTAGACTCATAATCTAACATTAGACAAATAATATTTTTTGTAATAAATTTTTAATGATAGTAAAATTTTAATTCATTCAATTTATTACCAGTATAAAAATATACTTAACTAATTTCTAAGATTAGTTACTAATCTGCCTGAATAATTATTGTATACAATAAAATTATTTATTCCTTAAAACTTCAAAAATTTTAATTTATTTAATTTATTACATTATAATAACCCTTTAATAAGACATTTCATTAAATTGATTACCAGTATAAAATTATACTTCCCTAATTCATAAAATTAGCTACTAATCATGGTATGTATACGATAAAATCATTTATGCTTTAAAACTCCAAATTTTAATTTATTTAATTTATTACATTATAATAACCCTTTAATCAGACATTTCATTAAATTGATTACCAGTATAAAATTAAACTTATCTAATTCATAAAATTAACCCATTTAGTCCCAAATGTCCGTATTTCTTTGTACAAGTTTGAGCTTTCCGTTCTACGAGTTACGAATTTGGAAAAAATCGGGACAAAAAATATTGTTATCTGATATTATTTAACAATAATTTAAACATTTTTTATAAATAATTTAAAATCTGTGGGCCAAAATGGTAAACAAATTTTTATTTTTATCAATTCTCATTTCTTTTAGCAGTAAAAATAAATAATAAAAGTTGATAACTTAATTTAAACTATTTTACAATGTTTAAGTATGTTATAAACAATTTTGATAAACAATTTGCAAAACATGAAATAGAATCCTATAAAAAAATTATTTTTTTAATAATATTACGTTCTCTTGCAATCAAAATGTTGCTAATAGTTCAAACTTTCATTTAACGTTATTTAACAATATTTAATAATGTCATAAACAATTTTCATAAAAAAAGCAGTTCAGGAATGGAAGAATAAATGTTTTTTCACTTTTTGCTTAGTTTTTTATCAGAATAGATATTTGAAATAAAAATCTTCGTCTGAAATTATTTACCATTTTTTACATTTTTATAAACAATTTTGATAAAAAAAAGGATTTTCTTAAATTATTTTAAAAATTTTGTCAATAATAAAAAAATAACTTTTGTATAGGATTCTATTTTATGTTTTGCAAATTGTTTATAAAAATTGATTATAATATTCTTAAACCTTGTAAAATATTTTGAATTAAGTGATTAACATTTATTATTCATTTTTACTGCAAAAAGAAATGAGAATTGATAAAAATAAAACAATTTTAAACCACTTTGGCCCACGAATTTCAAATTATTTATAAAAATTGTTTATATCATTTTTAAATATTGTTAAATAATATTAAATGAAAGGTTATCTCTTTAACAAAGATTTGGATTAGAAGAGTGCAATATATAATAAAAAAAATGCGTTTTTTCTATTATGGTAATTCATATTTAACTAATTATTTATAAGAATTGATTAGAACATTTATATACATAGTTGACAAATTTTTTATAAGCATTAGATACTTTAGTTTCCTGTTTAATGACATAAGAAAGCTAGTGGGATAGAAAAGAAGTTATTTTCCACTCTGAAAATATTTTTTTAAAACAATTGTCTATAGAAATTGTTTATAACATTTTTAAATATTGTTAAATAATGTTAAATGAAAGTTTAAACCTTTAGCAACATTTTGATTACAAGAGAACGTAATATAATCAAATATAATTTTTTCTAGGATTCTATTTCATGTTTTGCAAATTGTTTATCAAAATTGTTTATAACATTCTTAAACATTGTAAAAAAGTTTAAATTAAGTTATTAACTTTTATTATTCATTTTTACTGCAAAAAGAAATAAGAATTAATAAAAAAAAATTTATTTACCATTTTGGCCCACAGATTATAATTGTTTATAAAAAATGTTTAAATTATTGTTAAATAATATCACATAACAATATTTTTTGTTGAAACAACATTTTTTTATTTAAATAAAGCATAAAAGTTAAAAAAAAATGTTAATACTTTTTCACATTATTTTTCCAAATTTAAATACTTTGGCGGCCATTTTAAAATTAGAAAAAATAAAATGTCGGCATTATGCCTATTTTGATAGTCCCAACATTTTGGACACGATATTTTCTTGTCCCGGATTTTTCCCAACCGAATTCGAGTAAATAATCTAATTTTAATGACAAAAAACACTTTAAAAAACTGCTTTTTTTGTTTAAACAATTACAACTTTTTATGATTAAATTTAAATTGAAATTTTCTTTCAGATTCTAAAAGAGGACACTCAAATCTAAAAAAACCTATGTCCCGATTTTTTCCAAATTCGTAACTCGTAGAACGGAAAGTTCAAACTTGTACAAAGAAATACGGATATTTGGGACTAAATGGGTTAACTACAAATCATGGTATGTATACGATAAAATGATTTATCCTTTAAAACTTCAATTTTTATTTTTTTTAATTTATTACATTATAATAACCCTTTAATCAGGCATATCATTAAATTTATTATTAGTATAAAAAATACACTTAACTAATTTCTAAAATTAGCACACTAATCTGACATAATAATCATTGTATACAATAAAATTATTTATTCCTTAAAACTTCAAAAATTTTCGTGCTTTAAACACTAATATACATTAAGTATTTAAATATTTCAATATTTGAATAAGTTACTTTAACTATAGGGGATTTCGCGTCAAGTGATCAAGGGGTCTTTTGGTGCAATGTTTATTTCAATAATTTTTTATTCTTAAACAATTAAACATACAAAATTTGACAAAGTACATTTTGGAAAGGTCTTTTCATGCTCTTTCGATTGGAAATAAGCATTTTGAAAAAAAAAATTTTTGACCCAAAAAAATCCAAATTAAAAATAAATTTCAATTTTTGGAGGAGAAAGACCCAATTTTTTTTTTAAACGAAAGCTGAGGTTTTTTCCTAAAAGGACATATAAATGGTAAAGTGGGACTAGAATGTTTAAACATTGAAAAAATGAGTTTTCTACTCGCCGGAGCGCTCAAAACCCGGTTTTAAGCTCTGTTTAGGAGAAAATTATTTTTTTTGAATATTTAAACATTCTAGTCCCACTTTACCATTTACATGTCCTTTTAGGAAAAAACCTCAGCTTTCGTTTAAAAAAAAATTGTGTCTTTCTCCCCCAAAAATTAAAATTTTATTTTTAATTTTGATTTTTTTTGGTCAAAATTTTTTTTTTCAAAATGCTTATTTTCAATCGAAAGAGCATGAAAAGACCTTTCCAAAATGTACTTTTTCAAATTTGTATGTTTAATTGTTTAAGAGTAAAAAATTATTGAAATAAGCATTGTACTGAAAAACACAAAAATTTAACCCCCTCCCCCTCGGAAAATTTGATAATATAAAATTAATAAATGTAATTAACCCTCTTAAAATTAATTCAATTATAATTATAATATTAAATATATACATATTTTATCAATGTCATCAACAAACCAAAATATAAACAAAAATTCAAACTTCATCAACAAAGTGTCAATACCAAGAAGCTGCCTCAAACCTAAAATGATGAAATCTTCTTAAATGAGTTAATCTTATCCGAATCAAAATAACTAACAAAAAAATTTCTCCCAATAATTACATGTGCTTCATGAAATCCAGTAACTAAAAAAATAGATCCAAATACTGAATCTCTTGTTGAAAAAGAAGCTTCATAATATTCTATATATTGAATTATAGAAAATACTAATCCTAACCCAATTGTCCCTATTAATCCTACATCTCCTCCTTCATTATCTTTACTTAAAATTCTATAATGTCTTCAAGTAACTAACACCTCAGAAGATAATAAAATAAGTAGCTAGCCCCCCTATATACATTAAATACCTAATTTTTTCATTAAATATCATCACCCTCCCTACTAATATTCTTATAAGCCTAAATGATCTTAAAATTGGCCAAGGACGAACTGTTACTAAATGAAAAATTAAATTATAAAATACTTTCATAATTAGTTTCTGAAGAATATAAAACTCTTAAAATTGAATAAACATAAGATTGAATATAAAAGACTGCTACCTCTAATAATATTAATAAACATTGAACTAACACCAAAAATAATACTAAACTTCCTAATATCTGATGAGATTGTCTTATTAAAGTAATTAATAAATGACCTGCAATAATATTTGCAGATAACCGAACTGATAAAGTTAAAGGAAAAATAACATTCCTAATTAATTCAATTATTACTATAAAAGGTATCAAAATATTTGGAGTCCCCTGAGGTGTCAAATGAATAAATATATGATTATAAAAATTAATTCAACCAAAAATTATTATTCTAAATCAAATTAATAATGATATAATAACTGTTACACAAATGTGACTCATGCTAGAAAAAATATAAGGAAATAACCTAACAAAATTATTTAATATAATAAAAGTAAATAAAAATATAAATAATAAAATATTTATTTTATTAAAATTAAATAAAGTAATCTTAACTTCATCTATAACTTCTTTAATAATTAACTTTGATAAAATATAATATTTTCTTGAAGTAATTCAATACACTTAAGGAATAAACAATCGTAAAATTAATATCCTTACCCAATTTATTGAATACCCAGGTCTTCTTAAAGGATCAAAACTCTAAATAAATTTGTTATCATCTTACACCTCAATCCCTTCCCTTAACTTTTTCTTTTTTAATGTTTTTAAAACAAAAACTTAAAAAAACCCCTCTTAATAAAATTATAAAAAAACTCTTAAAATAATAAAATAAATTAATATTATGAATCAATAAATAGGTTTCATTTGTGGAATTAACTAAGAGTACTAATTTACTATAAATAATTTTAAAAAATATCACTTTAATTTAAGTTACTTAATTACTATCCCTCTCACATTAAATAATTAAAAAATGCAGCTACCCCTCCTACCTCAGCAACAATTGGTATAAACCTATGAGCCATTCCACAAATCTCTGAACATTGACCTAAATGAACCCCAGGTAAACAAGTTGTGAATTAAGATGTTCATTACATGAACATTTTGCTTCCTCTTTACGATAAGCAAAAAATTTGCTTTAAAGTGAATTTTTTCATTTTATTTAATTCTATTAATGCTAATAAAATATATTCTTTTTATACATCAATCGATTCGTCTTGATGAAATAAAGATTTTTAGTTTGTTTTTAAGTCTAGATTAACATTTTATTATAAAGCAACATAATCCATTTCGAGATATTTTTATGATAAATATTCCTAGCAATTTTCAGCCGAATTTGTTGAAACCTCTTCGAGTTATCGTGTTCACAAAAAACGGGATCCACACACACACACACACACACACATATATACACACACATACATACATCCGGACAATTGTTCAGGGTCTTATATAACATAGTCCCATATAGAAGAAAATTTGTCAAAAGGATTTTAAAAAATTTTTTAAATTAAACGACTACAAAGCTTCCTTACGATGAAGCAAAAAATATTAACCCTTCCTTGATTTAACCGACCAGGAACAGCATCTACCTTAATCCGAACTGAAGAAATAGCAAAAGCATGAATTACATCTTCTGAAGACACTAATATACGAATCTGAACATCTACAGTTAGACGCCACCTCGGCTATTGAGTGAATTCCCACTCTACCATGGTGAGCGCCATCTCGGCCGCCATTCCTTAGATAGTAAGCAGCGAATAACCCGCGAGTAAACGTTTGAATTAAAGTACGCGATTCCTTCCGGTCGGTACTATCCCTACTGCAAGAAATCGTCCGTCGGTAAGGCCCACCACTCACCGGCAGTGGCTAACTCCGTAGATAGCCATCCCTCATAGAAATCAAACGACATATAAAAAATAATCAGCTCAACACTCGTAGTCACCTCGTTCTTTGAATCCCACCGACGTGAGTTCGAGTTCCGCTACTGTGAAACGTCCTTTTCCTTAAAAAATGGGCCCGCGAGCTGCGGTTTTTTCTCGCGATCTTACCAAGTAACGGCCTTTATCGTTAATTACGACTTTTAATTTTCTCGTCGCGAGCTACGTATTTTCTCGCGATTCCGCAAATAACGATCATTTGGTTAATTATTAAATTTTTAGTTTTCTTACCGCGAGTTTAAAATCTCGCGGCCCGCGACTCACTTAAAAAACCTTCGTGTTAATCAATAATCGTTTATTTCGCCTCCTTTGTCACGAAACCTAAGTTTTTTTAGTATGTGATTTTCTTTTCTTCTTAAGCATCATTCGAATTTTGACTTTGACCCGTTCGCCATCGCGAGAAGCGGTTCCTGTCCAACGATCTACTGGTGTGAAGTTGGCTCTCATCGACCGTTTCAATTCTTGCCTCTCATCGTAGAAACCTATTTACTTAAGAAGAAGAGCGATTAGATGCTGCGACAGAAGGGTCTGATCGAGAACAATTACTTGTGAGAAATCGGGCCGGACAAAATGCACCCCAATCGAGCTGGGAAAAGGATTCAAGTGAACTACAAGCTCAATTCGCACAACTACGCACTAACTGTGAAAGAATGCGCACTGAATACAGGGCGGTGAGGGCAGAATTGGCTCATATGGAAAAACGGGTAGAGAACGTTGAAGAAAATTTAGAAGACACGGAAATTCAGTTGAGGTCCGAAATAACCGACGTCATTAAAAGCTTCAGGGAATTAAATAACAACCATCAGAAAAGTTTAGAAACTAAGTTCCCTAAGGCCAATGAAGATATGGTTCAGTCAAACGTTAGGGCGTTGAACTTATGTGAGAAGTTGACAGAAAGAAATTTACAGGAAATAAGAGAGTTACGAACTCGACAAGCAGAAACAGAGGAAAGGATGAACAATTGGAGAGGACACCCGGGTGCCGACCAAATCACCAGAAACGCTGTCTCCAGAATGTGTCCGAAAGCACCGACCTTTGGGGACAACCACTCACCGATGAAATTTCTTAATGAATTGAGGGATTACTGGAAAGCTGTAGGTCCAAGCCAAGAAGAAACAGCTTATCTGTTAGGAAGCTGCCTAAGGGGGGCACCTAAAGATTGGTGGGAAAAAATTCAAAGGAGAGATATTGGAACGAGAATACTCAGCATGAAGTAAAACGGAAGCTGGAATTCGGGCATTATAACCCTACTCCGGAACTATCCATGACAAACTACGCGTTAAAATTATTCCGGGACGCAATGAACCTATTTCATCCTCTTAGTGATTACGAAATTATTAGGAAGCTTTGTCGCCACTTCAACGAGGAGATACGCACGGCAATTTTGGGAAAAAGGATCCAGGCGTTGCATGAGATGCTAGATCTTTTGGAGAAATTCGACACAACAGGTCCCTTAAACACAAAACGATCAGATAACACTGATCCAAGATTTGAGAATTGGCGTAGCCGACAAGACAGGTCGGAAAACGAACGAACAGGTGGCCAAAGAAGAGAGGAAAGCTGGAAAACAAAGGAAAAGTCTTCTCAGCCTCATACTAGGACAATAAGGACTTTAAACGTGACGGACGGGAAGGATGAGGAGAAGGATGACGAAACATTAGATCAACAATCGGTACAAGAACCGGAAAACTAAAGTTTCCCGTGCCATCCATCAAGAGGCATTGGGGGATGAGCACGGGAGACCACTCAGCTTTAATCGAAATAATCTATTCTTTTCAATGGAGAGAAGAGCTGTTAGAAGAAGAACCACGAGGCATAACTCAAAATAGAAAGTGCCCAGTGATCGGAATTAAAATAGAAGGGATATCAACTTGGGCTTTAGTGGATAGCGGTAGCCAAGTGTCTTGTATATCACAAGAGTTCTACGATATGCATTTCACGAAACTACAAAATTGTCCCACACTACCAATTGTAGGCACTTCTGTTGTAGGAGCGACGAAAGGGAAGCCCGTAAAATTAAAAAAGCAATTATTCGCTCAAATATCCATGCAAGGATTTCTTACTACCGGAACTCTTCTAATCGTTCCAGAGCTGTCAAGGGAATGTATTATTGGCGTGGATATGCTAGGACCATTAGGGGGACAAATAGACCTAGAAAATGAGAGCTTGGTTATTAAGTCAGAAGATAGGACTTATATTATTCCTACTTCAGAGGAAGACGACGAAAGTCTGCCGTCATGCGACGCGATAACAATAGAAACCAAGGGATTAGAAGATGAATTAAGTCGAGATAAATTGCTAGAAGTTTTACGCGAAAATAAGAATATCCATGAATCGAGAGTCGTCCTGTACGAGAAACTGATATGGGAATTTAAAGAGGTTTTTAGTAGGAAACCCGGTAAAATTCCTTGTCATCAACACCGATTAAAAATCAAAGAAGCTGCGGAGCCACGGTCCATGTCTTATCCTTCCCCCATTCACCTAGAAAACCAAACCGATCGGGAAATTGATAGAATGCTGCGTTGGAACGTTATAAAAAGAGGAAAGGCTCGCATAGTCAGCCCCATAGTTGTCACCCCTAAAAAGGATGGTAAGGTTAGATTGTGCCTCGATGCGAGAAATGTGAATTTGGTCCTTGAAGGGGATCATGACGCTGTGGAACCCATGAACGTGTTATTTCAACGTTGTTTGGGAAAACGCGTTTTCTCACGACTCGACCTTAATATGAGTTTTTGGCAGGTGCCACTCCACAAAGATTCCCAAAAATACACGGCCTTCTTGTATAAGGGTAAGACCTATGTTTTTTTGGTTACACCTTTTGGGTTAAAAACCAGCACTGGAGCATTGATAAGAGCCTTAGCCTTTTTGTCCTTTCTGCGGAAAGGACAAAAATGGAGTTGGGAGTCTAAGCATGAGGAGGCATTCTCAAAAGCAAAAGACCTATTTAGCTCATGGGTATTGTTGCAATTTCCTGACCCAAAACGCGAATTCTTTCTACAGACCGACGCGAGTGATTATGCGCTGGGGGCTGTCATATACCAATTGGACGACGACGGTAAGCCCATAATTATTACGTGTGCTAGTCGCACTCTTCGAGGGGCGGAAATCGCATACAATACGACCGAAAAGGAGCTGTTGGTGTTGGTTTGGATATTATTGAAATATAGGAATTTTCTAGCTGGAGCCAAAATAATACATAGGACGAATCATATGGCTCTTACCTTTCTTCGAAAATGTAGACTTCTCAGCGGGCGTCTAATAAGGTGGACGTTAGCGATTCAAGATTTCGATGTAATTATAGAACATTGTACGGGAAAAGATAATATTATGGCGGAAGCTCTAAGTAGATACACCTCTGTACCTATGCCTGAAGAAATCACTAGGGACAAATGCATAACGATTTGCCCCCTGGCCGATTCACCTTCGAGTAAATTACTAAAGGGGCTTAAGGGTTTACAAAGTTATCTCTCCAAGCTCATCCTTACCCAGCATATTCTCGATCCAACCTCGACGAACGCCACCTCGGCTGTTGAGTAAATTCTCACTCTACCATGGTGAGCGCCATCTCGGCAGCCATTCCTTAGATAGTAAGCCGCCAATAACCCGCGGGTAAACGTTTGAATTAAAGTACGCGATTCCCTCCGGTCGGTACTATCCCTACTGCAAGAAATCGTCCGACGGTAAGGCCCACCACTCACCGGCAGTGGCTAACTCCGTAGATAGCCATCCGTCATAGAAATCAAACGACATATAAAAAATAATCGGCTCAACACTCGTAGTCACCTCGTTCTTAGAATCCCACCGACGTGAGTTCGAGTTCTGCTACTGTGAAACGTCCTTTTCTTTAAAAAAAAGGGGCCCGCGAGCTGCGGTTTTTTCTCGCGATCTTACCAAGTAACGGCCTTTATCGTTAATTACCACTTTTAATTTTCTCGTCGCGAGCTACGTATTTTCACGGGATCTCGACAAATAACGATCAGTTAGTTAATTATTAAATTTTTAGTTTTCTTACCGCGAGTTTGAAATCTCGCGGCCTGCGACTCCCTTAAAAACCTTCGTGTTAATCAATAATCGTTTATCTCGCCTCCTTTGTCACGAAACCTAAGTTTTTTTAATTTGTGATTATCTTTTCTTCTTAAGCATCATTCGAATTTTAATTTTGACCCGTTCGCCATCACGAGAAGCGGTTCCTGTCCAACGATCTACTGGTGTGAAGTTGGCTCTCATCGAGCGTTTTAATTCTTGCCTCTCATCGTGGAAACCTATTTACTTAAGAAAAGTGTTTCAGTTTATTTTGAATCACATGTTTAGTTTTTTTATCACTTACCTGCGATTTTGCGGTGGTCAGATTGTCAATCTTCGACGAGGTGGATATTGATTAAAAAATATTATTGTGAGTACCAGGATTGTCGCCAAGAAGAGCATTTATAAATAAAAGGAAAACTTTTATTAAACACAAAAAAGGTAAATTAATGTTAATGAAATCATAATTTCTAATATAAAATATAGTTGAAACAAAACATTGGGTCAGAATTTTCCAAACGTATCATCTAAACTAAAAAATTTTCTTTTTGAACCAAAACATTTTTTTTTACTCTCAATATGATTAAGAAGAATCCCTGAAAATATGAAGTCAAAAAATTTTTTTTTGTAAAAGTTATTAACACTTGAAATTTTTAGTAGTGCTAAATTAAAAATTTTTTTTCTCGAGTTCCAGTTGACGGATTTAAAAAACAAAATATGGGTTTTTTTCGTCTTAAATAGCACTATTTGAATATATTTTTTGTTTATAAATTTTTTTATTTTTTATAAATTTTTATTTTATTTGTTTATAAAATGTTAATAAACAAATGTGTTCTTCACGCCCTAACAAAAAAATTTTAATTGTATTATATTCCTGAAATCTCTCCGATTCCAAAACTGTTTAGAAAAAAAATGAGCCTCAATTAGAAAAAAAAGTTATTTATTAAAAACTGCAGCGGTGTAAGGATTTTCATGACGTTGAACTTGCGTTGCGCGGCGCAAGCATGACCGTTTACATCTGTGAGCACTGGTTCTCGCTACAAATTTGCACAAATTTTAATGGTAATATCTAGTTAACAGTAACAAAATATAAACAAAGTAAATTTTTCATTTTTTAATAAATTATTAATAATTAATAATTTATTTACTTTTCATTCTGAAATAGTTTATTATAATGGTTATAATTTACATAATAAATTCACAATAATTCTTATTATAATCTTTGGACTTAAAAGTTCATTAATTATTAAATAATTTTATTAATTAATAATATGTTTCTTTATTTAATACTTTGTGCCGACGTAGAAGTAGAAATAATATTTATCACATATATTTTTATATACTACTTTTTTTTGTTTTTGTGACTGCGATGAAAATTGATGTTTTTTTTAATGGAAAACAAATAATTATTGAGAGTATGTCAGTTTTAAATTTCGTGTGCAATTTCTTATACAATTTTAGTCGTTAAGAAGTTTAAAAAAAATTTAAAGCGAACTGTGAAATTCAATTCATTTGAAATTTTTTAAACTTATTTAATGGTAATTCTATAAAAAATGGTGCGACCTAATATGTGCTGCAATCCTTGTGGGAAAAAACATTCTTGTGTATATAAAAGTCTTAAACTAATAACTGAAAATTGGAAAACGCCGATTAAATATGTATATTTTCCGATTAAATTGGAAAACGCCGAACTCCAATTTTCAGTTATTAGTTTAAGACTTTTATATGCACAAGAATGTTTTTTTTCCACAAGGATTGCAGCACCTATTAGGACGCACCATTTTTTATAAAATTACCATTAAATAAGTTTAAAAAATTTCAAATGAATTGAATTTCACCGTTCGGTTTAAATTTTTTTTAAACTTCTTAACGACTAAAATTATATAAGAAATTGCACACGAAATTGCAAACTGACATACTCTCAATAATTATTTGTTTTCCATTAAAAAAAACATCAATTTTCATCGCAGTCACAAAAACAAAAAAAAGTAGTATATAAAAATATATGTGATAAATATTATTTCTACTTCTACGTCGGCACAAAAATAATAAATAAAGAAACATATTATTAATTAATTAAATTATTTAATAATTAATGAACTTTTAAGTCCAAAGATTATAATAAGAATTATTGTGAATTTATTATGTAAATTATAACTATTATAAAATAGTAAAAAAAAAAATATTTTGGTTCAAAAAGAAAATTTTTTAGTTTAGGTGATCCGTTTGGGAAATTCTGACCCCATTATAATTTTATTATAAAAATTTATTTCTTATAGGGCCAAAATAAGTGAAACCGGCCACTTAAAAAATTTTTGTCTCCAATTTTTTAAGTTATCTATGATTTTTTGTAGATATATGAGTACATTTTTTGCCCCTAAAATATTTTTCAAAAAAAAAATTTATTTTTCAAGTAATCAGGTGTTAAAGTTTTGGGTCATTTTATTTTCATTTTATTATTAGGGGAGGATGGGGCAAGGATAGTTAGGTAAAATCTTTTTGGATCCAGCGGCCAATCTTGAATATGTATCTGCAAATGAGAAGTATTTTTGGAAAGCCTTGTTATTTGGCTACAATTTTGCTGTACATTATTTTACTGTAGACTCAAATCCCTACGAGATATAAATGAAAAAGTAAACAAAAATTTTTAACTATCCTTGCCCCAGTACCGAGGCAAGGATAGTTAAAAGAATTCGAATGCTAAAAATGTTACAGAAAATCAGTAAATTTTTGTTTTCTTTATTTTACTTGATTTAGACTATTCAATATTGATATCTCAAGTACTAAAAATATGTATGGAACATTCTCTGAATTGCAATTATTGTATTAAAATTCATCTAAACTAGAATCAGAGATTTAGCCAATTTTTTTTAGACGACCACTAATTTCTTGGTCATAAGCTTCGTTTTCCGTATATAATTACGCTCACCGTTATGTATATCAACCTAAAAAGAACAATTAAACACTTTTTAAAATTTGCAATCCCCGTGTGTCCATATTTCAGTTTTTTCTAAATTTTAAGGAACGACTTGAATTAATTTAAAAATAAATACGATATTCGTGTTCAGCAGGAAATTTCACTCCGGAAAACACTTACGTCAATAAATATTCTAAAATTCTAATGTAGAAAACAATATGATAAACATTACGTTGACATTTTAGCAAAACAGACTTTTTTCAAAAATAATCTCCTAACTTCGCAAATGGTGACAGATTGACTTGCAATTTTTACAATCATCTTTTGGTGTTAAAACGAGAATATACCATGAATTACGCGATGTTTGAGCAAGCAGTTTAAGCATAACAGCAACTAAGTATCCTTGCCCCTTAACTGTTTTTACCCCATCCTCCCCTACTTTGAAACAAATAAAGATAATTAAGTGAATTTTTTTTTAAATTAAAGCGTAAAGTCTATACTTCAAGGATTAAATAAAGCGATTGCTAAAAAATGAAAATTTATCATTATTATTAACAATTCTTTTAAACAATTGCAAATTGAAGAATGTTCTCAAGGTTTTTGAAAGATTAAGTTACGATGTGTTGATGCGCAAAACTCCAAGCATTGAAATAAAAAAAAGAAAAATCAGTAACCTCCAATATTATAGAAATTATGTAGATTTTTTTGACAAAATGCAGGCAAAAATCCACTTTTAATCTTAAAAATCCGCTTGAAAGCGTGTAGTTTCTAACAAAACAAAAGACGATCTTATTTATTAGTTTGCAATTATATCTTTTTCCAGTAATTCGACTCGAATTTTGCCTGCATTTCGTCAAATAAATCTACATAATTTCTATAATATTTTAGGTTACTGATTTTATTTTTTTATAAAATAATCCTTGGAGTTTTGCACATCATAACATCGTAATTTAATCTTTCAAAAACATTGAGAATATTCTTCAATTTGCAATTGTTTAAAAGAATTGTTAATAACAATGATAAATTTTCATTATTTAGCAATCGCTTTATTTAATCCTTGAAGTATAGACTTTAAGCTTTAATTTTAAAAAAATTCACCTAATTATCTTTATTTGTTTCAAAGTAATAATAAAATGAAAATAAAATGACCCAAAACTTTAACACCTGATTACTTCAAAAATAAATTTTTTTTAAAAATATTTTAGGTGCAAAAAGTGTACTCATATATCTACAAAAAATCATAGATAACTTGAAAATTGGAGACAAAAATTTTTCAAGTGGCCGGTTTCATTTATTTTGGCCCTATAATATTTTATATATTTATTAAAAATTTAATTCTTAATCAGGTCTTAATTTTATATTAAATTAAAAATTTTAAGATCTTTCTTTCGCCTCTATTCTTAAGTTTCTAGAACTTCCTATGAGAAAACCAGTTTTCCATTACTAGCAAAACATACGAGTTAGCCCTCCTCTCTCTAGTCTTTTTAAGAACCATCCATTCAAGTTTATTGATAAAAATTTTGAATTCCTTTTCTCCTTCTCGCCTTGTTTAAATTACAGTATTCATGTCAGAGCGTGCTCTTCTTAAAATAAGTTCATGTTTAGCGTTTATAATGATTTTTTTATAATCTTGTGACGAGAAAATTGTTAATGAATCAAATCAATATATTTAAATATTTAATTTGAAACATTTGCATCGAAACGAACACAACCAATCGAACTTTTCAAACACGACCGTTGAGACGCTACCACTTTTCTCTACTCATTAATACTCTCCTCCGGTCCACAATTCACGCAAAACACATTAAACACACACACTTAATAAAAAACAAATATTGATTAATAAAAACAACTCAAACCTAACTAACAAACTACAAAATATTAAACTCTATAACTCTCTCCATTTTGACCCTCGTCAAAATCACGTCTCGACTTCTCGGAAACCCGCAAGCAAGTATCGAATCATCTGAATGTCCCCCGTAGGCTTTCACATTATCAAATCGATTCCTTGTTTTTCCTTCACAATTTTCGGAAGAACCCTTCTTCCTTATCTCCACGAAACGGCACCTGAAAGAAACTGGAAAGGGTCGCTGACTATGTGACGTACGCTGACAATTAATCATGCGCAAAATCATTCAAATTCTGATTGCACGAAAACCACAGCTCCTCACACGATGATACGAAAGAAAAATACAAGATACTTGGCGAGAAACGAGACAGACGTATGATAAGAACGAGACAAACAAACGACTCTCTGTACACTGAAAATGCTTTTTCTACACAAGACAAAATAGACAAAGTAAGTAACGAAACACTTCGTTACAATCTTCGGCGAAACCAAAAATCAAGCTGAGTTGTATTGTGACATAAAAATTTTGAATATCCAGTATTTTAAATAAAATTTAGCTAAGTTGGACATTGTGAAACATAATTTTTCATGATTGTAGTATGTCATACGTATTTGCAGCAATCAATTTCAATACCATTTAGTTGGTAGCGAATTTTATCGAAAAAAAAATACAGCATTATTAGAGGAGACTGGGGTAAACCCGCGCACAGGGTAAACCCGCTCACTAGCGATTTGACGCTATAAACTTAACTTAGGATAGATATATTTGTACTGTGAATAGTACTTAACATACAACTAATGTTAACGAACTTTCGTTTAGTTTAATGAATTCGTCTTAGAATCAGAGACAGTCAATTGTTTTTAGAAGTGCAAAAAAGAAAAAATGATCTTCGGATTTTTAAGTTTTTTGATTATTATTATTTAGACTTAATTTATTCGACAAATTTTTTTTGATGCTATTGGATGTCCTTTTTCGAAATATATATATGTAGTTTTGTTATATTTCAAAAAGATTTATTTAAATTTATTCTGAAATGTGAGAAATACATTCGGGGTAAAGTTGCTTACATAAAGACTGGGTAAAGCCACTCACTTATTAAATTTGTGTAGGAGCAGAATCAGTATTAACAGTATTTGCATTTTTTTGGCGATCTTAAAATTTGCAATATTACAAATATTTATTAAAAGAGAAATAATATTCATTTCTGAACAATCTTATTGAATTATTGGGTAATTAGTTGAATATTTAACATTTTGAATCTCCCCATTTCGCGATTTGTCACGATTTTTTTTAACAGATGGCGCCGAACTATCAATATTTGTTGGCAACATTGAGCGGAATCATGTCTATATCAGTCATTATTAGTGAATATTAGGTGATAACAAACAACGCAAATAAATAATCAAAATTTGTCGCTGTCTTTTTCGGCTAAAAAAGACATAATTCTAAGTTTGTCTTCGTTCAGTTCACGTTTTATCATTGTTTATTTTTAAATTTTAAATTTCTGATTTCATTTGTTATATTTTATCAATAATAAAATCTATAACTTGTTACATTCAAAATTGTAACTACATTTTAATTTTCTCTTAATAAAATATTATTTAAATTCACAGTTGCAATTCATGAAACCTATACTTATTATTTAATAAAACGATATTTATTGTTTATAGAACTCATAACTTATTATTAATAAATCATACTGATGACGGAAATAAGGAGAAATTTAATATCTACAAAATAAAACTGTTGGGATTACCTTAAATTCTTTAAAAAATAAAGTGATCGGGTTACCCCGAGGGGTGAGCGGATTTACCCTGGAAAATTGTGATTTTGAAATTTGGTATATGTGTATTAAAAATTTTCCCTAAGTAAAAGTAAGAAAGATAAATTAAAAATTCTTTTTTATTTTGTTAGTAGAAATCATAAGCTTTCAACTTATATAAATTAACTTGGATTTAGAGAATAATTTCCTAGGTTTTTACCGTTCTAAAAAAACGTGAGCGGGTTTACTCCAGTCTCCCCTACTTAAATGCACGTTTTCTGTAAGAGTAATTCCATTATTTTTAGCTAATATGCCAAAAATGTGTAATGAACTTTTACTAGGTAAAATACACAAGTCTTGATTTATCGCGATTTGAATTTCATCACTATTGTTAAAAGAAGAAGATACATGTGGTTGATGAGCATGAATTTCATAATGAGCTATTGTCTCATCGAAATTCACTGCTGCTGGAATATTGAGAAGTTTGTCCATTTTTATTGCAACAGCAACCAAAAAATATATAGATTAGTTGTCTTGTTTTCTTATTTTCTTTCCTTGAACTTTCAGACCTAATTCTTGCAGGAAGAGACGATTCTGATGTGTTAACACCTTGTGAGATAAATTTAGACTGATTTGACTCTTGCATGATGTTTGACTTTTATAGTTTCCACCAACAATACTTCTTTGATTATAAACAATTCCCATTACAAAGACTTTATATGCAATTGAATTGTTATAGTTTCTCCCCGAAAATTTATTAAATCACCGTCCTGATCGACAATTCTCAGTTGTATATTACACAGGCCAACAAAATTTTGTGGCCTAACCAATACAAGCTGATTATTATAGGACTTTGTCCATAGAATACAAATTTGACTTTGAAAATATTGGATTGGCTCTAGTTTCTAATCAATTTACGTTTCAAAACACAAAATACGCATTTTTGGCATTTTTTGAATTAATGTACAACTCTACATCGGAACAGAAAATCTGCCCACATAGCACCAAATTAAAGCTTAAACACTGCTCTTGAATGTCCAAAAACAAAAAATTTTATTTATGTACACTTTAACCTACGATGTCCAAAGAAACGTGCACTGTTCCATGAACGTATTAAAAATAACATTACTTTTGACCATGTAAGACAATTCAAGTCGAAATTAGTCTCTATGGGGTTTTTTATGATCGCTGCTTACCAATCTGCTATGAAATATAAAAATTACAAGTGGCGGACCAATTTTTAAAACTAATTTACGCCTTTTCTGATAAAAATGTAAAATTAAAAAGAATTCTGGCATATTAAATCCGCCATTTTGAATATTAAAATCTAAACACGGAACAGTAAGCAGCGACCATAAAAACCCCTACAGAGACTAACTTTTATTTAAATTGCCTTATATGATCAAAAGTACTGTTGTTTTTAATATATTTATGCAACAGCGTATGTGTCTTTGGACTTTATGGGTTAAAGTGTACATAAATTAATTCTTTTGTTTTTGGATATTGAATAGCAGTGTTTATGATTTAATTTTGCCCTACGCAGACAGATTTACTGTTTCGGTTTATGATTTAACATTCATTCCAAAAATGTCAAAAATGCGTATTTTGCGAAGTGAAATGTAAGTTGCTTAAAAACAGGAAATCAATTAAAACCAATTTGTAAATTGGATTTAACTACACTGCGCAAATTATTAGTATTCAGTTTTATACTAATTACAGTTCCGATTTTTACAGAATTTTGTAAATATGACTCAATATCTTTAATTTCATAACTTCCAGTTGAAATGTCAATTACTTTATTTCCAACGTACAACTTGTTATTTCCCTTTGCTATATTGGGAATTGAAATTAAAGTCAACATTTCAACAAGACCAAGTACATAACTTTTATTTGAATTTAGCTCTATTGGTGTGAAATATTCAGCTTCAAGAACTGAAGAATTTCCTGTTAACGTTAAAGTTAACGTTTCTTGATGCTCGTTTTTTAATTCCTTTTCCTTGAATTTAAAGTTTCAAGTGAAGACCAAGTCCTTGTCGACAAGGTTTTAAATGTAATCCTTTTCCAAGGGATATAGCTTCCATGGTTTTATTGTGACGTTGAGCTTCTGCAAGTTGTTCACTAGCTGTTTTAGCCTTATTAACAGCCCTTGCTTTTCCCGAAGCTCCTCCAGCAAGAGCTCCTAAAGCACCTAATCCAGCAAAAATTGGATCTAGCGGGAAAATTCCACCTACTTTAATATTAAAGTGAAAGAATCTTGGAGAATCTTGGGGTGCATGTAGCTCAGTGGTCAAAGCAGTCTACCGGCAATAGAAAGGTCGTGGGCTCGTATCCCACCATGTTAACCAATTTTTTCTGAGTTCTTTGATAATTTAAAATTATTAATTAATTTCAAAAAAATATTTTCTGAAAAAGCAGGTTTCTGTATTCAGGATGGCTGTGCTGTCGATACATATGAAACTCAAGAGCTTGAGAATTATTTTGAGATTGATTCGGATGATTGTTAAATTCTTTCACTTTAATATTAGTAATAATTTCCGAATGATAGATTCACTCCCTTAACTAATCCACCTACTTTAGTTGGTACAGAAAGAATTCTAGGTGATAAAACTTTGGATTTACCGCCAACACTTTTTATTTCTTTCTTGTGCGACAATCATAGTTGCTCGAATTGATTCTTTGGCATTATTACTGGGAATCATACTTTTTCTTGCAGCATCAACAATCGTTCTTAACGCTATGTGTTTCTTTTTACACATTTTTACTGTTTTTTATAGATGACTTTCTTCCTCTTCTTCTTCTCATTCCCATGCCTTACTTTGACTTAGTTTTTATGGTTCCAGATATAGCTAAAGCAGCTGCCCTATCATTAATACCAGAATCTTTAGCTGTAACACGTCCCCACGCTTTTTAGCTAATATTTTATCTGCTTCGTTTCTCGCTTGAATAATTTCACGATTTTGCGAATATGCATTGTCGTGTTGTTTGCATGCAGCGTCTAGTGAATTAACTCCTTGATCACCGCGAGCTAAACGTTTTGCTAAATTTGTACCAAGGTCTCGATAGCGATCTTTTTTTACCTCCTGATGCAGAATCATTCATAACTCTACAACGGTTGTTGTGAAACTAACAAAAGGACTATAAAAGATAGGTATTTATAGATTTTAGGGCAGTTACTGTCAAGATGCAGTTTACGAAACAACGTGTCGCACTGCCAATCTCTAGTATAGATGTTGAGACTAATGAGAAAAAGATAAGACGCCATGGCAGTCTGTTTTCAGACAGCATTTGAGCCGTTGTCTGTGACTCCTCAAATTGTTGAAAAACAGATGCCTTTCTTTCCTTAATAATACAAATTAATGAGGGAATATATAGAAGAAGATTTGATTGCTTCATTTCACTATAAGTACAAGAACTTTCATGAATTTCTAATTAGTACAGTTTATCTTGTCACTAAAAAAACATACACAGAAAAGAGCAAAAAACGCTCCGTCAAATATTAAGCGAAAACATCGTTTACTCAAAATGGGTAAAGAGGCTGCAGAAACAGTATTAAAAGAAACTCTTCAACCAATAGTAAAACCATTAGAAAAGTTGATTAAAGTAACTGACGTACCTTTCAAAAATATTTAAATAGAAAAAGTTAAAACGGAAGAAAATGATTTTTCATTCTTAACTGATGTTCATAAGGACGCGCCATTATTTTGTTTAAAAAAACTAATTTCTTTTAAAATTAGTTTGTTTCTTAATATTTTATTTTACTGGTTGTTATTTAATATTCAAATTTTAGTTTATTTAATTAAATTATCCAATTCTTTCTTTATTAATTTTTCTTTGCATTGTATCGAGTCAGTTTTATTATTTTTATATTTTATTGTAATTTTATGGTTTAAAATTAATGTGTTAATTATTAATTTTGTTATTATTTTTATTTTTGTTAAATATATTTACTTTTGCAGGTTTAAATTATGTTTTATTATTTAATTTTACCTTTTCACAAATTTCGCTTAAGTTAGTATTTGTAATAGATGGCGCTTGCGTCACTGTAAATTGATAGAATTTACTAAACTAGAGACCCGGACTCCATCCGGCGAGCAAATCCTTATTGGCAAAAATTATAAACATTACAAGAGCGTGACAAATTAGAAAAAAATATCAAATTACACAGAATTAAATATAATAATCAAGATAATAGTCTTTAGAACAATTTCTTTGGTTTAACAAAAGAATATCATAATATATCGTTACGTTAAAAACTCAAATAATTAATCATTACTTTTACTATTTCGATAATGGTGACATTCCGACAAATTCAAAACTCAAATTCCACACAAACAAAAAAAGACTGACTAAAGAGAATTTTCACTTATCGGAACTAGTGGAATTCACGATTTAAACTTAGCCAAATTGACAGAAAATAATCATGACGACTCACTAAATTTTACCAAAAGACACAGGGAATCGACAATTTCTTCTCCTGGCGAGGTTTCGCTTAGCAAAAGACAGAATTGACAGAATGACGACGAGACAAAATTTGACTAGACGATATTGACGAGACGATACAATGAGAGCTTGACGCTGTCGGCCGACCAAGTGTGGTGTTTCACGCCTCGTGCGTAGAAAAAACCGGTCGCGTCGGATTTCTGACCAACCTAACCCTAGACTCGGGAGCGCGGGCGCATTTTCGTCTGCTACACGGTGGCGCGAAACTCATTCAAATTCAATATATCACATTCTTAAAATAAGACAAAAATAAAATTATTCAAAGTTACAAATTATTCTTATGATCACAATAATTATTTTACCTATTTTCGAATCCAATTAATATAATGCAATTTGAAATGTACCATTTTCTACTTCTAAAATCGGGACACAATCAAAATGAACCTTAACGAAACTCAATCTTCAAAATTAAAATTTATAGCAAAATTATTTTTGTACTATTGGGAAAAGGTCCCACACCTCGATACTGAGCTAGTGTTCTGGAAGTATACCAAAAGACGGAATCGTTCAATTAAGTAAAATTAACTAATAATTCATTAATCCCGAAATTGACAAAATTCTTAAAATGTAAAAATCAATGTGATTTAAGTGGAAACGAATAAGCAAATAGTATACGCAAACCTTATAAAATAAACAAAAGACAACAATATTATTAAATACGCAAATCCTGAAGTTGGTTGCTGGAGAGACGAAGTGGCCGTCAACAGAAGTCCATGAGCGATACGTATAAGGTTTGATATTACTGAATTTCGAAAACCGTCTTTCTCTTCGATAACGTTAAGATTCCGATATCCGTTTAATTTCTATTTTTCTCGTGACAGTCTCGAGATAATTAGATTATTGCAAATGGTCCAAATTTTAGTTTGCGGGCGATATGTCAAAAATTTTGATATAAACTACCGTCCGAAATTGTGCGTACGCTAACATCTCGAGCTATTAAAAAACACACCCGCACAGAAACAGTGATAACTCGGTTATAAATGAAGCTAGATGCTTTTTTAAAATTGCATTGGAAAGCTTTTTAAATTTCCAATGAAATGCTACTATTTTAAGTTGTATTGCATAAATAGGAAGCGAGATATTATGTTATGAAGACAAAAAAATAATTCTATTTTTTTTAAATTTATTGCTCTGACTTTGACTCCTGGCACAGTTTAGCAAAGTTTATGAAAAAAATTGTTACTTATATAGAATATTCCTTGTAACCTAAGCTTTAAATAGAGACCAAGAACAGCAAAAAGTATTTACGGGTTCCCGAGATATTACAAAAAGAGTCGGACCGTGCAAAGCAGAATTTTCAATCATCGATTTCTATAATTCGTTGTTGAGTCAATTACTTGTCTGTGAAAAAAGTGTCGAAAATTAATTTTACTAAGTACATTCTTACTGGGATCCATTTTTTAATTTAATTTATTATGTATCGATATTTAAAAAGTGGAACCCAGTAAGAATGTACTTGGTAAAATTAATTTTGGACACTTTTTTCACAGACAAGTACAATGACTCAACGGCGAATTATTATTATTATTTATTTGTTTCGGATTCTACATATCCATACAAAGAAGTTCAGCCCATTACACAAATATAGAAGAAATTATATCTTGTACACTCAATTATAAATCAACAATTTAATACCATCCATTATTTTTATAAAATCCGCAATTTAAAAATTAGTTCTAAGTACTTCCGTAATAAAATTAAAATTTCTTCTGATAGCAGTCGGATCACTCACGCTAATTAGTTTAATCCATGTCTCTCTACCTAGATTCTCAACACAAGGTTCTGCAATATATTGTTTTCTAATATCGTTGAGACAGTCACAGACAATAAACATATGATAAAGGTTACTTACAGGTTTTCGCTCCACACATTTACACAGTTCGTCTTTAGGGATTTTATAAGACTTTCCTTTTATTATTATTCTCGAGTTAAATTCATTAAGTAACCTAATTTGAGATACAACTTTAAGATAAGAGAGATTAATCTTGGATCGCAGATATGGTTGGGGTCCCTTATATAACGGAAGTTGAGGATGTATTTTTAGAGAGGAAGAAGCCTGGATTCTTTGTGCATCTTTTCCGAATAGTAGTTGTTCAAATTTCGATAATATTTTCTTTTTATTTTCCCTAAGTGAATTAAGAGTTAAATTGTTCCAAGCTTCCTCCTCACCAATTACAACAAAAAAATTTTTAACCTGAAGGGCCCAATTATACCTAATTTTTTTATTATTTATATTGAATTGTCTACATGACAATGATTTCAATTTATCAAAACAAATTCTTAAAAATCCGCAAGGCCAACTGGGAGCTACCCGTCTCTATTCTTATTGCGTAGTTTGGAGTGTTCTGGGGAACATTGAGAACTGTTTTGTAAAGTTTTGTATTTATTTTTTCTATACTATCTAAGTACCGCAAACTCCAAATCTGCGCCGCATACAAAGCATTGCTGGATACCAGACTTTCGAACAGTTTGTCTTCCGTACTCCACGATTCAGGATTTAATTTATACAATAATGGGACAGTGGTACCGATAGCCAAGTTAGCCTTGCTCATCGCTAGATTAAGAGCCGATGTGAAAAGTGCAGATGCAGAGAACGGAATCCCCAGGTAAACGTATTCATTAACCAATTGTATTTTATCTTCTCCGAAAAAGAGACTAGGGTATTCTTTTTATATGAGTATGACCTCCTTTTTGAAATACAACTACCTTTGTTTTATCGATATTAACTATTAATTTATTTTGTTTCGCGTATTCGAAAAGACCTTTCAATATTTTCATCATACCCACTATATTATCAGCCATGATAGCCAAGTCATCGGCATAAGCTAGCAGCAATATTTCCGTCTTCGAATCAATCGAAACCCCCCTTACTCCTCCCTTAATCAGAAACTCCTCTAAATCGGCTGTAAATAAATTAAAAATAGTAGGACTTAAAGTTTCGCCCTGTAGTACCCCTTTGGTAACCTGAATTGGCTTCGTCAGACCCTCAGGACCCTTTACCGAAACAGTTGCCTTCGAATAAAGACTCGTTAAGATTTTGATAATTTTAGAACCGATTCCCAATTTGTATAATTTTTCCCATATAAGTTCATGTGATAGAGAAGGAAAGGCAGCCTTTAAATCCACGAATAAAACGAACAATTTACCCTTCTCCATGCTTAACCGATTCTGGATCATCGCATTTAGAGTGAAGATGTGATCTATGCATCCTCTGCCCTCTCTGAAGCCAGCTTGAGATTCTGGTATTAATTTTTCATTTTCTATCCAATTTGTGACTCTTCGAGAGAGAATCTGGGTAAACAATTTGAGAAGACAATTCAACAGAGCAATGGGCCAGTAATTAGAATGAATGAATCTATCCCCTTTCTTGAAAATCATAACAGTGTTAGTTTGAGACCATAATCTAGGAATTTCCTCAGACTCCATTACTCGATTGAAAAGTTTCTCCAAATATACGATCCAGTTATCCGGTAAGTTCTTCAAAAACTCATATGGGATTTCATCTGGACCAGGGGTTTTATTGTTCTTAGATTTAACCAGGGCAGCCAATATTTCATCTTTATGAATACGTTCATCTAAAAAGTTATTACTTAATCTTAATTTTTTTGTTTCATAAAAACTTGGGACGCGAGGAGAAAAGAGGACATCGAAGTAGTTATACCATGATTCTAGGTCTATTGAATTTTTCAGAGCTGGTTTAAATCGAAATCTATTAACAGATTCCCAGAATGATCGAGAACATTTCGAAACCGTTAACATATTAAACATCCTTTCGTTGTATTCAGCCTTTTTTCTTTTTAAAAGTTTTAAGTGGATTTTTTTATATTCAATGTAATCAAAAATTTCAGGTGAGGAAAACTCCGCGACTCTGCACAATCCCAGCTTGCTCTTCAAAATATTCTTACTATTATAAGTGAATTAATCTTTTACTAACTCTCATACACGGAAAAAAATATTGTGCTTCATTTACATGAAGCGTTGATGTACTGTTTGCTAAACAATATTTGATGTAAAAATCGTTCGTAAAGCAAGAGATTCTTTCATTAAAACATGTATTCATTACATGAATTTACTTGTTGCAAGAATAGAAAAAGATATATACTAATTTTGTTCGATTATTATAATAAAAACGTTCAAAACACATGAAAGAAATGCACATTACATTCATATGTAAAATTTGCTTGATATTTATGCGCTTTTCGGATGGATTTCTTGTAAATCGGACTGGGGCCGTGACGCATGGGCACTTTATTAGTATCTAAATTGCATGAAATCCATCCGAAAAGTGCATGGATATCGAGCAAATTTCATATTGAGTGGTGGGGAGCATTTATAGCATAGTTTTAAGAAAACCGTGGTATATGTTCTAACCTTTTTGCACATTAAAGTAAGTGATGCTCTAAGCGCATAAATTTGACCTTTAAAAGCACGTTTCACATGATGCAATTTTCGGACGACATATGCTTGTATGATATTAGCACACTTTTTTCTGTATATTAACGTACAATAATAAAAAAATCGTACTATTGGCATGAAACCCAAAGATGTCACCGTAGAAGATACAAGAGAGCTGCTAAGACGTATCCGTAAACTACAAAGAATTCCGCTGAAAAGATCAAAATTCAAAGTTACAAATAGAGTTCGAGTAAGCAAGTTTAAAAATATCTTTAAAAAAGGATATACTCCCAACTGGAGTATATCAACCTATCGAAGGTGATTTCTGCGAAGAAGAATTGCAGAAAGTCCAATATCCAAATGTTTACTTTGCAGAAAAAATTCATAAGAATCGTAGTAATGATGTCTATGATAAATGGCTTGGATTCGACAACTCGCACAATAGTTGGATAAAAAATCTGATATGTAATATAGTTAAAGTAAAGTTAAAATAAAGTTAAAGTATAGTTAAAGTAACGTTTAAAAAAGTTAAAATATAGTTAAAGTAACGTTGAAAAAGTTAAAGTATAGTTTTAAAAAGTTGAAATAAGTTAAAGTAAAGTTAAAGTAACTTTAAAAAAAGTTAAAATATAGTTAAAATAAGTTAAGATAAGTTAGATCAATGTAATTAAATTAAGGCTTTTTAATTAAGTAGACATAAAATAAAGTAAACATCTTTTTATTTAAACAACCATATCATCCTTCTCTGTAACAAATAATTTTTGTTCTATTTACATTGGTTTATCATCGATATCTAGAATTTTACAGTGCCCCCATACAATGGTGTCGGTGCTCTTGACTATTAAATATCTTTTGTCGTCATAAGCTCTGAGGGCAATCTTCGTTTGCTTTAATGTCTGTACATTATACAGTTTTAACTGAATACAATATTGCGTCCTGGATTGGATTTTAACATTTCGCAGACAAAAAACAATTATCAAAATCGATATTTTTCTTAACAACTCCTGCTTTTACACCTTTAGCCTTTTTTTATAAAGTCTTTCTCTTCGACACAGATGCTGTACATTTTTCTCCGCAAGCCAACAAATTAAGTCACAATTTTTCCGCAGCATTCATCCTTAATCATACCTAATATTTTTTTGTTGGCTTGCGGAATACTATAAATATTATTTGCGGGATAATCGAAATTCTCGAATTTATGAATATCTTGTTTCATATCCGCGTAAATTTCAGAGCACTTTATTTCATAAATTAGGCTGTCCATAACCAGGTGTCGGCGTACAATAATTTTAATTTTTTGCCAGCATACTTTTGCAATATATAATCGTAGTGGAAGTCGTAAATTAATGTCTTTGACACATCTAAAACAGTCAAGCCAACATACATCCATTTTTTAATGAACATGTTTTCGCACGTTCTCCATGGTTTTTCCAAATACCGCGTTATTCATTAGTTTGAATAAGTTTTTTCGAATTCATTACTGGCATTTGTTCTCCGCATTGTATTAAAATCAATATAGCTTTTTAACCAAAGGGATTGCTGAAATTTTAAAACGCGATGGATTTTAACTAATACAAGACCGTTGGCAATCGCTTGTTTCAAGGCATGATAATGGAGAACGTGCTTTCGTTTAGGTAGGAGGGTAGTGAGGAGCTTCTCCTCATTCGACCCTAATGGCTTCGAGCGTTCGGGGCAAAATGGGAAATCACTATGTTCATCATAAGATGTTTCCTCATTCTCATCATATTTTTCAATGTATGGATTATTTGCTTTAGCGTAACGATTAGTGCACTGAATAATTCTACTTCTTATTCCGCGTTCAATAAACATTACCATGTCGATGTTTGTGAGGAGTTCTAATCTTATATTCGTATACTTTAACATGGCATCCCACGTCAGTCCCGGCGTTGTATAATAGTATGCTGCATCTAGACCGCATGCTAATAAACATTGATTCCTGAAATTTTTAAAAATGTCAGTAAGTAACAAAATATCAGTTTCCATATACAAATACACATAATCGCTGAGATTTTGGCAATTGAATTCATTCCACACTTTCTGCGCATGGATGTAAGCATTGTCAGAAACATTTGAATTGTTTAATGTGCTATAAAATTTATCTTGCGGTGGTAACTCTGTTTCATTGAGTTTTTCCCTTGAATCATTGTATTCATAAGGAAAAACTTATTTTCTTGTTAACAATTTAATTTTATCGTCGCTGTAATTTGAAAATAATGAACTTACAATTTTGTATTCATTGAGATAGGATGCTAACTTGTCCAATGATGATACCATGAATTTAAATGAATCTATAAAACGAAATTTGATTAAACTACCCTTCATATTCTTTGTAAAACTGATATACTTTTCTTTATTAATGGGGAGAAGATCAATTTTACCGTCAAAGTCGGTAGCAATAGCTTTGATAAAAAAATGTGCATCGTAACCACTACGGTTATGAAATACAACAGGTATTACCTGCGATTCATGATAATTGACATTTCAATCTTAATGTGCAGGTCCCCGATACTTCCCTGTTAGATTACAATGATCTCGTACTTTTATATCACTATGAGCAAATTTCTTTTTACAAATATGACATGTACTTGCATATCTAAAATCATTCAGCTGTTGTAAACTTAATACTTCCATAGGTACAGGATTCTAAAATCTAATGTCTAAATTGTCAGCCAATTCTTTAAGCTCTTTAAAAAACCATTTAAACTCGACAAAATTTTTCTCATGATTCGGAAGTCTAATTCTGGTATCGTTCATCTTCCTACAATTTTCTTTGTGTTCGGTAAGCATTAGATCACTTCCAAAATAATGGAGGTAACGATCACAGATATATTTTTTAGACCTATGCTTGGACAATTGAGATCCAACGAGTTTGGATAAATCTTTGATTTATCCAAACTAATAATTTTGGAACATCTTTAAGTGAAACAGGGAAATAAATTTCTGTAAAATTAAGTTCGTCTTTATACATCTCATACTTTGAAACTCGATATGCATGGTTTTTAATTAGATGAAGAGCACACAAAACTGACCATTTAAAACATTGTTGATTAGCATTTTGTACATTCAGGCAGGCATGTTTTAAATTTGACAGCTGGTAAATTCATATAAGAACTTGCACTCATAGGGTTGTAACTGTCAATGTTAACTGTTAACCTTTCAATAGAGTGTTAAAAATAGTGTCTAAGTTTAAATGTCAGAAGGAAGATGCGCACTGAATGATAGGTAGATGAGAGGAAGATTAGAGAGAGAGGGAGAGAGTTCCGGTAATGGTGAGATGTGTGTGAGCTTCGCTCTGAAAAAGGACGCTAAGGCGTGATTGGAAAAGAAATAAGTTAATTATTTTTTTGATGAGACGGTTTATCTGAGTTTTATTATTATTCTATGAACTATTGTAAATTAACAATTTAAATATTTTAAATAAAATACAACAAAATTCAGAAGTGGGATACTAAAATGCCAACGCGGTTGCGAAATGTAGTTTTGTTAGTGAGTGAAGCGAATGGCTTGGTGATAGGAAAATGAACGATTTTGAGAAATTCGAGAATACTGTGAGAATTTTGCCAATTCGGGATACTGCTCACGACGAAGAAGTTGTAATAGCGAGTGACGAAAGTGATAAAAATTGGCCATGGCATTCGCTGAACTAGAGAGGCAAAAGAGTAGAAGAGCGGAGAAACGGGCTATCTACGACAGAAATTTAAAGGATTTACAAGAGAAGTAAGCTGTGGCTATGGGTCATAATCCTGAAAGAGGTTTAGGCGGTGAGACGGCTGCTGCTGGAGCTCAGATATTGGGACCATTTTCTGATGTTCTTTTTAACCTCAACAGAACCTTGGAAGGTTTGCATTTTACGATTGAGGCCCAAAATCGAGAGAGAGTGTATGGAGTGACGCCTACCGCCATTTTTGCCGATCCAAGCAGATTGGCGAGAGAGTTCCTAGGCACGGAAACACCCGAACAAGCACGAGCGTGGCTTAACGAATTTGAAAACATTTCGCGCATTCATGAATGGAACGATTCAGTGACACTAAGTGTGGCTAAGGAACATATGAAAGGTGCAGCTTTAAAGTAGTTAATGTCGAAAACTACTATCATTCAAGATTTTAACGTTTTTAAGACAGTGTTTGAAAAAACTTTTCTTTTCAAACGAATTGTAAGTGACAAATTAAAGGTTACGGCAGCCCGAGAAGAAAATAGTCGAGAAACAGTTCAAGAATATGTATTAGACAAAGTTTGGTTATGTACTGGACTTAACCTTACAACTGAGGAAATTCGAGACGAATTGGCAGCTGGACTATGGTCTAAGGACGCGGCAAATCACCTGTTAGGAAAAAGCATCGAATCAACCGATGATATATTGAAGGAGATTTTACATTTTGATTGATTGGGAAATACGAGACGTCAACGGATTAATGAAAAGCGAGGAAATATACCGACGAGACAACTGTCAAATGGAACCATGGCAGGAGCTAGCAAATCGATGGAATTCAAAGGAGGTTCAAATAACGTGTCATCATTTAAAGATAAGTATACTGAAAGTGCACCAATAAGAAAATGTTATGAATGCGATTCGACAGAGCATTTGGCTCGTGATTGTACTAATCGACGAATAGAAATTAAATGTTTTAAGTGTAACCAAATTGGTCATGTAGCTTCTCGTTGTTTTTCAGTTAGAGAGGTATAAAAAGTTTCAGGGAAAGATTTCAAATCTGAAGAAGTAAATACCGTTTAAATTGATTGATCCGGGAGAAATTAAAGTCGATAACAACGTAAATTCGAAACAAAAAAGTGAATTGATTAATATATTAAACGAACATCGAGACTGTATTGCATTCGATATATTTGAGATCGGATGCACAGATAAATTAAAAATTAACATTAGGTTAAGGGAAAACGCGGTACCATTTAGAGCTAAACCCTACCGATTGAATCCTGATGATCGTGCTGGTTTGGATAAATTAATTACGGAATATAGATTTTAGAAAAATTAACGCGATTACAGTGCCGTATAATTTCCCGATTCCAAATTTCGAAGAGTTGTTGGAAAACCCAAACGAGGCTAATATTTTCATTACATTGGATCTAGCTATGGGGTATCTTCATTTACCTTTAAAGGAGCGATGTAAAGATAAAACAGCATTTATCACAGAGACACAAACGGATGAATTTCAGCGAGCGATGTTTGGCCTAGCAAATGCACTCATGTATTTTGTAAAGCTCATGAAATAAGCTCTAGGAATTGCTCGAAGACAAGGAATAGCTTTCACGTTCTTTGACGATGTGTGCATATACGCGAAGTGCTGGGACACATTGATGGTCAATTTAAAGTTATTCTGGGTCTTTTAAGGCAGGCGAGATTAACCTTGAACCTTTCGAAGTGTTCATTTGGGATGAGGAACGTGGAATATTTGGGTTACATTTTAGGCGAAGGTAAAATTAGACCAGGCGAGCGAAAAATAGTAGCTATTCGAAACTTTCCGAAATCAAAATCACAGCACGAAGTTAGAACGAACCTTTTGTTTGGCGAGATGAGCAAGATAAAGCATTTGGCGAGTTAAAACAAAAGTTGGCAAGTAGACCTGTTTTAAAATTGGTTAATCCTAAAGCGGAGCGTACAGAGCTTCATACAGATGCATCGTCATTGGGATTAGGTGCAATGTTGATGCAATCTGATACGGAAAGTGGAGACTTGAAATTAGTGTATGCTATCAGTAGGAGAACCAGTGAGTGCTAGGAAAAATATCATTCAAGCCGTTTGAAGTTACTCGCGATTGCGTGGTCGTTACGCTGTTTGACAAATTACCTAATAGGGATTAAATTCGTAATCATTACGGATTGGCAAAGTTTGGTAAGTTTAAATGCATGGAAGACGCAAAATCCGCAGATAGCACGATTGATAAGCGAAATAAGCGAATTTAAATTCGAGATACAGCATCGAAAAAGGGAACGAATGTTTCATGTAGACGCATTATCCCGCGCACCTATCGAAAACGAGTCGAGCACAAAATCAGGGGAAATTTTAACGATAAATACAAAAGAAGACGAACTGCTAATGTTCCAAAGGTCCGATTCTAAAGCCAACGAATTAATTGAGATTTTGCGGAAGCCCGAATCAACGCGAACAAAAACTGAAAAAGGTAGAGTCAAATATTTTATTTTATTTGAGGGTTTATTGTTCAAAAGAGTTGAAACAGAGAAAGGTCAAAAAGATCTCTATTATGTACCAAATAAAATGAGAAAATCGATAGCAATAAGATACCACGATCTTTATAATCACTTTGGACTAGACAAAACTTTGAGTAGAATTAGTGAGCACTATTACTTTTCGTATATGAGGCGTTACCTTAAAGTACATATCAGAAGTTGTATAGAATGTATTATTTCGAAAGGAAAATCAGGTCGTCAAGAAGGCGAATTACATCCGATTCCACCAGAGAAAAAGCCGTTTGATGTAGTAGACTGTGGGTTTGATTGACAATTTGACGAAGTTTGCTACATTGTATCCGGTTACGAATGTCAGTTCGAGTGCTACAATTAAGAAATTAGAAGATTTTGTTCAAGGCTTCGGGGCTCCAAAGAGAATAGTATCTGATCGCGGAACTTGTTTTACGAGCAAAAAATTTCAAAAATTCTGTTGTAAACATGGGATAAAGCATACGTTGAATTCGAGTCGACATCCCAAAGCCAACGGATTATTAATTTTTTATTTTCAAGACCGCCATATTAGATCCGCCATTTTGAATTTTGAAAATCTGACATTAGATTCGTAATCAGAGACCCCGAAAACCCCCGAGTAACAAGTTTCAAGAAAATCTAATAAAAATTTAAAATTTTCGAATTCGCCATTTTGGATCCGCCATTTTAAATTTTGAAAAACTGACTTCAAATTCGATTTTTGCGACTCCAAAAACCTTAATTAAAATGAAATCACATTTTTTATCGGGTAAGTTGTTGATCGTTCCTGTCGCTAGATGGCGTTGCTTGCAGAGGGTCTAATTTGTATATATTTAAATTAGTTAACCCTTTTTTAATTTGCATATATTTAAATTAGTTAATTTGCATACCACCCACTTTTCTCCCTCTCTCTTTCAGTTAATGCAAATACCACCCACTTTTCACCCAGCTTCTTTAAGTTGTATGCAAAATCCGCCCTTTTAGACGCGGGATATGTAAATACCACCTACTTTTACATTCTACCAAACCTGTATACATCTTGTACTTTGCAACCACCCCCTCCCACCACCCACTCACCCGTTACCTATGTAAAATACATTGCTTTTAGTTAACCACCTACTTTTTTTCTTTATATTTTCTATACTACCACCCACCACCACCCAATTTGCATAAACCAGAAATTTTAAATATCGTATAGAGAACCGCGAGGGACCAAGCGTTCGCGAGATACTGCGCGGGCGCTGTGGTTAGTGGGAGTGGGTGGTGCGGTAAGGCCCAGTGCGCAGCAGAGGTGCGCGTACGATTACCGAATTAAGTGAGTGGATAGTTCCATGCTATCCGGTAGGTTATGTTACCGACCGTTGGTAGGGTGTAGTATGGTAAGTTACCCTGCGCTGGTGAGGTTGAGAATTTGAATATATGTATAAATTGTTGAAATTTGAAAATGCATAAAAAGAATTTTTCTGCTAAACTTCTGTACAAACGAACCATTTGCGGATACCTGCGACCTTTTCATAAAAATACCTTAAACTTTCTAATTTGTACACTCTTTATGCATGTAGTGGGGAGTAAAATTTTTGAAAATTTTCCGCATAGGCTTTAAGATTACCTATCATTATGAAAACTGTTCTCTTCGTGAAAACTTGTCTTCCCTGAAAAATCATTGTGTGCTGTAGTGAAACAACAAGTTGTTCATTTCATGACCATTTAGCTTCCTCAATATATATTATTATATATAATTTTAAAAGTTAAATAATTATAATAGTTTATTTAATATAATTAATAAACCGGGTAAAGTACCCTGAATAAATATTAATTATTCAATTTTTATTACAGAATAATTATTTTAAAGTGTTATGATAAAATATCGAAAAATACAAAATTTTAATTTTTTGTGAAAAATTAAAATATTTATTAATTCTATAAATTTTGATAAAATATATACCTTATATACATGAATCGATTCGTTTTTATGTCAGGAATGCAATTTTGACAAGAATTATTAAAAATTTTAATATAGAAAAAAGTTATTTCAAAAAACCAAAAAATTAAGTTTTTTAAAAATTAAAAAAATTAAAAAAAAATTTTTTTAAATATATTTTTGAAAATCCTTTTGTCTGATTCTTGGTACTCATGACCGTAATACACCTACAAAATCTTATCAAAATCCATTAAGATGTGCAAGAAAAAATTTGTCCACAAGAATCGGTGACATACACACACATACATACATCCGGACATTTGTTCCTCTTGGCGAATTATATATACTACACTTGAAAATTTGTAAAAATAATTGATTTTAAAAAATTTGGAAATCGACATCACTATAAGGCTTCCTTTATGAGGAAGCAAAATGGTGAAAAGGGTGAGCATACCGATTAAAGAAAGTTTACGACTGAGAATGCTTGATCCTCGAGTGAGTACAAGAAGAGAAGTGATGAATTTGAGAAGAATTGATCCAAATATAATGAAATTAAGAAAAATTAATCATAGGAGTATTTCAATCGAAGAAACTTTACGATTAAGAATTCGTGATCGTCGGGTGAATGCAAGAAGAGAAGTGATGAGCTTGAGAAGAATGGATCCGGAGAGGATGAAATTAAGCAGATTATGGATGGTATGTAATATAATTTTACCTTAGTATATATTAAATTGTTTTAAAAGAAAGTTTTTTTGGAATTAACATTTTTTTTTACTTTTACAGTATAACTATATCCTCATTTGCTTTATCGGAGAGGTGGTTGGAAAAAGAAACGGTTGGACAAGTTTCTATAAAATTAATGTTAAAAGGAGGGATATAAATTGTCCCCAACTTAAAAGAAATAGGTGGGATGTTCCATATGAAGTTGCATCATCACAACCACCACGACCCTCACCACCACCAGCACCTGCAATATTAATGACATTATTGTCATCATATGAACCATCATCAGTGGATTATGATGATATTAATAGTCCCAAATCTACAAAAAGTAGATATTCCACCACCAGCACCAACACCAACAGTGCAAGCAACTTCTAATTTCGTTCCCACTTCACATTCACTACTAACATTACCTTGATAGGAGGAGCGATTGGAAAGAAAAGGACTTGGACAAGTTTCAGCAAAAAGTTCGTTGAGACCTTATTTCTTTTTATCCTAATATTTTCAAAAAAATAAATAAAGAAAAATAAATATATTCTTTTTATTGTAATATTAAAAAAAAAAAATAAAAATAAATATAACAAAATAACAAAAAAATATATTATTTATAAGTACATAACCTTACAAAGGTAAAATAATCATTTGAAGATAAATTTACCATTCATTGGTATACATAAAGATGTTACCATCACATTTCTACTTTACCTTCAAAGTATTTCATCATGTCTTCGATATTTTCTGTCTACGGCGGTAGTATCATTTACCATTCATTGGGATACATAGAGATGTTACCATCACATTTCTACTTTACCTTCTAAGTGTTTCATCATGTCTTCGATATTTTCTGTCTACGGCGGTAGTGTAATAGTGGATGAAGTGTTAGTGGGAGAAGTGATAGTAGTAGGAGTAAGGCCTGTGGAAGGGAGGAAGGTTACCTCGGGTAGTCCCCAAGCCAGGGACCGTCATTCTTTTACAGGGATCTCCTTCAGCAACATCTCCAGCTCCAGCAGCAGTACCAGCCAGCCAGCTCTAGCCAGCCTGCCAACGAGCTAGAGAGCCAGCCAACGAGCCAGACAGCCTGCTAACGAGCGAGCCAGCCAGTCAACAAGGCAGCTAGTGACTGCAGTTGTAAGAGTAGTCTCAGTCAACTGGTCCGCTGTCGCTGTAGTAGCAGCCCGTTGCAGCATTGGCATGCAGGGATAGCAGTTTGCTTGCTTGTATGAGCATTACCGAGGTTGCTGTGTACCCGAGAATTGAATCGTTGGAGTGATATATATTATATCAACCCTTTATTTGTGCAGGTCTTGATATTAATACTATATGTATCACATTTCATTAGATTCTCTATTGTCTTCAATTATTATAATTGTTCTTTATTATGTTCCAGATTCTCAAAGATTGTCTTTCAAATATCTTGGTACTTTTTCCTGTGATTATTGAAGACATGGTAAAAACTCTTTCCTTTTCCTCGTAACATCGGAGACACGGACGAGGCAGAGTCAGCTGTGGACAGTGTATCAACGTCTACTTCATACCCTTTCCATCTCCTCCTAACATTGAAGACACGGACGAAGAAGAGTGGACAACATTTTCTGCTTCTTTGTTTCAGCTTCTGTTTCTTTGTTTCAGGTATTAATTTTTTTTAAACATGTCTCACCGAAAAGATTATCGACGAAGAATAATTGATCCATACGCGAGAGTAGCATCTCAAGACAGCATTGATAAAATTTGTGAAGTGTCACAAAAT